>JAQFVV010006761.1:0-375202 GCA_028023455.1 Epiperipatus broadwayi
TCTTTATGATTCATGTAATATTTGTTTACTATTTATATATATATATAAAAATTATGTAAAATTTTTTTAACATGTAATCAGAATATAGAAATTATGTAACATTTTTAATTTGTAATAACAATATAGACATAATAATAAAAAACTTTTTAAAACTAGTAGTAGTAGTAGTAGTAGTAGTAGTAGTAGTAGTAGTAGTAGTAGTAGTAGTAGTAGTAGTAGTAGTAATAATAATAATAATAAGAAGACGAAAAGAAGAAGAAGAAGAAGAAGAAGAAGAAGAAGAAGAAGAAGAAGAAGAAGAAGAAGAAGAAGAAGAAGAAGAAGAAGAAGAAGAAGAAGAAGAAGAAGAAGAAGAAGAAGAAGAAGAAGAAGAAGAAGAAGAAGAAGAAGAAGAAGAAGAAGAAGAAGAAGAAGAAGAAGAAGAAGAAGAAGAAGAAGAAGAAGAAGAAGAAGAAGAAGAAGAAGAAGAAGAAGAAGAAGAAGAAGAAGAAGAAGAAGAAGAAGAAGAAGAAGAAGAAGAAGAAGAAGAAGAAGAAGAAGAAGAAGAAGAAGAAGAAGAAGAAGAAGAAGAAGAAGAAGAAGAAGAAGAAGAAGAAGAAGAAGAAGAAGAAGAAGAAGAAGAAGAAGAAGAAGAAGAAGAAGAAGAAGAAGAAGAAGAAGAAGAAGAAGAAGAAGAAGAAGAAGAAGAAGAAGAAGAAGAAGAAGAAGAAGAAGAAGAAGAAGAAGAAGAAGAGTTACAAATTCATTCACATCATGCTAAAAAGACAGTGGATTACTTACAATCTATAATTCAAAATAGGTAAAAAAAAATTTTGCCATTAATTATAAAGAGAAGTTCAGTCATCTGAACTGCAAAAAAATATAATAATCCCACCGGATTATATTTAAAATGGACACTGAAAGTCAGCATCCAGCCAAGATGTCCATCAATATAGGCACTCAAAAATTCCTATGCTCAAGTAGCAAAGCAATCTTCTTCTGTAGAAGTGGGGGAAAAAATGAATCGCAGACGGTTAGCAGAATGAAAGTGTAACAAACACCCAGATTCCACCGATCAACCATTGGAGATATTTTGAAATTAGATTTTTCACCCAAAACAATGGATACTGATACTATCGAGACACAAGAAGCTTGGACCAATGACAGCCTGAAAAAAATTACAGAAGTTTTCAATCAGACCATCCCAAAAGACCTATTTAATTCATTCAAATGTTTTTTTACAGACCATTCAATTGTAATAGCAATAACAGATAATAATTGTTCGCTCTATAGATTCCCTAAAGATCTATTATTTGAAGTCATTAATAAAAAAAATCTATGGAATTCGATCATACGCATTGCAGATCATCCAAATCCACACTATATAGCAATTGAATTCGACAATGAGAAAAATAAAGAAAACTTCAAAAAAGAAGTTAAAACCTTGAATCAATACGCCTTAATCGTAGTTAACCTGAATAGAGAAAATCATATTACAGGCCTCTTAAAAAATGCATACTTTGGTTATTCCAGTGCAGATTTTGTTAAACTAATGGAACCATTCAGAGAGGTGATAAATTTTCAGCCCACTTACATTAAAAACACACCAGTATCTATATTCGGTAACAGTTTTACATATAGAGTGAAATTGCGAGAAAATATAATTCCTGAAAATATCCCTACGCAAATAACAGACCAAGAGGCAACATTATTTTTAATTATAAATGGACTCGAGCCGCAATGCTTTCATTGTAAAGAACGTGGTCACTTAATCAGCTATTGCCCTAAGCTATACTGTGCTAAATGCAATATGAGAGCATCCCCCACTCACCAATGTCCAAAAGAAATTAACACTTGTCAACAAGCCGAATTGATAGCTGAAGAATTTCTTGTCACAAAGCATATATCAGAAGAGAATACAAAAATAGTAATAGTGATAGTGAAATAATAACTCCACAATCAATTGAGCTTAAAAATGATATAATAAATCCCATGGCTGTTATTATAACCCCCTCCCCCTTAATAAAACATTTCCGGACATAATGGAGACTATTGCAATCTCTCCAGCTGGGGTAGTACCTGCCACTCCTCAATAGAGAAGAAAACCAGGCTGCCCTTCAAAAAAAATTAAAAAAGTAAAGAATTTGGAATATGAAAGTAGTGACGGTGAAATGCCTCCTGCAGAATCTGAAACTAAAAAAGCTAAAACCGCTCAATATCAAAAAAATTCTGATAACGTATCACTACCAACAGAAGATGATAGTCCTATGGAAGAGGTAAGCGATAATTATACCAATTCTGATAATACTATATACAAGGAAACAATAGCAATAAAGCAAATGAGACCAGGTGATACAATTAAAAATTCAGTACATAATCATATATAGTAAAATTGTCTTTTTTAATTTCTCAATATGAGTTTTTGCTCACATTTATTATTGATTATTTTTTATATATATACAATTAAGAACTGATATAGACTTGTATAATATATAGAATAAACACACTAATGAAACTTAATATAGGAGTTTTTAATGTCAGAGGGTTAAACTCTCTTGAAAAAATTGATCTTCTTACTAAATGGTATGATTTTGTTAAACCACACATACTCGGTGTTATAGAAACAAAAATTTACAGTGGATCACAAATTAATCCATCAAACAAACTAAATAGCAAAGGATTTATGGCTTTTTCAAATACATCTGACACGCCATCAGCAGGAATAGGAATCATCATCGACAAAAACTGCCCATTCAACTCTTTTAAAATATTATATATTGATGCACACATACTAATAATCACTTTTCACCACAAAGCTATAACACTAAACATTGCAATTGTATATATCCCTCCAGGCCCCATCATTATAAATAGATTAATCCTAATTCTGAACTCCAAATTTGTGAAACACAGCACATCCAGTATTACTTATAGGGGACTTTAACATGTCATACGAAAAATTTACCAATAAATGGCTTCATCATCTGTCATTTCCCATAATGAGTGGGAGAGGATTTCTGCCAGAGAGAGCTGTATCATTTAATAATGGAAGAGTTTCATCATTGATTGATCTAGTCTTCTATTCCCCATCATTGCATAATATGATGAACATTTTTCTAAAGAACTCCCCTCTATCTGATCATGCCGCAGTCATAGTATCTCTGGAACTTAATTTCAATATCAGATCAACAATAATTACTGGAAGAACCATCAGAGTTCTTCTTCCATCACGCATTCCAGAATTACTTTTCTCAGAAATATATATCTATTTGCATAACATAAAAAGTATACAAATGGACCCAGTCCAAGCATGGCGCGCATTTGTCAATATGTTATCATTTAATATTAACCATCTTATTAGGACCACACCATCCCCAACTAAACTTTTAAACCTTATGGATGACACTTATAAAAAAATTATTACAACATCACAATCTAGCTATGATCACCCCAGATTAGTAGCATTAAAAAAAACATATATTGCCACACAAAAAAAGAAAAGTATACTTAAACAAGCCTCACATTTTAACCAGAAATTACATCAGATGGGCATTAGATCACCCCTCTCCAGTTCGAGTACCATCAGCCATAAAAATACAATCACATACTGTTTGTGGAGATTTCATGTTGGAGCAATAATTTTCATTTTTTAAAGATAAATTTCAAAAAAACCCTTAGATCCATCACAACTTTTATACAGTAGACCAGAAAAAGAAGTTCAATTTGCTTCTAATGATTTTGTACAAAAAATAAAGTCAACACCACATTCATGCCATCCTGGAATAGATGGGATTCCCAAGTTCGTATATTCTCATCTTAATAAAATTGCAGCTCAGTATATGTCTAACCTTGCAAATTTTTTAACTAAAGACATATATAGAATACCAGGTCTTTATCAAATATTGCTTGTACCATTATAACAAACTTACGTCAAATTTCAAAGTTTTCCCTTGGAATAAAAATTATAGAATCAGTAATTAAAGACAAAATAGAGCCATATATTATACTGAAGCTTTCAAAAATGCAATTTGCTAAAAAGGGATCTTCAACTGGACAGGCAGCTTTTCTATTCAAATCAACTATGAAAACAATAAGAAACAACAAAAAATACAGCCCTATAGTTGTTCAACTAGACATAGAAGCTGTGTTTGACACAATACCAATAAATACACTACTGAAAACTCTAGAACAATACACAGTACCAAAAGCCTACCTAAATCTACTTGCTAACCTATTAATAAACAGTGAAATATACATTACTCTAAATGGAAAAACTTCACCACCAATAGTACCTCATCAATCCATCCCACAAGGATCCCCTCTTAGTGCCTTGTTATTTACTGCCTACATAAATCCCCTAATTAAAATCATAGAGAATGAATTACCTGGAATTTATGTACTCTGCTTAAATACTAACATCTCATGTATAGCTTACATGGACAATCTTGCAATTTTTTTGACATCTCAAAAACACATTCCTAAACTTCTAAAGATACTTTCCAATTATACAAATGAATATAAATTAACATTTAACATGGAGAAATTTGTGCCTGGCAAATTTTCACTGGCAGCAGTATAACAAACATTTTAAAGGTAAACCTAATCCATTTCTTAGTTTCAATTTCTATCTGTGTCATTCACCGATGAGACTACTTATACAAAAAAAATCTTGTAAATAAAGTAGAAAGTATAGTCAATTCACTAACAAAAGTCTACCTTTCACTGTACACAAAGATAGCACTTTTTAATATGTTAATCATGACAAACATTACTTATTATACTCCAACAATACTTTATACTAAGGCAATCACCAATAAAATAGACTCACTTTGTAGAAAACTCTTGTGGGGAAAAAAGTAATCGCAATATCAGTAAAATGGCTAAGAAATTCACTCTCACAAAATGGTCTGGGACTTCATTCAATTTACACCTTCAGAATTCAAAAAATGCTAAACATAATCTCTGCATGTGCACAAAAATTCTCATACCTACAAATAGCCTGTAAAATCACCCCCACAGATAAACCACCTTCTTTACAAGGATTCCTGAAGATACTACTTGCACCATTACTATTTATAAAAACTTGAATTTTAATCCACCTCAAAATAAATTTAAGTACTGGGAAATACATTTGCTTTTACACCCATCACAAATTGATGAAAAAACTGTACTTAATATTGCCAATAGACAACTATGCCATAAATTTAAATTCTGGTCACTTGAACCAAAATACTTTGATTTTCTTCTTAAAATTAACCATGACTTTCTACCCACACAGCATTTTTTGAAATATAGAAGGAACTGTCAAAATGTAGACAATTTATGTAACCTCTGCCACAGAGACTCAGAAACACAGGATCATATTTTTTTCTCGTGTCTAGGACTAAATAGCATCCATTCAATAATAAATACAATATTCAAAAATAAAAGAATAAATATGGAATGCCTATTTGCCTCATTTATAAAAGTTTTTGCTGAAATAAGAATCAGTGTATTTATTCTCTATACTTTATGGTGTACAAGGTGTAAATTCATGTACAATAATAATCCAAGAAGGCACCCGAACACATTCAAAAATAAACTGGATAGTATATGTGAAAGAGATATGAGAATAACAAATCACACACCATTTATTGACACCTGGTCTCTATTGCAGTTACCATCAAACTTAAAAAATGGGAAGCCACAAAAGATTTAGAAATGTCAAATGAAAAAGTTACAACTTGTCACCATTGAAAAAACATTATATGATACTGAACTTTTATACCTCTGCCAGATTTACAAACAATTGAACTGTCTGTATAATAATCAATGATAATATGTAAAAAAATTGTGTAACCATTTAAGTTATTGAATAAAGTCCTTTGAAAGATGATGATGATGATGATAATAATAATAATAATAATAATAATAATAATAATAATAATAATAATAATAATAATAATAATAATAATAATAATAATAATAATAATAATAATAATAATAATAATAATAATAATAATAATAATAATAATAATAATAATAATAATAATAATAATAATAATAATAATAATAATAATAATAATAATAATAAAAAACTATAAATATTAAATATGACTGCTTCTTGTAGGACATTTTATTTTAAATATTTATTGCAAGTCCCTGAAACTGCCTAATGAGAAAAAAAAGGCTTCAGAATGATATGTAAGTATTGATATTTATTAAAGCAAATTATAATGACAATTCTAAAATTCATTTTTTATGTTTATGAATATTCTGCAATGCAAAATATTTTCATTATTTTTTTGAACTGTTTATTTGTTTTTCACTTGATTTTGAATCAGAAAAATTATAATCTATTTTATAAAGGATTCATCACTCTCAACTTTTAGATAATGCTCTGAAATACCAATTCTAGGCATACATTCTGCTATAGATATGAAGGTATTTAAAACCAAAGAATTAGCACATTTTGATTTTTATGAGTTATTACCACTTTCTAATTTGCAAGACATAAACCATAAAGATGATTGGATGCAGATTGTATCATGCATTTATTTGAAACTTTATTTAATTAATAAAAAGGCTGGAATATAGATGTTAACAAAAGTTGCTAACATTATTTACCTACTACAGATTCCAGAAAAGCACTGTATTTAAAGTTTACAAAAATGATTTTATATACATAAATATTAAATAATTAAAGTTTTTAAAACTGAGTGAAAGAAACTTACTTATTTATAAACCTACAACAAATAAAAGCTCTGCAAAGATACTTTTAGTTTAATTATATTTTGAAACATTAAAGATTAGTTTCAATATATATTTAAACTTTATTTCATAAAGAAAAAAACTTTCTATCTGGAAGACAATTTTTTTTTTCAATGAGTCAATTTTAATTCAATAAATAAATTCAAATTTTATACACAGAAATCTTGTTTTAAAATGTAATAATTTAATATGTCAATCACACAGTTCTTCTTTCCAAAATAGTTCATAAATATCCAATATAGAAATAAAACAAACAAACTCCTTTTTAAAACTTGCTTTTTATATAACTATAATGATGAAAAAGAAATCCAACTTTTCGACTATTTCATATAGTCTTTTTCATGGTACACTAAAATAAAATAATATATATAATAATAATAATAAATATCATATATTCCAAAATATATATATATATTAAATTAAAAATTACAAAATATATTCATAACCAAAAATTTACCTTATCTCCACTTCTCTTTCCTATTACAAACAATCACAAACCTAAACACAAACAATTTCTTTTTTTTTTTTAAATCTATATATATCTTTTAAAACATTTAATTAAAAACCTATTATTTTCTTTTCTCTTTTTCCATTAACATCCTATTTAATTCTGGTTGGATTTCTTTTTCATCATTATAATCATATAAAAAGCAAGTTTTAAAAAGAAGGAGTTTGTTTTATTTCTATATTTTAAAATATACAATATAATATATAATTAAAGTAGACTGCAATTTCTTTAATTTGGCATCGTTTATTTACAATTTAGGTCTAAAATATTATCAGAAATTTTGTTTTACATCTTTTGTTAAATATTTTGGATAATTCAAATGCCTTATCAAAAAAATTTACTCAATATAAATAATTTCTATATGATTCAACTTTTTTTTGATGTTATCAAAATATTTTTTGGTTGGCAAAACAAAACATATAAAGTTATACAAAAGATTTCTGGCATTATATAATTTATCAATTAATTTCATTTATTTATTGTTTGGCTGATTCTGATTAGATTGTTTACAATACAATAATTTTATTGTTTAAAATTGTGTTCATAATTTAATGAAAATAAAAACAAAACAAAACTATGAATTACTGAATTCACCACTTCCTTTATTTTGCTGTAGTATCTTATATAAATGCAATTTATCAACTCTACTTTGAACACTTTTTATTGTACATATATGTATACACAATTTTACATTTTGACTGGCCTACAGTCTTCTTCAGAGCCACTTTTACTTTATAATTGGCTCTGAAGAATACTGAAGGCCAATCAAAACACAGTATTGTGTATGCATATATGTACAATAAAAGGTTTTTTGCTAAAAAGTGTTCAAAGTAGGGTGGATAAATTGCATTTAAAACTATACATTTTAATTCTGTTTAGTTAAGATTTTTGATTAGTTACTTTGCTTTTATTTTACTGCATTAAATAATGTTTATTTCTATATAATTGATTGTATTAAACAATTTCCAGATATCTTTAAATAAGATTAATTTGGTTTTTGCTAGTATATAATTTGTTTTACTTATGTAATTCTTGAATGAATAGTAAACTGACTCTATTATCTTTGCTGTCTATAATTATAAATTGCACTTCAAAGAAAACATTATAGACTACATCTAGATGATAAGGTTTAAAGTATAGTAGAACAAAAAAAAAACTCACATAGAAATGAAAAGTTCTGATGTATGTAAATGTAGTGTTTTGAATACTTAATAAAAATGTTTACAGAAATTTTTATTTCAAGTTAAAATAACTTGATCTAGATAATTAAAAAGTAATGCAAGTGTGAAACAATAAGAAAGGCATTAATATCAGTAATATGAATATAATTTAGCAGTATATAACTAATAAAGCTTTTGTTTGGAATGTAGTTCATCTAATAGTAAAAAATCAGTTTTCATTAGAACAAATCCTGAAAAATCAAAACATTGGTTAGAATATTAAAACAGTTCTAAAAAATTTTTAACACAATTTATTATATTAAAATAACTTCAAGAATAATTAAAACAATTATCTACATTAAAATAAAATATAATTAAATGTCTTTATTGCTAAGGAGTTTGTAAGAAGTTTGAATACTGGAAATGATGGAGCTGATCACAATTTATGAACTTTGGATTTTAGGGTCAATTATTCCATCATTTTCACCATACAAAGCTTTTATGATATTAGTTAATGAAAAAAAAAACCTAAGGTAATAAATAAAAATTAATTAAAATTTTCCAACATGAAAACAATTATAGAAAAGAGATAAAAATTATTATTATAGCTGTTTTTAGTTTTGCCCGTTTCAGCTTTTTCATATAAAAAAAAGTTTAGGAGTAATGTGTGATCAATTAAGTTTTTTTAAATATATTAATTCTAAAGCACTCATTGACTTTGCTTTAAGATAGAAAGGTATAAATTAATAAACATAAACTAATTAATTGCACTGAGACAGCTTTTAGCAAAATACTGCCAAAATCATAGTGCTGAATAAAGTTATGTAGTACAAGTAAGCTTATATAATTGATATGATGTAATATATAAATGAGGCACAATTTGCAAATAAGGCTGCTAGATATTCTATTTTTGGACAATGGAACACATGAATCAGTTTTGTTAATGGAATATGGATCCTTTGCAATATGCTCAAGCCTTTATGCACTTTCTTTTCCTATTGTCTCTTTCCAAGCATTTGTTCTAACCCTTGATGAAGAAAACATGTGACCCATGGTGCATTTCAGCCTTTTGTTTAGCTCAATTGTACAAATATACATATTTGGCAATCCTCATGGATCTATTGTGCATCATTTACATATAATATCCTATCAGTTATATAAGCTTAACTGTACACATAACTTTATTCAGCACTATGATTCAGGCAGCATTTTGCCAAAAGCTGGTTCACTGCAATTAATCAGCTTATGATTATTAATTTATACCATTTTATCTAGTCAATGAATGTTTTAAAAGAAAATATTTTCATGAAAAGCATTAACATGTTGAGATTTAAATATATTAATGTAAATATAAAACTTTTATAAATGATGTCTTGAAATAATTACCAAAAATGGTATTATACATTTATTGATGGCTTAAAAATTAAAAAGTTTCTGGGTTGATTTTTCCCTGAGATAAAGGGAAAAGCCACTCTAAATGAATAGGACTACTTTCAGTATTTTGTTGTGACAATTCCATTAGACGATATGAAGAATTCTTCCAATGATAAATAAATAATTTACAGATTGCCCAATAAAGATTTATTATTATTTATATAAAGATGAGGAAATATAGGCAATAAAATGACAATAAAAATGCTTCACTCTCTTTGGCAGAAATTAAAAAAGATATTTATTATTAAAATCTTATTACCATTTTAATTCCTTCATAATGGAAATAATTATGGCATATAACTTTAACCTTATCCAGTTTCCATATTTTTTCTTCTGTAAAAGAATGTAAGATGAATTTTATAAAAATCATTAAATATAAAATTAATCTATTTAATAATATTAGTAGTATTATAAGTTTCATCCATATAACATAAACACTTATGTAATTATTTACATTATCTATATATAATTTAAAGTTGTAATTATAAATTTTATTAAACGCCATTTAATTCAATTATTTTGCTAAGTACGAACAATGAATTATTGATTGCAAATTTCCATTTAAATAGAGCAAATAAATATTATTTAAATAAATCAGATGTTAATTGTTTGGAAGTTAGTGATGTTAAGCACAATGACCTCAACTCAGGTGCTATTAAATCATGAATTTATTTTTCTGCCTCTATGGTAAACAATAGGATCATTTGTAACTTTTACAAATTCAAAATGTATATATGCTTATTGATTGCAAAAACCATCATATTTAATGCCAGTATATTTTAAATATTTTACATTTTCATATAAAACAAAATCTGTTTTGTGAAATATTAACTCTAGATAATTCTGATATTAAAACAGGCAAAACTCTCCATACAGTAGTGCCACTCAGTGCCAACCACAGTAATCAATGGATGCCAGAAGGCTTGTGCATAAAATCCCCATCTAGTGCCTACTTATCCAATATCCCCAGACTAGTTTCTGGCTTGTGGCCTTCATCAGGGAGGAGCTTTGAACCTGAGAGCACTGCACCTAGATCTTAGGATTTAATGCAACCCTTCAGTAGCCACCCCCCTATCTCCACTTAACTAAAAAACTATGAGAATAAAATTGAAAACAATATTTTCAATCTAAGCTCAATAGCTTATATAGTCATATGGGTCTGAACCCAGTTCAGTACCCATACATTTTGGTGTATTTGGCTTTTTAACAACCATAGCCACCACTATCCTATTAGGCAGGATTGGTGTTAAACCACAAAACATCACATGATCACTATTGCTTATGCTAGCACATAGCTGTTATTAAAACAGGCAAAACAGTTAAGTGCTAGCATAAGGAATAGTGATCATGTGATGTTTTGTGGATAATTCTGATTTGGGTATAGAAATGTTTAAGAGCTTCATGCAACTGATGGAGGAGTTATTTCAAATTACTTCTGTAAGTCATATATTGCCATTGTTTGTAATTCTATAACTGGATATTATTTTTCAATGAGCCTTTTAAAGATCAAAGTTTGTCCATAGAGAATTTATTTTTATATATTTGTGTAAGAAATAGAATATCTACACAATGCATTACAGGTTTATAATCATGTGGCATTAAAAAAAGGAAAAAAAAGGTTAATCAATAATAAATAGTTATGGAAAATTAATATGCATGAAATAATTTATTATTATAAAAATAAAAATATATAAAACATGAAGGATCATGCAATAATAGTAGAAATAAATTATTTAAAGATAAAAAATGTGCTTTGGATAATATTATTGCACTTACAATAAATTATAAAAATTTAAAAGGTGCAAACATGCATAAAAATAATGTAAATAGAAGATGCCAAGAAAAGTAGGCAAAAATTATATAAGAATTTAGAAAGTTTAGACATGTTTAAACAATATATATATATATATTAATATAGGATGCTGAAAAAAGGAAAAACATAAAGTATATGAAAAATGGAGGATACAAAAAAAATAAGAAAAACAAAAATGGTAAAAAATTTTTTTGTTCTTCTGGGTTAGGTATTCATAGTGAGAATAGAAAATATAAAGAAAAGATATTAAAACTAATAAAACAAGTTTTATTGCAGTAGGATAAGAGAAAAAAGGAAAATGTAACAGTAATGACAGAATAATTTGGAATTGTAAGCAAAAGGACCTTATTGGTGATAAAAATATGAGTTTAAAAAACCTTTTTAGAATGAAAACTGGTTTAATTTGGCTAACAATATTTCTAGAAATATGGCTTCTTTGCACATAAACTATTGACTTGAAATTTTCATTGTGTAATTTTGAACAATCTTTCTGCAATCAATTTTTATAATTTTGTGCTATATTATTTTAAGAAAAATTTTAAAACTATAAAAATGTGATGAAGAATAAAGATTAATTCATTAAAATAAATATCAACCTTGCAAATATATTGCATACAAAAAAGTACTAAAGTCAATTATATAATATTAAAAAATAGATTTAATTTATAGTTTCAAGCAACAAAATGTATTTAGAATGAAACAAAATTTATTTCCATTCCATTTCTATCAATAAAATTAATTTTTGCAAAGAACACAAATTAATAATTATATTTTATAATTGAAAAATCAATAATTATTAAAAAAATGACAAAAAAATAACAGCTATAATGTCTATTGAGATATTTCTTTTTTTCCCAATTATTACTTCTTATTTTATCTTATTACATCTTCATTGATTTTTATTCTTTTAAAACTAAATATTTTTGAATAAAATCTGAGTTTATACATCATATGCATATCAAAAATAAATATTTAATTTAGTTTTACAAAAATAAACATAAATATATAATAGAAGTATCAAGTATAGTAATCTAATTACATTAAAGTAATTATTATTATTACTATTATCATCATCATCATCATTATTATTATTGCTGTTATTATTATTATTATTATAGTTGTTATTATTATTGTTGTTGTTGTTGCTGTTGTTATTGTTGTTAATATTATTATTATTATTATTATTATTATTATTATTATTATTATTATTATTATTATTATTATTATTATTATTATTATTATTATTATTATTATTATTTGTATACATTTTCTTAGAAATGCATTTTTAATTGTATAAGTCCAATTACTTTCAACTGATTTTAACAAGATAAAATTCATATAAATTTTAATTTTTCATAATGAATTAATACAGTCTCATGTGATTACTTCTCATTTTTTGAAATTATAAATTCTTTGCATTAATTTTAAAAATGTGAACTACACATATGCCAATAGCATTATTCTCTGTGCTTTTGTTTCCTTTTTCAAATGGTGTATGCCAAGTTTTCCTCTGATAAAAATTGAATTTTTTTTTGGACTTTTTTATTAATAACTTCATTTAATTTTTCCTCCCTCAGTTTATTAGATTGTACAGAGAAAACATGACATTGATTTTATTTCAGAAGAAATTTATTCAAAAATAGACTCAAGCACCGATGATTTCCCAATTTTTAGATCTTTGGATTGTGAAGATAGTTTGTCTTCATGGAATCTAAATAAATAATCTAATCCTAAGTTGTTCTCAAAAAAGCTCCTTTATCAGCAAATTGGTGAATAAAGAATAAGCAATATGTATCTGCTGAAAATAGTGGTATTTAATTCCAAAAAATTACTAATATGCCACTTAAGGTGATGGAACAACAGATGAATATAGGCAATTTTACTAAGAATTCAGTTTTGAAGTTCCCATTACACATGGGCATTCACTTTTGGATATTTTATATTTTTTTTCATAAGAAAATGTGTAGTAAAAATATTTATAAAACTAATAAATAAGCTACAAAAAAAAAACATAAATAGGAAAATGTGTCAGATCATTAATTATTAGTATTTTTTGCATGATATTGGGATTTTCATGCAAAGCCTTTGTTGTTCAGATGAGAGACATTTGGAACTCTGATCCAAGTCTAAGGCAGCTTTATTATGCAGACATGATGACTCTCAAAAGGTTTAATAATTTATTAGTGACTGCAGTTTAACAATAATGAAAAAGTTCTGAATATAAAAATAAAGATTGACCACAATTATAAAATTAGGTCCATTATAGATTATAAAATGTAAATTAATATTCTGAGGTAGCTTCATTTCTAATTACTTTTGCCAATTGATAAACAAAATGTCCAGAATGTGTAATCTTTAATTAATAACAATATACAATAGTATGAAATAGTATATTTAATATTTTGCATTTATATTGTAGATAGTATGAACAGGTATACTCATCTGCAAGACTTATACATGAAAGAAATAGAATATAAACTATTTGGTGTTTTTTTATAAATATGTGCCTCAGAATTTTTAAACTTTTTAATAAAAATAAAAATACATTTATTTCTAAATGCGATATTATATAAAAAAGCAATTATACATAACTATATATTTTCTTTTCCTAAAAATTTGTGATGCCTCTTGAAATGAGCAATTGTTGCAGATTCTAAATTTATAAACTGTTTTTGTCATGAATGAATGTTATTTTGATTGTCATGTTTATTTCTATTGATAATGTTTATTCAGTATGAAGATGTTCTTAACAAGGTTAGTTTATCAAAAGTCTAAAATCAAAATAATTTTCAGTGAGGAATGGAAAACAGAGCTGAAATCAGTAATGCGTCTTGTTTTTCAGACTATCATGTTTTCATAGTTTTTAATAGAACTTTCACAATGCATACAGACTATAGTTTTATGATATACACACTCTTGTATATTACCATGGTGATTTTATTTGAAATATAATATTGCATGCCTTTTTACTTTATTGTATTTATAGTGATAAATAACAGCAATTGTTGATTTTTTTCAATGCCATGTTGATTAAATTTTATTTACTTATTTATTTTTTAATTTATTATAATTTGTTAAAGATAATTTCATAATATTTGATTTACAATAATTATTGTTTGATTAATGTTTATTTGGTTTTATCTTTTATTAGATGAGAAACATTTTTCTTATAGATGCTTTGAGACTTTTTAACTTCTGGAATATAAGTATTCTCACATTTCTCATTTTATAAGTATTGAAACAAAAAATTATCTCAGATAAAAAGTGTTACATATGTTTCTAATCAGAATTTTTTAATAAATATGTTAATACTTTTAAGACAGGCTATAACCTGTATCAAATGCGCCTTGAAATTTTTTATAATAGTCATTCAATATCTTTATTTTGTCAATAGAGGGACCTCTCAAACCATGATACAAAATAGTGACTTTTATAAGGATAAGAGTGGCTGTTTTATCTTTAACCTAAATTTCCATTTTTTGAAAGTGCATTTGATACTGGTTATAGCCTGTCTTAAGAGTATTTACATATACTTCCTGTGCACTTAATAAATAATTACAACTTTAATGAATATAATAAAATAATCGATAAAAATGTAAAGTTATCAGAAATTAAAAATTATGAACAAGCAATAAAGTAATAATTTTTCAGGCTATTGAAATTTTTTTTTTAACAATTAATCACTATTTTTTTAGCCTTATTTTTTTCTTGGTATTTCCATTTGGTAGAAATATAATATTTTGCTCATGTGTTGCTAAAATTGGAGTTATTGTGAAAATTGTGTCTCAAATCAATTCTTTAAAAATTCTACATGGTGTTTTTTTATATAAACAGATTAAAGTCAGTTCTTAAATAATGAAAAATGCATTACTGAGCAAAATTTATATGAATAATATTATATACTATATATATCTATTAGTGTAAAAATAAAAATTTAAACAAATTATGGTAAACTTATGGTTTTCAATTTCAAGATTTAAACAAAAGATGAGTTATGCATGAATAGTGACTACAAATTTCTATCATTTGAAAAATATCCCATTTTCTTTTTCTCTGTGTGAAACTGATATTTAAAGATTTTATTTAGAATCTCTCTCTATATGAAATTTCTATTTTCTCTGATGTCCGATTGGTTAATGTATAAATGTTTGTCTGTAAGGTTGTCAATGTGAAAGAAGATTTTCCCACAAATTTGCCACATGTTAAATTCATAATTAACCCAAAAAAACTGTTACATTTATATAAAGGAAGTAAATCTACTATTATTAATCTGTAACTGTTAAATTCACATATCAAAGATAATAGGTAATGATAGCCTTTCAGGTGGCTACATTTATCACATTTATTTATATAATATTAAAATCTTTTGTTTAATTCACATTAAATCTTAAAAAAATTATTTAAAGCAACCAATTAAAAAAAATATTACAAAAACATGGCCTTTCAGATTGGCATTTTTATAATACTTTTGAAAAATCAAAAAAAAAAAAATCCTTTGAATTTATTTTTATAAATAAATAACTATACCTAACTAAATTGTAATTTATATTAGAGCATTTTATGCAAATGAAGTAATTTCACATTTTATATTTAATAATCTGTAATTTTTATTTACAAGTGTATTTTATGCAAAGAAAGTAATCCTGCCATTAATAAAAAGGCTCAGAAAAAAAAATCAGTATGTTAACTTTTAATTACAATACAGAATTGAATAGGTATAATCTTTAAATCATGAAGAAAATGTGATTACAGTACATAAATTCATGTTTAAAATGTTATATTTTGTTAGAGAAAAAAAGAAAGATAATTGAAATCAAAACAATGACTTTTCAGGCCAGTGTACAATTCTCACATTTATTATATAATTTTAAAATCTTTTGTTTAATTTTGATTAAATCTTAAAAAAAAAAAATATTAAAGCAACCAACCAATTAAAAAAAACCACAGCCTATTTAGGCTGAATACATCTGATTTTATTATATTATATGTAAAATCCCTATTTTTTCTGTTGTCTGATTGGTAGAATGTATGAGTGTTTCTCTATAAGGTTGCCATGTTTCAATTTCACAACCACTCCACCATTAATAAATCATGAGAGTTGTCCTTAACTGTACATATCAATTACGACAGGTATATATTGAATACTTTAAATTTTAATTTAACTAAAATGCTCAGGAAAAAATCAGTGCATGTGCTTTTAATTACAGAAGTATAGTATTTAAATTGTGAAGAAAATGTGATCACAGTACACAAATTTATATTTGAAATGTAACATTTAGTTAAGGGAAAAAATAAATGCTATAGTAATGTATTTACATTTGGTTAGCATATTATTAGATTTATGGAAAGGAAGTCAGTACATTTGATTTTAAACCACTAAACATCACATGATCACCATCTCTACATGTGATTTTAACTACAGATGTATAGTATTTAAATTGTGAAGAAAATGTGATTACAGTAAATGTGATAATTAGTGAGGATGGAGTAAATAGATGTTATAGTAAGTCGAAATGATGGTCCTTCAGGATGGTGTACAATTTTCACATTTATTTATGTAATATTAAAATCTTTTGCTTAATTTACATTAAATCTTAAAAAAATTGTTAAAGCAACCAATCAAAATAAATCAAGGCCTATTTAGACTGCGTAAATGTGGTTAATATATAAAAATACATTTTAGTTCAAATTTTATTGTCAAATGAATTCAAAACTAGACAAGAACATTGCAGATAAAAGCAATTAAACCATTTTAGACAAAGCAATTGTAGTGCCACAAAGCCATATAAAGGACTTGGGGGAAAATAATGAAAAAATTAATCTAAGAAGAAGCCATGTTGAAATAACATCGTTATAAATAAATAGTATATATTTAAGTTTCAAACATGGTGGCTTACTACAATCTCAATTAATTATTAATGATTTGCTTATGATTAGGTTTATATATAAATAACCAAACTGACAAATAGAATAAATATGCAAAAATGATATATTTTGCAAGACATATCGATTATTAGAAAGCATTCAAACTGTCTCATTTACA
Source organism: Epiperipatus broadwayi (assembly GCA_028023455.1). Lineage (NCBI taxonomy): Eukaryota > Metazoa > Onychophora > Udeonychophora > Euonychophora > Peripatidae > Epiperipatus > Epiperipatus broadwayi. The sequence goes on from JAQFVV010006761.1 coordinate 17,688, forward strand.
ACAAGACAATTGTTTGGTTTATTTATTTTTAGTAGATAACTAATTAAAACAATGAAACAATTTTTGTACATGATGAAAATACAATTTGTCTTACGGAGGTTGAATATTCACTTTATAATTTTAAAGAACAGCTTATATAAAATAATATGATTTACTTTAACTTTTTATAAAAAATATCTGAAACTATAAACATATGAGACCATAAGTAGTCCTCCAGCGAGCTAAGTTTGATTCAAAATGCATTTATGATAAGCTTTTCTTACAATAGCGTCCATGCATTCTAAAGTTGAAAAAATATAATAATAAACAAATAATACCCATAATGATGAATTACAATTATAATAATTACAGTAATAATATTTTATATGATTGCAATTTTGAAAAAAAAAATCAGATTTTATGAAAATAACTTGTTTTAACGTAAAAATATTAATATTATTTATTTAATTATAAAATGAAAATCAAATTAAGAAACTAATTGTTAAAAATGATTGAAACTTCCTGTATAGATGGGGTTAAAAAGAATAATAAGAAAAATTTTTTACAAAATAGATTGAGGAAGAAATAAAAAAGAAAAGAATATTCTTCTCAGTTACTGACAATAGCAGATGTCTAAGTAGGGTTCATGATGAGAAACTGACAGGAATAAAAACTAATTAGTTGGAAATAGAAAACAATTATATGACTTAATTCTGTCACATAAATTTCAAACGTGAAAAAATGCAATACACATTTGTGACATTAATAATACAAGAAGCATGATAAATCAAAGTCAGATACAAACAGAAAACATTATTAAAGACACTGCATTATTGCAACAGCTGAGGAAAGACCATATGGGGAAGAAATTCTACCAAATATTCAGGAAATGAAAATGCAATTAAGTTATAAATATACATATGTATATATCTGTGTGTTCTTGTTAAATTGTAAAATTAGTTCTAGCAGTTAAAGCAATATGATTAATCCAAGAACACATCTGATCAATACTGATAACAGTTTATCAATGACTGTTATTTTAAAAGCATACTCAGAATGAATAATATCTGATACTAACATCATAAAATAATGAAGCACTGTATATTATTAGTATGCATAATAGCTATGTAAAATTATATCTCTCTGTATATACAAATGTACTAGATTGGTATCAGTTTATAAATAATTTCTTAATAGGCTTAGAATGTTATCAAGTACAAAGTCCACAGATAATTCATCTAGAAATTCAATCGTCATTGTCATCATCATTATGCACTATAAATTTACCGCAGGATGAAGATCTCTCCAAGTTTTAATCCAGTTTCTCCAATTTCTAGCCTCATTTCTCAATATCATAATAGCAAGCTTTATTGTTACATCCATCTATCTCACATGTGGTCACTTTCTTTTACAATCTTTTGGGATCTATTTTGAGATTTTAAATGTTCATCTATTATCATCTCTTCTAACAATATGACCAGCCCAGAAACACTTCAGTCTACTGTAGTTTGTTATCTCAGCCATGTATTTCATTTTTAATTCTTTTTTGTTACTCATAACATACATCTCTCATACTTTGTTGAATATTTTTGATTCCTTGTTTCACTCTTCCATAAGTGTCCAAGTCTCAGATGCATAAGTAAAGATTGGTAAGCCAATATTTATTAAAAATATTCATTTCAAAGATATTTTTTTCAATACTAAGTTATTTCTACCAAAAATATTCAAGTTTAAATTTATGATTAATTTCATCCATTATGTTTTGAACTGTATTAATAATCTGATCAAGATATTCTAATTTATCATTAACAAACTGTATTTTTTTCTTTTGGAAAAATCTGTTGAACATAACTTTAATCCTACTTTTGGACTTTCATCTGATAACTCTTGAAACATTTCCTGAAGTTTTGAAGCATTATTTCCAGAAATAACACCACCATCAGAAAAATTTAATGACTTAAATAATTTCCATTTAATTTTATTTCTTTAACTCCCCATTTTAATCCAAAAAATACTTCTTGTAAAACATCTGATGAAAAGTTTTGGAGATATTAAATCACTCTGGCATACTTCCTTCTCAGTGTTAATCTTCCAGACATAAAATTATGTAATTTAATAATTGCTGTTGTATTTTGGTAAATATTATTAAGAAAGTGACAATAGACTCATATCTTGATGATGCAATGAACTCACTGTAAAATACTTATAGAATCAAATGTCTTTCATAATCCAAAGCATAATGGCAACTCATGTTCTTTGGTTCTTTCTGTAACTTCTCTCAATATTTAGCTGTGAACTATGGGTTAAAACTACTTTTAAATCTAACTTGCAGTTTGCTATAGACAGGTTGTAATTATCTTGGTAAAAATTTTGTATAGAACTGATAAAAGACTGATAGATATGCATTTTCTAACATCTTCTTTATCAGGCTTTTTAAAATACTAATATTAGTACTGCATTCTTCCAGTAGTCTGGTAACTCTTTATCATTTAAACATTTAATATATAACTTTGCCAACAATTTTTCTATTTTTTCACCTGCTTGTTTTAAGATATAGATTATAATTCCATCATCATCAAGAGTTTTTTTTTTTCATAGATTAAATTGCATGGATTACTTCTTCATTTAAAATACTGGGTAATTCAGATGTAGCAATTACAGGAATACTTTTTTTCTTCTTTACTGCTATATAATTTTTTATAGAACTCGTCCAAAAATTTCATGATGTAATTTCTCTTTTTATTAATAGTTTTATCTTTTCTTCTTATTGCAGAAGTAAATTTTCTACCAATACTTTAAGATGCTTGTTTGCAGTTTTGAGAGTTTTATTCTCTTCTATAGCTTCTAATAGGAAATACATATTTCAAGATTGTAATGTTCTTAATAGATTTAACACAGGAAGTGATCATCGATTAGTAAGATGCAAGATACGTGTTAATGTAAAACTAGAAAGACAAAAATTGTTAAAACAATATTTACAGTTGATATTCCCAATCTTCAGAAACATTCTAATGAATTTAAATTAGAACTTACAAATCGGTTTCAAGTGTTAGGAGATTTTGAACATGATTCAGATTTGAATGAAATTAATATGAAAATAACTGATACACTTTTAAAAACTGCAACAAAGATAGCTGGTAGAAAAAAACAGCAATTGACCAATAAAATTTCTACTGAGACTAGAGAATTTATGAAGAAAAGAAGAAATATGAAGATATACAAAAATGATGCATTAAAAAGAATTGAATATCTCGAATTTTGTAAAATGGTGCGGAAAAGAGTTGAAAATGATATAAGAAAGTATAACTGTGAACTAGCAAGAAAAGCTGTAGAAGAAAATAAAAGTCTTAAGAATGTAAAACAACATTTTGGTATTGGTAGGAAATTTATATCTGCAATAAGAAAAAAAGATGGAATTATTACTAAAAAGAAAGATGACATCATGAAATTGGTAGAAAATTTTTATCAAGAATTATATAGTAATAAAGAACAAGTACCTCCTATATCTATTACATCTTCTGAATTGCCCAGAATTTTAAATGAAGAAGTGAGATACGCAATTAAATGTATGAAGAAAGGAAAGGCTCCAGGTAATGATGGAATTATAATTGATATATTAAAAGAAGCAGGTGAAGAAACAGAAATTTTTTTAGCAAAGTTATATACTAAATGTCTAAATGATAAAGATGTACCGGATGATTGGAAGAATGCAGTAATAATATTAATATTTAAAAAAGGTGATAAAGAAGATATTAGAAATTACAGACCTATCAGCCTTTTATCAGTTTTATATAAAATTTTTACCAAGATAATTACAACTCGTCTACAGAGAACATTGGATTTCCACCAACCAAGAGAACAAGCTGGATTTAAAAGTGGTTTTAGTACAGTAGATCATATTCAGGTATTGAGAGAAGTTATAGAAAGGACAAATGAATATGAGTTGTCATTATGTTTTGGATTTGTAGATTATGAAAAGGCATTTGATTCTATAAACATTTCTTCAGTGATTAAAGCATTGGATCATCAAGGTATAGATCCAGGATATTGTCATATTTTAAAGAATATTTATAAAAATGCAACAGCAACAATTAGATTACATAATGATACTGGGAAAGTCAACATTGAGAAAGGTGTAAGACAAGGTGACTCCATATCTCCAAAACTCTTTACAGCAGTGCTGCAAGAAGTATTTTGTGGATTAAAATGGGAAACTAAAGGAGTGAAAGTAAATGGAGATTATTTAAGTCATTTAGATTTCACAGATGATGTAGTTGTTTTTGCAAATAATGCTTCAGAGCTGCAGGAAATGTTGCAGGAGTTATCAGATGAAAGTAAGAAAGTAGGACTAAAGATAAATGTTAAAAAGACTAAAGTAATGTTTAATCGATTTGCTCAAAATATGAAAATAAAGATTGATTATGATGAATTAGAAGAAGTTAACAGTTACAAATACCTTGGTCAGATTATTAATACAGATGGAAACATAATGGAGGAAATTAATCATAGAATTAAACTTGGTTGGAGTGCTTTTGGTAGAAATAACTTGATACTAAAAGGAAATATGCCTATGTGTTTGAAAAGGAAGGTTTTTAAAAAATGTGTTTTACCAATTCTTACTTATGGATCTGAGACTTGGACACTCAATAGTAGAGCAACACAGAGACTTCAGACCACTCAAAGAAGTATGGAGAGATGTATGTTGGGAGTAACAAGAAGGGATCGAAAATACAATGTATGGGTAAGAGAACAAACAGGTGTTACTGACCTCATTGAAAAAATTAAAAGATTGAAGTGGAGTTGGGCTGGACATATTGCTAGAAGAGATGATAATAGATGGACAATTGAAATTTTAAACTGGATTCCAAGAGATTGTAAAAGACCCAGAAAGAGACCACATGTGAGATGGATGGATGAAATAAGAAAGTATGCAGGGGTGATGTGGAGAAGAGAAGCTAAAGATCGAAGACGATGGATTAAACTTGGAGAGACCTTCATCCTGCAGTGGATTGATAATGGTTGATAATGATGATAGCTTTCCATGATATTTCATAATTACATTTTCTTATATTGTTATTAACTCATTTTGATATTATTTTACAAACTTTAGATATTGAATTCTTCTTTATAAATCATATATATATTTATATTTTCTTTTCTTCATATATTGTAAAAAGTTGATGGTAAATTGTTTACTTTTATTGTGCCAACTACTTTTGTTGCATCTTTCTATTGATTTTATTCAAATTTGAGCCATTTTCAAAATATGTTAGTATTTTAAAATGATTTGCAAGTTCTGATCTAAATTCCATGGAATATTTCTGAAGGTTAGGAATATGAACTATAAAATACTATTTTTCTTTAATAATTTTTTTTGTTAATTAAAAATATTACAATCCTGAAATATATATTTTCTGTTAGTCATAACATAGTTCCTGCTATACCTCCATTTGGATGTTTCCATGGCTCTTTATATTTAGCATTTTTCTCATAGAATGAATTCATAATATAGTTTTTCTTTTTCTGCAACTCCACTAGTCTGTGTCCTCTTTCATTTCTATTATCATAATGAAATTTATTTAACAACACTTTAATCCTTCAATTTCCTACCAATTCTAGCATTAACCTCTCTCATGACAATTTTAAAAATATTGTTTGGTCTAATCAAATTGTTATATCCATATAAAGACCCTCTACTCCTTCATCACAATGAGAAGTTGTTAAAATATAAACCTGAATTATCTGCAGATATCTACCATTAAATTGAATAGCTAATCTTCTTCATTACAATGAGAACTTGTTGGGATATACACATGAATAAACTGCATTTGGTATCTACCATTAAATTGAATAACTAATATACCACTTTTTTTGCTGATACACCATCAATTTCCACAATGTTGCTCCTCCATTTTTTATTACAATAAATCTTACCTCACTTTTGCTTTCAATATTTGCAGTACATGTTCATTTTTAAATCCAAGTACCTCTGTATCTTTACTTCTAACTTCACCAAATCCAATGATGTCCTGTTTAATATCAAACAGTTATTTTCCCAATTCACTCTATTTTTCTTCACTTTAATGTCATCTACACTTGTGGGTATCTAAATGAAAACAGCCTATCCTGCAATCAGATAATTGTTAGCACCCTCCTTCAGTCACCAACTGCTGATTTGGCTGATGACTTTACAACATCTTGGGAATAAGGGTCATAATTAAATTTTATCTATCATCATTGTAAATATCTATTTAAAAACTTCATTCACACACACTTATTCTGCCTTTGTAAAATCTCAATTGATATTTCAGTTAAGAACTATCAGGCAATTGAGAAAAAAGATCATGATGTTTCTTGATCTTAAACTCAGAGGTAGCTAAAAACTATAAACTCACCACAGTGATGATGAGCAGCCCATTCATGTTTATATAATATATGAATAATCATATAGCAATAATAGTTGTGACATTAAGAATTTGTCTTGCTTAGTTCCTTTAAGGCCTTGATATATAACAAAAAGGCCTATTTTCAGTAAAATTCTTTTTGTAGCAGCTATGTAATATTTATAAGCAAATGGGTATCTAGATATTTATTGTAAAAATGAAAGAATGGAGAATCTATTAAGCACTAAGAGGGGTAATAAAAGTCTTTGCCTAGCAATGGACTATTTAAAACCTTATTAACTATATATATTTGATGTGAAAAGTGTTAAAAATGTTCATCAGTAAAACAACTAATTATCAGTAGAATTTGTTGAAGAAAAACAATATTTACCAAATCACAAATAAGTTTAGGGGCATACAAATTTGTTATTTTCTTATGATGTTCTAAACAAATTTCTTTTTCCAGATACAACAATAAAGTCAGATAGATATGATATTCTTAGATTTAACTGAATTACATTAATAGATTTAGAACAACATATCATTGTTGTGCTCATCTGCTTCATTAAATGGAAGCTGGAAACCACCGATTTATGCAAATGCTGACAAACACAAATTATGAAAGATATAGTTAATAACTGCAAATCTATGGCTGTAATGACAGAATTGGATTTAATAAAGCCAATGATCATTCTATTTCCTGGTTGGTATCTCTATAAATTCCTTCACAATATTTAATTATCAAAAAATCCAGACATAAAATAAATAAGTTACCTAATACAATTTTTGTAATATATATATTAAACACTAAACACCACATGATCACCATTTCTTATGCCTGCTCATAACTGTTATTAAAACAGGCAAAACTCTCCATACAGTAGTGCCACTCAGTGCAAGCCAGAGTAATCAATGAATGCCAGAAGCCTTGTGCATAAAATCCCTATCTAGTGCCTACTCATCCAATATCCCCAGACTAGTTTCTAGCTTGTGGCTTTCATCAGTGTGGAACTTTAGATCTGAGATCCTAAGATCTAAATGAAGTGATCTAGGTGCAGTACTCTGGCTTGCACTGAGTGGCACTACTGTTTAGAGACTTTTGTCTGTTTTATTTATAATATATTTTAAAATATTAGAAATTTAATGTATTGTCGTATTTTTCAGTTTTTCAGAAATAATATTTCCAAATCTATTTATGTTGATAAATCTTTTAACTACACTATCAGCATTATTTAACAATAAAGCATAGCAGCACCTATTGTATATTTACATTGGGCTAAAAGATTTGTTTCATTTAACAAAAAAAATTGAGCATTCAAAGTATAAATACACTTTTGAGACACTTTTCTCATGCAAGCATACATATTAATGTTATAAATTTAGAATTTAATGTTAATATTCAGACCCAAAATTAATAGTTATACTTTAAGACAGTGTGAATTTATCTATGTTTTCATTAGACAGTTCTATTATAACTTTGACATCATCGATTAACATATTGCCTCAAGTTAAAAGTAATTATATTACAAAAGTACCAATGCCAGTTGTCAATTATATGTATGTCTAGTCACAAACTAACACATATTTATTCACATACAAACACTCTCCCTCTTCCAACACACATACAAATGAATATATAATTATATATCTATGGGTATCTCTGCTTAGGATGCTAAAAATGAGATATTATGACTCCTTAATTTAAAAAAGCCATTATAAGTAAAGAATAATAATTATCATTATCAACAACAAATGAGTTTCTTCATTTTTTCATAATAATATGAAGATAATTCTATCTTTCTTTTTCACAAATATTTACACTATATGATGGAATGAAAGAAAGTGTTATTGTCTCAGGTGGAAAGTTTATAGCATTTGAAATGAAACCTGGTGATAAACAAAAATGTGTTCTTGCTCCAACATTGTTTTCACTTTTTATGATAGTAAACTTTCACAATATTTATAGAGGCAGCTAAACAGGGGTGAAGATATGATACATATTTGGTGGTGGAATTCTTAATTTGAATCAATTAAAAAGAAAACCAGAACTTTTGGGATTTTGCATTTAGGATATCTGGATGGTTGTATTTTTTTTTCCAATTCAAAAGATGATTTATTTTAAAAAAAGTTTTGGTAAGAAAAATTGTCTATGTTCATATCTATGTTTAAAGCTTATATTTCTAGACAGTATGAATATGAAGTATCTTTTTGGAAGAAAAATAAAGAATGTCACATGACAAATTGTAATCAGTAAAGTTTGCTTTATTTCAAATAAGGTAAAAAAATAGAAAAAATTAAATATTAGTTTCTAGTTTAAAAAAACAACAACAATATTGTACATAAAAAAGAATTCTATTACAATTCTCTCTATATATTATGGCCCTCAGCTTTTGCCATAAAGTTGGATATCAGGTTGTGATGACATAGTATTAAAATTTTTTTTTTAATTTAATTTTTCCCAATAAGTAAACTGGTGCTAATAAATAATTAAGTAATTATGTAACTGATTAGCCATTTTTAGAATGACTAGTATAATGTCTATAGTTAAAAGCAATCTTTAAGTGTAATATTTATAATGACTAAGTCTCATAAGTAACTCTTTTGTAAGTTTTAGATAATTAATTATAAATATATTAATTACTGACTTAAAAGTGCTAATAATTTTAATTTTAAAGTATTAAAGTTGAAATTATTTTAGTCCAGTTGTTATAATTTGTTAAATTTAAATATTAGAACATAATTTTAAAAATTAGTTCAAACTTTAAAACTAAGTCTTAAATATTTAAGTTGCTTGTTAATAAAGTGCATTATTTAATCTTAACTGTAATGAAAATTAATTTAATTAGATAATCTTAAAATTCAACTGATTAAAGAAATATGTAATTTTTAAAATCAATAATCAATTCCTATAGTTAAGTAGTAACTTCTAAATAAAGAATTTAGCAATAGGGTATGTGAGTTTTCTTGCATGTGAAAGTTATTTCTTAAGAACTTCCTGTTAAATTCAATGCTTAGAGTTATATTGAATATCTTTATTTCAAAATATATAATAAAAATAGTTTGAGAATTTAAGAAAAATGTTTAAATTAAATATCATAGTGTAATAGTTATTAAACAATGTAAATTTTCTTATGTAATATTTTATTTATTATAATATATTTCAATTTGTTAAACACTTTATAAAAGATGATATAATTAAATTATTTGTTTTGACATTCAGTCTAGACATTGTTCTTAGAAAGTACTGGAATTATGCAAATTAAATTTAATTTTAGGAATTTTCCAGTTATTACTAAAAGGTTTGTGACTTTTAATTAGTAGGTCAATTGGGAAGTATCTAAGATGTTAATCACATCAATCAAAATTGATCACATGACTTGCCTTATATAAGGGAGAAGTGAAACACATATCAGCACACCTACCAACACCTACCTGTATACTTATCTACTTGTCTACTTATCTTTATATTTGTCTAATTAAGTTTTAATTGCTTTTAACTAATTTTTTTTAAAGTTTTAAAAAAATGCATTGTTAAAATAATATTGTCCAGGCTTTCTACAACCACAAAAATTCTTGATACTTTAAAGTTTATAAAGATATTGCATTATGGAAAAGCTTATCACAAACATTTAAATAATGGAATCATTTTCTTCTAAATTTGCTTTAACAATAAAGCAAAATGAAAGATGTTATCCCTGCTATATAAATACTTTATTAATTTTATTTATTATGACATAGTTAAATTATTATTTAGAAAGGACATTTTCTAGGTTATTAAAAAGGTCTTTAAAATATTTCATTATAATATTAATGATATTCTATTTATTTATATTATAAACTTTATTCTATTTTTATAGTAAAAGAAAGCTAAATATTTTATTGTATCTCAAAATACATTCTCTGCCAGTATAGTTTCATTTTACATGAAATAAAGACTTTTATCCTGTAATTGTAGGACTGTCAAGCAATAAAATAATTATGTGAATATTATATTTTAAAAATCATCACATTTATTGCTATGAAAAATAATTAGACAATTAAAGACTTTTATTGTGCATTTGCTTTATTCATGAAACTTATTTAGCTAATGTGTGAATGAAGTAAGTGCTTTTATTAATAAAATATATTTAAATGGACAAATATAATTTAACTTCATGAATATTAGTCAGCCTACCTTTAACAAAAGACTTAATTTGTTTAAAATGCCTGATTATTGAGAATGCTATATTTAAAGAAAGTATATAATTCATTTATTAATTATTAACATTTACCAGATGTTTATTACTTTCATCAATGAATATTATGAATATTACATATATAGGAATATTATAAGTGACACCATTGTAAATGACTTTCTTATGTACACATTAAAATTTAAAAGAATGAAAAATATTTCTCAATATATTTGACTCCAATGTAGGCCATTCTATCTTTTCCAAAGGCTTTATCATGTGGTTGAGTGTTAGTATTTATTCATTTATAGTTAAAAAATATTCAAAGCGCATGTGCAACAGCATAATGCTGTTTTAAATATTAATATATTTTGTTTAAGAATTTAACTATAATATTTATTATTATGTTTAATACATGCTCTAGAAATATGTATTTAAATATTTATTTTTCAACTTTTTACACTCCAATTCCTGAATTATTGCTCTTCATAATAATAATTATTAATAAATTATAAAATGTGCTTATTGAAATTTACTCTTACAACTTATTACCTTACATTTTCAAGAATATTTGCTCTTCATTATATTCAGTAATGAACTATAAAATGTATATTTGAAAATTATTGTCTTCAAATATTTGTTTCTTTATACTGTGAAAATATTGTATGTGTGATTTAATATATGATATTTAACAATATCCCAGAAAGTCTGCCACAAACTCCAGAACTCTTTAGTGACTGTATTCAGAATAATTGTAGGAAATATCAAGATAAAGATCTTTATTTTATTTTGGTCATGGGAATAATTGTTAATTATTTATTGTTTTTAAAAATGTTATATATTTTATTTCTATGACATTTTGGTATAATTTTATATGTAATGTAATAGGTATCCATACTAAATTCTCAGAGTATTGTTAGAGTATTAATATTTTAAATGCCTTATGTGTGTCCCTTTTCTGAAATTATTTTATGAATGTGTTCAAAATGTTTGAAGAGTACAGAATCTTGTGTATATTCATTATTTAATTATTATGCCAGAATTATATTCAGATTTAGCTATGTTTAGCTTTGTTCATGATTTTTATCAGTTTTATTCATCATTTATTTCTTGTCTTAAAGAGATTAAAACATTAGTTTCTCTCTTACATTTTATTATCTTGCCAGTGAATTTATTATTAGAGATAATAGCTTAGTCTCTCTCTTATATTTTGTCATATTTCATCAGTGAATTTATTGTTTATGATATTTAAGCATATCATGCTTTATTAAGGCAAACCACTTTCTTTTTTTGATGGTTCATTCTCATTTTTATGACTAGTGACTAAATTCTAGTTCAGTATTTCATCATGCATAGATGCTTTCATGAGTTCATGCCATCATATTACTTGCCTTATCTTCTTATTCTTTGGTGAGGATTATAATTGTACACTTGTTTAAAGTCATGTGGAATGAATGCTTGCCCATGATTTTTTTCTGGCAATGTCTTTAATGTATTGTAGAAAATCATCCTTATCTTATTTTAGATGCATAAGGCTTGTAGTTATACCTATATTTTACCTTAAGATGTTAAATGTGATAAAATGTTTAATATTTAACATTTTAATTGTTTGAGTGGCTCTATAACATGATATACATCTTTGGCATTGAATGCCAGAAATAAGGATTGATAAATTTATATTTTAACTCAGGTGTTAAATATTTTACCTAGGGACAGTATAATTGTTTGATAAAAAGTTAAGTGTGAGATCTTATTGTAATCATTAAAGCTAGAGAAAGGTTTGTTCATCTCTAATTATCATTAACACTATTTTCAAATTTGAAAAACATAGTGTAAACCATTTATAAAATGGCTTGATATTTGTTCCATAAATGTAATATAGCTTGATATTGTTTTATAGATGTTATTAGTAATAATAAATGTTATTTTATTGTTAATTCAACTTTATTTGCTAAGTAATCATCATCTGAATTCTTACAGAAATCTAATTATAGTGTTTATCACACAATTATATTTACTTATTATGCATTGAGAGAACATGAATATCAAGAATTTGACATAAAATTCATTTTATTTAGATTGTGTTTTTGTTGGTAAGAAAGGATATTAGAAAATATTATTTTATTTAATTATAATAGTTAATATTATTCATTTATTTGGTATAAGATCACTTTAGTCAATTTATTTATTTAGAAGATCACTTTGCTTTAATTAAAAGATAACTTGATATTATTCATCATCAATTTAAATAATAAGAGTGCTTTGTTTTATTTTAGAAAAGTTATTTTGGGTAGCTATAAAATCCCTTATCCACCCATGATATCATGACTGGTATCCTGGTATCTTATTTTATTTTTAATTAAGAGTTTTTCATGTTTAATATAAATTGTAAATTTATTGTTGTAATTTAATAAACATTATCTTAAGAATAAGAGCATGTCTTCTTACTATTGTTGCTTTACTGGGATTACATTCTTTATTAGATTTTCAAAAAACTATAAGAAGAACAAAAGTATAAATTATAAGAATATTAATCATATGGACCCTGAGATGTATTTTATTCATAAGATTATTTAAGTAAGAACTGTTACATTTAAGAACAAATCATTTTTAAGAAGGAGTTAATGTGCCAAAACATAAGAAAGACATTAGTACAATTAATAAAAGATAAATCTGATGTTCTATCAGATCATTTTGTAAGGATTATTTAAATATGTGTTGTAAAAATATTTAGTGTAACTTAAACCTTTTTCTATGTCATATGCTTTAGATTTTAAGAGTGATATTATACTTTAAATAGAGAATATGAGAAGTCTCCTCTTGATTTACTGTTATTGTATTTGTCTTAATAATGCTTATTTATTATTGTTTATTCTTATTATTGTTGCTCTTATTATTGAGGCATATGTGCATTTCAACCCTGAGCTTAGCCTACAATTTTAGCATTAATATTATGATTCACATATATTTCAGGTGTGCCTGCTGTATGTGAGATTGATGATTCATCTATCTTCTCTTTTTCATTGGTTACTATATATATATATATATATATATATATATATATATATATAATATTAAAATACATGTATATTGTGTATACTAAACTTAATGTAATTATAACAGATTTGAATTCCTCACAGCTATCCAATCCATCTTATGCAACTGATGCACAAGCCCGCATATATGTGAAAAAGATGAATGATCTCCAATATACCTATTTTATGCTGAACCAGCACTCATCAGTTGGTCCAGATCACCATCTCCAACAAATATATACAATCTCTGCTTAGTTTATATTACGATAGTAAATCTTCAAACTTTAATGGACAAGCTTCAATCTTTTTCACTCTCCAACTCTTCAGCCACCCATAACATTGAAAATCCAAGGATGAAATGCTCAAAGTCCTTGATGTGCCAATTTGTCATATCCATATTGTCTTTGTCAATATGTCCTCTCACACATAGAAACTCAATGTGCCCATTTAATTGTACAGAAGAGATATGGGTAAATTACAGGCTAAATATGTAATATTTAAATACCTATACTAAGTTTATGTAATTATAAGAAAAGTTCAACTCAGACTTTTAAACTCCCCACAGCTATTCAATCCATCTTATACAACTGATACACATGACCACATACATGTGAAAAAGATAAATGATCTCCAACAAATATATTTCAGACTGATTCAGCACTCATCAGTTGGCCCAGATCACCATCTCCAACACATATATACAATCACTGTGCAGTTTATGTTAAGATAGTAAACCTTCAAACTTTTATGGACAAACTGTGATAGTATATATGTGTTGATGATTTAAAACAACTGATAAGTGCAGGTTCAGCATGAAATACATATATTGGAGATCGTTTATCTTTTTTCACATGTATGTGGTCATCTGTATCAATTGTGAAAAATGGATTGGATAACTGTGAGGAGTTGTAAAGTCTCAGTTCAAGTTCCTTATAATTACAATAAGTTTAGTATAGACAATATACATGTGTTTAAATATTACATATTTAGCCTGTATTCTACCCAGCTCTCTTCTGTATAATTAAATGGACATATTGAGGTTCTATGTGTGAGAATCATATTTACTTAAGGTCAACATGGCTATGACAATAATATTGGCTTCCTCAAGGGCTTTGAACATTTCATCTCAGATTTTCAATGATATGGATGGCTGAAGAGTTGGAAAGTGAAGAAAATTGAAGCTTGTCCATTAAAGTTTGAAAATTGTTAATATAAACTGAGCAGTGATTGTATATATGTGTCGGAGATGGTCATCTGGATCATTTTATGAGTGCTGGTTCATCATGAAATACATATATTGGACATCATCTATCTTTTTCACTTATATGTTGTCATGTGCATCAATTTCGTAAGATGGATTGGATAGCTATGGGGAGTTTGAAAATCTGAGTTCAAGTCCTTTATAATAATATATATAGATTATAAGTGATATTTTGTATATATTTTATTACTGTCAACATTTGATATTAAAAATTTTTAACAATTTTTTAAGAAGTTAGTATTTTGATTGTAATTAAAATTGTTCACCCATTTTTATAAGAAAAAAATATATTTCACAAGTCAAAATCTGATAAACTGAAATTTAAAATTTTCTATTTCATACTTCTGACTTTCTTTTATTTAAAAATTCTTATTTAGTCATTTATTTTGATAAAAGATTACACAAAGTGTTGCTAAAAATCAAAATAGAAAGTGTAACAGCTGATGTCTTACAACTAAGATTTCCAAACTTGATTTTCAAAAAATAAAAAAACAACTTTTAATATGAATTAATTCATAACACTCACTAGTTATACATATATCAGTTATTATGCTACTGAAAATAAAATGAAATGACCTTCATTGGATTTTTATATAGTTTTATATATACAACTATAATATCTTAGTGGTCGACTAAAGCCTTTGGCAGAATTTAGCCAATTGTTCAGAATATCTTTAAGTTCAACATTCACAAATTTAACTATCAGTATTTCAAGTCCAATAGGAAGGTAAGCAACACATGAACAATAATAAAAGAGAAGATACACATGAACCATTGTATTCTATATTAACCTTGTGTGTTAGTACTTACAGCTGAATGTATTTAGAAAAGTATTCATACTTTATTATTTTATTACTCCTTAAAAACAAACTAATATATTTATTTATATATATATAAAAAAGATAAAAGACAAGTAATCTATTTCAAGGCAAGTATACTTTCAAGTTCTTTTTGTTAGTTTTGATAAACACTGGACAACTAAGTACTTTTCATAAATGACCGATATTTGTTGATTGAAGTTGGTTTTTATATTTTATCTTTTTTTAACACTCAAAATAAAAACAATTAGATAGTTAGTGCAGATCAATTCAGGTATCTAAAAACTTCAATAGTCCAGGGTCATGAACGTAACAGATGAATATCATAACTATTATGCCACAAAGTTTTTAATACATATGAAGCACACAAATATTTATACAATATGTACTATAAATTTCATTATTTTTATTATTACCATTGTTTTCTTATTATTTTATTTTTAATATATGCATAATAAATAAGATATTATAGTTATTAACCTTTTTCAGCAATATTAATAAAAATTTATAAACACATATTTCTAAAAATATCCAAATGATTTTTTTAATGTGCTTTTACAGTATACTTGGCTTTTATGACCTTCAGTGACTCATCCAGTTAAAAATATATTTTATAGATTGAACAAGAAAAGAAAGAAAGAAAAAAACTTATTTTAAAATATAATCATGGCTGAGTGTGGGTATATCTTGTGAAAAAAATAAATCATTTTAATTATTTACATAAAATGTTGAAATAAATAAAGTATATATTGTAGCATTGCATAGCTATCTACAAGTTCATAAAAAATCAGAATTTATGTCAGAAAATAACATAATTTATAAATTGTATAGGCTTGGTAGTAAAAAGTTCGAGTTCCCACAACAGAATGTATTGATACACACTCTTAAATACATATTTTGTGTTATTATTACAAAAAAAAAAAACTTAATTATCAGTTTTAATTGCACGAAAAAAAAATTAAATGAGTTTGAAACAAATTAGACATGTTAAATTTATTATATAAACAAGAAAGTTAGCAAGTTTAAAATTCCACATATAATATAAAAACAAATTTAGATATTCAAAGAAATATTTTTTCTTTTCTCTTTTTTCCTTCTTGATTTATTATTGTTGCTATCAATAAACATGCCATAGGTGTTGATTGAAATAGATAAAGTAGATTTTGGAGGTGGACAAATGTGAACATAATATTTATTGATAAATATTTTTTAATAAACATGAATAAAATATCTATAAAAAGAAGTTTTAATAATTAATTGGATATAAACATATTTTTCTAGCACAAAAATTGGAATTAAAACTGCTTATTGTGGTAACCAGGGAAGTCATCATCAGACAGCATATCATTCACGACAACCTTTTTTGTGAAGTCTGTCACACAATTATAATTGTAAAAATAGAAGAATATTGCTAATAATAATAATAATAATAATAATAATTATGATAGGAGCATATAGACAATCTAACACAACCCTTCAAACAATCATTAATTCATATTGCAAAGGCTCTATTCCATCAGTCCGTGCAGCCACTTTTATGCTTTATGCATACTGGTGCACTAGATGCACATTCACTCTAGGTAACAACACAAGGCGACATCCATCAACTTTCAATATCAAACTGGCAAAACTACGAGCCAGAGACAATAAAATTGCACATCCAGACATCTATGCAGCAACCTGGTCACTGATAACACAACAATCAAACCTCTAAGATGGCTCCCAATAACCAAAATCTATGCCCTCAACCAATATATATAAAAAAAAATGTGGCAATTATCTACAAATAAAAAAACAGAATGTTGTCTTTATTGCATAATATTAATATAAAGGACAGTAACAACAAAATCAAACCTCAAATACTGGAAAGCAAACTAAACCCAGCATGGCAATATACATCAAAGTTGAAGTTTTGCAAATTGAACAATGATAACCCAAGACTTTGGAGAACTATGATTACAGCAAGCGCACCATAAATGAACGAACATATGTATTTTCACCCCCCTAACAATGTTTAAATATCTTTCCCTCCTAAGTTAAGTTCCTTTTTGACATCACAGATACCAACTTAAACTTGGTTTTCCTAGCAAGAAATATATGTATCAGTGCTTATAGCAAAGTAACCTATGGATCAATAAAGTTCTTTTCTTTGAAACATAATAATAATAATAATAATAATAATAATAATAATAATAATAATAATAATAATAATAATAATAATAATAATAATAATAATAATAATAATAATAATAATAATAATAATAATAATAATAATAATAATAATAATAATAATAATAATAATAATAATAATAATAATAATAGTAGTAGTAGTAGTAGTAGTAGTAGTAGTATTAAAATGATCTAATGGCAACATATCCTTTTTGTAGTTTACACCTCATTAGTATGGTTACCAAGACTTCTGATAATCCATCTCTGCCTAATTATACTGCTCAATAAAAAAATAAAGTGACCACATCCAGTTCTTACTTGAAAATTCAGCTCTAACATGAAATAAAAATAAAGATTATTCCATTTTGAAGACATGTATTTATCTTGTTAATAAATTAGAATCACTATTGCTGCCTTTTTTCAAAACTATACCTATACATAAAATTGACAAGAAAGAAAAGAGGAACATACATAATGATACAATTGCAATGCTAGCCAAATAAATGACTAAAATAAGGAAAAAGAAATTGGTCTTGACAATGAAATATAAAGATTAATCAACTAATTTATGTGTTTGCTAGCCAAGTCAATAAAACTCTGTGCTCATATTAATTAACGAATTATATTTAAAAGTACTCTGTTTAATAAAAACAAAAAAGAATTATTAAAGATACTTCATTGATAGCCAAATAAAAACAAAGTCAGGGGTATTAAAATTATTTTATTTTATGCATTTTTGCTGGCTTAAACTAAAAAACTAAAGATTAACAGATTGCATCATTTATCAATAATCAGGATAAGAATCAAGGCTAGCCTTTTTGTGCATACATCACATCATCTAAAATTTCACAAATATCATAAATTATCACTGATTTAGTTATCTGTTGATAGAATTTAATACTAATCCTGTTACTCTAAAATATATTATGTGTTTTCACAGTAATGATTTTTTTAAATGTATTATCTATTTTAATTGACTAGAAAATAATTTTTTATTTCTTTTATTATTTATTAATTTGTATCATTAAATCAGCAATCGGGAATATGAAATGAATGAAATATTCTTAGTTTAAATTAATATATAAATGATAATAAAAGTTATTAAAAGACCATTACCTAGAAAACATAACATTTATTGCCATTTTGGCAGAGTTCATTATTTGAGAGAGTTTATCAATGCATCATGTTTTTATTATTGTGTGAATAAAATTATTCTTAAATTGTTTTTGTTTACATCTCATTTGTGCATTTCACCAATTTTACCAGAGGTTTAAACTAAATAGTATAATATTGTGGTTGAGTTTTGTCTAGCCCAAACCATGGTTTGGTGTTGATGAGATGCCCACCAATTGGATATGGGTTCAAACCTAGGTTATTAGTGATATTATTAGGGGCTTGGACAGTGGTACTCAAAATAAACAAATAATTGCTCCAGTAAATTTAGATGTCATAGTCCATATTTTCAATAAACATACAGTGGATAATGTACATATATTAAGAAACATATGATGAGCAGAAAATGTTACTATGGTAGACTGAAATTACCAGCAATAGGCTCATAAATTGGTATTACCCTACAGTTTGCTCCTCACCAATTTATGATTAGCTCAATCAGAGTAGTTCTGTGCATTTGGTAACCCAAATGTGGGAAGTTTAAATTTACTCATTAGTAAATCTCATTACATTATATATTATAACCTCCATGACTAAATTTACATGCATGGCTTTTTGGTAAATATGTATGCATTTTTAAAATTTATTTATGCATTCTAAAACTGTATAAAAGTCATGTATATAAATAAATTTTAAAGCTATTTAAAATGATAATAATAACTATGGGGAAAGAATTTTACCTTTTTAACATATGCAATAAATAAATTTGAACATTACATAATTTGTAGTAATTTGTAATATTACAGGTTATAAATGGAAATATTTCATGAATGTTAATGTATATAATGGATTTAAAAGAGAACAGAGTAACATCTTCATTCCTCAAACCAAGATGCTTCAGATTGGCTATATAAATCAGAATTTAAGTTAAAGGTGAGTCAGCCACTCTTATTTTTATAAAGTCTCTATCTTGTGTTTGGGTTTGAGAATTTCCTCTTTAATGACACACAACAGCATTGAGTTATTATAAATTCAATAAGGCACTTCTGTTAAAAAGGTAAAATCCTGTCTTTTTAATTTCATACAATTTATGTGCTTAATAAATACATCTGAACATTAAATGATAATAATTGTAAAAATTAAAATTTTATTGCAATTCTTTATTTTAAAATAAAACAACTATTGCAAGTTGTCATGGGAACCAATTGGAAACTCTTGGATCACCTGCTTTAAACAAAAAAAGGGAATTGTTACATTTTTTTCATGTTCACTTACAGGATGGAAATCAAGAAAATTTTAAAGATTGTTTTGAGTTCATAATGCAGTTTCTGGGGTAAAAACTGTAGAATTCTTTACCTCTTGATATTTCCAGTAGTGTAGCTGATTATGGAACTGTTAATAAAAGAATGCCTTAAAATTAACTTCGATTATACTGCTTTATTAATTACTTTCTAATTCTGAACATGCTTTGCACTTGATATAAGAAAACCTGCCCTCTAATTAATTGCCCACTGAAAATATTCTTCTATGAATTGATTTATAAATCTAGATAATTTCAATACTTTTAATAACAGAACAAACTACTTGAGAATAAGCTACTACTAAACAAACCACAAGAAATTAAAATGTTAATATTTCTTGCAGATATTTAAAATAATAATTTGCTGGCCATATATGTACATTCACAAGATAAAAGGTGAGTTCAAGGAGACATAAATAGGTAATTGAATAAACTGAATATAAACTATTTAAAAGAATTATTATGAACCTGCAAAGATTTTTCTTATCATGCATGCTCTCCATACAATATTGGATGTAAATACATTTTTTTTTAATATTCTCATTCTGTTTGTTACTTAAAATTATTATTATTGGTAATAATTTTGTTGTTTGTTTATTTCTCATTTGAATTCTGAGTAGGTTTTATTATTTAATCATATTATTGTGAAGGGAGTAATGATCAGGAAACATGACTGAATCAGCATAAAGACTTGTTTTTTATGTGTGTTCAATCTGATTGTTATCCATGACTACATAAATTAAAAATTAAAATTAAAAATTGTATACTTTCTCTACCATATTCACAATCAGCCATTAGATATTTATAATTTCCCTAGAAATTTAATTTGCAAATATTGTTTTTTATGATATTTGTTATTTTGATCAATTACCATTATTAAAAGAGAGTTTACTATTTATATCACTTATTTATTCAAATTTGAAATAGTATATATGAAAATATTTTTCTATGAAAGGGAAATTCTATTATTTAAAACTGAGAAAAAAATGGGGGGAAACCAACCATTTTATCAATATAATGTTGAATTAATCAATTCTATTAAATTACTTTCTACAGATATATATATATATATATATATATATATATATATATATATATATATATATATATATATATATATATATATATATATATAAAATCAATACATAGAGCTTTAGTTGTGACAAATATTAAAACTATAATATGACTAAAGAAGCATAGAATAAATACTAATATTATAATCATTCAAATACATTTTAAAGGTGAAATACATGAAATAAGTTCTTATAACATAATTTTAAAAAGTCTACCAAGAAGTTACTAGAAAATAAATTTGTTTACTAAAAATTTCAAATTTTGAATATATTATGAAATTCATTATGAATGTATGTGTTTCTTCATATAAATCTTTATTTGCATGTTTAAGTATAATAATGTTTTTTTTTGGGGGGGGGGAATTATCAAATTTAGATAATAGTTTATAAATTTATTATTTACCAATTTGCTTTAAAACTAATCAAAATAGCATTATCAGTTTGAAGTTAACAATGTCTAGTTTGCTATTAGCAAGTATATTTTAAGAAAATTGAAGTGTATTATAAAACATAAATTTATCACAAATTAAAGTAATGAATGAATACATGATAATGTAAAATGAATGCAATATATGATGAATAAATGACAAATATGTAACACCTATGGTAAATACTAAAAGAAAGAGTTGTTAAAGTTGATCATTCAACTTTTGTTATAAAATTTTATGTGCTGAATATGTTAGTAACAATATTTTATTTTTGGTTTTTGAAAAAAATTGAAATGATGATGTTTCAGTTAAAAATGTATATATAGTGTAAAAAAAATTATAAAATAAAAGATGACAGAAATATATTTTGAATTAAACTATTTTTCTAATTCAAAGCAATAATTACTTATGCTTAAATTTATTATTTATAATAGTAAATCACTCTAAATAAGTTCTGAGCTCTATTAATTTAGTGAGTCCTATATTATATGAGTGATTTAAGGATTAAAATTGCAATTATTTTTGTTTAAGTAAAATCTGATAAAAAGTTTTAATGTTTATTTTATTGAGTCAGTTCTTGCATTATTTTTATGTGGTAAAATTTAATAATAATTAGTATTTATTAAAATTAATATTTTATAATAGACTCACATTGAATTAAGAAATTTAAATATTGATGTTGACTCATGAAATATTTTATCTTTAATGTACAGTGTGAATAGGTGTTGTTCTAATGACCATATTTTTAATCATTCTGTTCTTGCTCTCTTTTGCTTTATTTCAATTATTTTTGGCTCTCAATGTGAAGAAATTAATAGATGAGATAAGAGAAATAGATTAAAGGAAGGTTTATATATTACATGAGACATGATTAATAAAAAAATTAATTTCAAGACTTGTGTTAAATTTTAATTATAAGTACTATTAGTGTTAAGGTGTGATTACTTATTAAACACATAGAAAGCTTGTAAATAGATTAAAACTTTTCTCTAAAAGTAATTGCTATTGTTATAAAAATGCAGCAATGAGACTACTGATATGAACTATATTAGTATTATTTTTAATGAGAAACAGTTTCTAGATGCAAATAA
This sequence comes from Epiperipatus broadwayi, assembly GCA_028023455.1. Classification (NCBI taxonomy): domain Eukaryota; kingdom Metazoa; phylum Onychophora; class Udeonychophora; order Euonychophora; family Peripatidae; genus Epiperipatus; species Epiperipatus broadwayi. Next base: position 40,510 of record JAQFVV010006761.1, read on the forward strand.
AACTGTGTATTAATAGATATAGACTTAAAAAAATTAATTCAAGAGCAATAATTATTTCTTAATATAAAAATAATTGACAATAATTTAAAACAATTAGATATGTAATTTTCAGAAAACTATATTTAAGAAGTCAAATCTCATGAACAGTGAAACTGTACATTAGTAAAATTAAAAAAAGAGTGATAGTTTCTTTTTTTCAATATAGATAGACAAACAATCATTAAATATTTTAATACTTTTATAAATGAATATTATTTAAAAATATTATATTATTATAGGTTATAATTATTAAAACAAAAAATTTTGGTAAGAATAAAAGTTCAGTGAGCATCTATATTATTACTCTCATAAGACAAACTCAAAGAACCCAATGAATTCTGATAGAAGTTTAAAGAGTATCAAAAAATAGTTAAATATCCCAAGATAGAATAAAAAAGAAATTTAAAAAAATCTCAAGATGTAAAAGAAGATTTTAACTCTGAAATAAAATTATAAAGAATTGCAAAATAAATTTTAAAAGAAACTCCAGAAATCTTTAATATAAACACACAAATGTTCTGAAAAGAATATATAGGATTAATGATTTAAAAATATTATGTATAAGAAAATACAAAAATAAAATAAAAAGGTAATACAAAATTTAAAAAAATTGGAATTATTAGAGATAAAAACACTATTAAAATATCTTAAATTCATAAAAAAATTAATAATGTTTGACAAGAAATTACAGAAGCATGAATGAATTGCACAACTGATACAAAAGTGATATAAAATTTATATTAGACAAGTCAAGCATTGGTGGTCGAGTGGTCAGCACAGCTGTCTTACAAGCAGTTGTCCCGGGTTTGTGGGTTCACTTCCCTGCCAATGCTTTGACAGATAGAAATGAAAAAAAATTCATATTAGACAATTTCAGTATTAAATTAGTATAAAATAAAATCCAAAAGTTTAGAAGTACAGAAATATAAATAAATAAATATAGTTCAATGACTAGAAGTAATAGCAAGCTAAATAGGGAGAGTTTAACAAAGGATGAACAATTTAGAATTGTTGAAAAATATTGATAAATAATTTCCTGTAATGTAAAAAGAAAGTACAAGATATGTGAAGAAACAAAAAAATTATCATGATGACAATTTAATAATGGCAATTACATCACTGTTTCAGATGTATTTTTATTTAAAAAATAACTAATGTATTTAAATTCTTTAATAAAAATATTTTTAAACCATGTTAAAATTTATTCTGATAATTGGAACTTTTTATTATCATCAAATATTTACTTGCTTTTGCTTTTTTGATTTATATTTTACAGTTTCTGAGTAAAAATGGGAGATTTTGTAATCTATAAAAACTGAATATAATTTGGGATGTTGAATGAATAAATATGATTTTATATATGAAGACATTATAACATAAAAAAATGAAGTCAAAAATTGTTGAAAAATAAATCAAATATTAAACAAATGCTGTCTTAGGCGGTAGCTAGTATATGGGGCTTCCAACTTTTTCTTTTAAAAATATTTCTAATTGTTTTTTAACGATTTATTTCAAGTACAAAAATTATTAGTACTAATTACATTTTGGCTGCTTTATAACGTAATTCATTTTTTTAATAATTCATTTTTAATTATCTTTTATTTATTTGAGCTTGCACATTTTAAATGTAAAACATCTACAAAAATGTATTCTAAGTTATATAATGTACCCATCAAAAAAATCTTAGTGATGGAGTTTTTAAGATTAATTAATTTATTTTCAATAATAGATACTAATAACAAAATAAAGGTGTTAAGCATAAGTGACATTATAAGTATCCATAATAATTTATTTAACTTGCTGCTGCTAACAAATAAGGTTACGGAATATATAGGTAAATAGGTTATAAAAAACAAGGTAAGGACATTTTATTTATTACAAAGAATATTATTTAAATATAAAAAGAGATTTAAACCACAATATATTGAAAAAAATTGTTAATTATTAGAGTAGGAAAATAAAGGGTTAAATGTTGAAGAGAAATGAGAAATAAAATCTAATCAAATATCAAAAAAAAAAAAGTTCAGATGCTTATAATGGTTTTTAATATCTATAAATATATTTTAATTTATAGAAAGGATAAAGTTTATTATTTCGGAACATGGGGAATAGTAATGCAGACCTTCTCATATTTAAGTATATACCATGTGTATTTATGTGTGTCTGTGGATTACGAAAATAAATTGTTTTAATGCCAAATATTTAATTTCAGATAACTAAATAACAGATTTGTTTTATCATTTACTGCTGTCTATTTACGTATAATTTTGATTTATATAAAGTTACATTGTTCTTAAATTCATAAAAAGAAACAAAATCCATTCTGCCTTCATTATTATTCAATCCCTACAGGATTTATACAGCTTCATCAACAGGAAAAGAATTTCTGGGATCTAGTTTTCAAAATATTATTGAAAATTTTTTTTATTTAATATTCCAGAAAATTAATACTACAAACTATGGAAAAGCTAGAAAGAAAACATAAAAATGCTTGATAAACATTATATCGTTAATAAAGGAAGTATAAAGTTGTGATTAGTACAGTATATATATTGTTTGTCACATGTAAATATTTTATATAGCTAAAATCAAAAAATATAAGCCATGTTTATAACCCAAATAGACAATTTTAAAGATATCTTAATTCTTAATATATAATAAATTAATAAATAACCATATGATTAATTACTTGGGAGATTATCTAATATTCAATCTTCCAAGTGGTAAATTAAACACAACAGTTCTATTCACGTGAAAGAATTGAATTTTTTTTGTGAAACAACTGAAAATTTGTCTGAAAAGATTTAACTCTGAGTTCATTTTTTCACAGGGTTAATCTGCACAGGACATAAAAAGTTTTAATGATGATTATAATAAGTTGTAAAATAGGATTCATTGTTTTTCTCTTGTAAAATAATTAAAATGTAAGCATTTTGTAATATAATTATTAGTATATAATTGTATAAAAAATAAATTCTAGATATGATATAGAATAAAATATCTTCATATAACAATAAAATAATATATGACAATAGCTGTAATATAATCATATGATCATAACATAAGTAGTTGTGTTTTTTCTGATAGAAAATATCTTTTATCTTATTTTACCATTTAAGGGAATAGCTTGGAAATTTTTGACCTTTAAACAATATCTTGTATGATTGTATAACTATGAATGGAAATTATATATTTTAGTAATCCCAGTGTCATCAAATAAAATAGTGGATGACTCATCCACTTTACTTCCAACCTCTGTCTAATACTCAAGATTATAATAGATGACCCTGGAAAAGAATAAACGGAATAACCACTCTCAATCTCAGTAAACTAACTATTCAGAAATAAATTCTAGAAATATTGCTTCAGTGTTATTTAGTGGCCTCTGATTTTACTGAATGTTTACATTTTTGAGAAATAGTGAGAAACATGCTATTATCATTTAATTAAATCTTAATTGAGGCCATTATTAATTAAACTTATTATAAAGCATGAAATTTAAAAAATACTAAAATAATACAAAATACCTGAAAAAATAATTATTTGATTAATTACAAAATGATTTTAAAAAAAAATAAATTCAATAAATGAATTCAATGACTTAATGATAGAATCAAAGCTAACACTTTAAAGATATCAACAACAAAAAGACAGGTCATTTCTAATTTTGTTTTTTATGATAATAAAGAAAAAAATTGAGCAATTTGTAATAAAAACGAATTATAGAAAAAAAATAGTTCTTGTCCAAGAAAATTTCCAGAAAAAATTATTGTATTTTAATTTTCAATTGATGGGAAATCTATGACCTGTAGTCCACATGCACCTTATGATGGCCCATGAACCATGCATAAATGTAATTATTTTTCAATATGAATTTATAAAAATATTAAATTACATAAACTAGAGATACATGTTTTTGGTAACATTACAAATCTCAAAATCTTTTTAGATAATATGTAGCAGATTGTGAGTTGGGGACTATATTTGCATTAAGGAATCTCATACCCACTCTCAAAATCAAGTTCCCCATTTCTCAAAAGATGTTCGCCTTCAATTCCAAGAGCTTGCTTTATTACAGGAAATTTGTCATATAGAATCACAGATATCCATGCATAAAATGTAGGCATTTTTATGCTTTAGATGGATTTCCTGAAATAAATTTTAAAAGCTTTACAAAGTTGATTTTTGGCATGAATGCAATACTTTTCTATGTGTATCTTATGTTGTGGCTCACTAGAATCTTACAGAAGTCTGTGTGGTCTACAATCAGAAAAGTTTTCCCACCCTTGGTGTAAAATGAAATAAGACATATGTTTAAAATAAAAATTAATAAAACAAGTGGGCAGTTAATTAAAAAAAAAAAATTCAAATATTGAAATACAAAGTTTTTTTTAAGATTATATCCAAATTTGGATCTTTAAATTTGTAAACTTCATTGTTAAGTTTCATAAAAATACATAACAATCACGAGTCTATCAAATAAAAAAATAAAATTTTGCTACTTGTTGATGAAAATAGTTCTATATAAATGATAGACTTAACTTTTCTAATATAGTGAATTTTTTAATTGACTAAAATAAAATCATATGACCATTTGTTATACATACACACATATATATATATACAAATCTATGCTTATCATTTTACAAAAAGTAGCTTAAAATAAAATAAAAATCACTGCTTAGGGAGGCCAATCCAGTCTACATTGACAAATGCTAAAACATCATCAGAATCAGAAGTGATATTATTGAAAGGTTTATATATTCATCCAAATATATTTTTAGAACTAATAATAGCTTATTTGTTTGTTATAACTCATTTAGAAGTCAAATTTGTTCTCTTTCATCCTGAATAATAATGTTAGGATTGGTATCTAAATCATTTGCAGCTTCTATCGTCTAACTAAAAATTACTATAACTTTTAAGTTTAAAAACTATTAGACCTGGCAGATTACAAACATTGTTTTTAATTTAACTTCTCAAGAAAATAGTGGTTTTGTTGTATTAAAAATGAGATTCAGTATTAAACATGGCCTACACTTAAACAGTCTTTTTCTCTATATTGTAGATATTAAAGAGTAATAATAAATTAAATGAAACTACAACTGCTTGTGACTACAATTTATTAGCTTTGAAAATCAGAATTTATAATTTAAATATTGTCACAAAAAGTTTACCATAGTATTAAGGTTAGTGCACTTAACTCCATTGCTCATCACCTGGAGTTTAAATCTGAGTACAAGTGTATAAGATAAAAGTTGTTAGTTAAACTTAGAATTTTTCTCAGCTAATTGACTAATAATCAACTTAGACAAGCATTTAATTAATTAACTATAAGTGGATGTCTAGCTATTTTATCTTGAGAATAAAAGTTCTCAAATTAATTTCAATTAGTCAGATGAAAGTTGGCATGAGATCATAAAACAAAATATGAACACAATATAAATTGAACTTGAATAGTGGTGAAAGAAATGGTATTCCTCTGGATGCTTAAAGCATAGTTTACTTTTTTCATCTTTATTAATAAAAAATGCTCATTTGAAATTCCTGGATCTCTTAAACCCATATGGATTTTGTGAAATTTTGGAACCAAGTTCTTAGAGAAATGCTTGAATACAAGAAACAAATATATTAATCATTTTATAGATTTCAGAAATAAAGAAAAGATCCATATTATTTCTGGATTGTTTAATATACTTTCATAGACTTTAGTCAGCAAGTAAGTAAAAATAAAATTGGATAATCCATCGCCTAATTTAAATATAAAGACAAAAAATAAAAATGCATGAAATATGAGATTGTTTCAGAATTCCAAGAACACAATTTAAAAATAATTCATGATTTATTAAAACAATGTAGTTTTAGAAGCCTTAATTTTTTATATGAACTCACTCATAGCTGTTGAATTTTTAGTATATTCTTAAGCAAAATTTAAAAAGAACAAATTAAAATCAAATAGGAGATAAAATTACAAGATAAATTTCCTATGAAAATATTTTTTTTTTTGTAGTCGTTGTAAAAATAATAAGTAGAAAGAAAAAATTATAAAATAATGTAATATGACTTCCAATGTTTTTAAAATAAATATTAATAAATAAAAATTGTTTTAATTTTCTCTAAAAAAAAAACTGCCAATAGCATGAGGCATCATTTGAAAATTCATAGTGAAAAAATGCAATAAATTCTGCATTATAAAATATGTGCAGCCAAGGATAAAATTATGAAATAATAAATATATATATATGCAAAATAATTAATCCCATGAAAGTGGCAATAAATGTATTTTTTTAATCTCATAAAAGTAGACATATTTTTAAAATGGTTATATCATACATTATGGTATTAAGATCTTTACGCTTATGCATCCTAGTAATGTAAAGATTAATATGATAGATATTTATTTGACATTAATATATTTGTATAAATATTTGAAGTTTAGTTATATTTTTATTCAGTAAATGCTTTGTTTTTAAAAAAGTTACAGAAAAGATTATTCGAAAAAGAAACAAACTAGAGTAGAAATAATTATTGGATATTGCTGCTAAATGAATTGTTAAATTTAGACCTTTTTTTGTTATTTAAAATGATATATAATACTTAATAACTTCCCTAATTTAAAAATTAAATTTAAATTGTTTTTTTTTTTGTTTACCTACATAATTTGACACCATATGCAATATTTAACAATTCAGATTTTTTTTTAAGGATAAAGTTATTAGAATATTTATTTATCTATAACATCATTAGTAATTCAGTTATTTTAAGATTTCATATATTTCTAAATATTTTGATATTATTTCTAATAATATGAACATATAAAGTGCTATAAAATATTTTTATTTTTTAAAAACACATACAAACATATTATTTATTAAAATACTATATATATTATTTACTGAAATTATTATATATGTTGAAAAAAACGCATTTCTTTAACATAATTTCATGACAAAAAATGCATGACAAGAGAATTAGACTATTATAAATTTGATATTTTAATATTCCTTAATATAAAAAAATATATAAATACCAATAGTTAATTAATATTATTAATAATACGTTTTCATTTGGTCATTTTCATCTAACTTTTGGACAAAAACATAAATATGTATGCACACACAAACACAAAATGCTATTTTGATAATAGATTATCATTAGTTACTTCTAAGATAGATTTAGAACAATGGAAAAAAAACAAATAGAATTAATTTGACAACTTATGGTTAGTCTTTTATTTAAAGAATGTCAGATGATAACTGATTCATTTAGGAAAAGTGAAAAATAATCATATCAAATTGATACTACTTCCTAAAACTTAGATGAATCATCAAATAACTGACTTGCCTTATCATGTGTAATGCCCTTCCATGAAGACCAAATGCATGACCATATTTAAATGATTGCAATTCCAAAACCATAAGTCATTGGGCATAAATCACATACATATTTGCCATCCCATTATATCTGGTGCAGCCGATCGTTGGACTTGAATCACACATAAATAGTATGATGCCAGACCACCCTGTTATATATAGTGCTCAAATTTAGGAGCTCAAAATCATATGATTATTTCAGGGTATATTAATAGTTTTAATATGTGATGTGTGGAAACTAGACCAATAACAAACAGCAGTAAGCAGATAACAATAAAATAATCATGTAGTCAGCCAATTAAACAAAGCATAAAATGAGATATAAAGTAGTATATCAAAATAAATAAATAAATGAAGTGATAATCAAATAAAATATAAATCATAACCCATGTTAGATGTATGACAGCAGGGAAGTCTATCAATGTCTATCAAGTTACTTGATATGCATAGAAAGAAATTAATTTGAGATGAAACCACATAGAGTTATTTTATGAAATAAATATAATATTACATAACACACATATTAGATGATAACCAGAAGTAAAATCAAAGCAATGGAATTGGAAATTAATAAAGAAGTTAGTAAAAAAAATTGAAAGGAAAGAAGTCCAGATTGAACAAATACAAAATACTATTAGGAATAGCTTAGAAACTTCTACTTTTGAAAATATAGTAGAACAGAATACTGAAATATCTGAGTGGGATGGGATTCACATTTGCACAACTTTCCTTACTTTATCTCTCTTGATCTTCATTATGCTACAGAGTTCAACTCAGGGAGAATGTATATGTACTCTATTTCAAGGTATGATTATTCTGTATTTGATATATACATTGGATATGTGTGTTTAGTTAATTAGAAAATAAAAAAATCAAACAATTAATTTTATTTAACATTTAACAAATTGATTTTGATGATGATTGCTATTCATAATTCTTTATAACAAAATTGTGTATGTATTTAATGTTTAATGATTGAAGGGGCATGATCATCCTTTGTTTGTATTTACTATTTTTATCCCACACCTTTAGGTTTTACAAGGCTAGTCATTTCTCATTCCAATTTAAAAAACTGGAATTTACATCAAAGATTTTGAAACTATATTTTAACAATTAATTAACTCTTTGATGATTAAAATTCCATGAAATCATTTGGTCATTAATTTCTACTCTGCCTGTCTATATTTTGAGATCTATTGAGAGTTGTCTATAGATCCTGAGCCCCCTCCTATTCTGGTGTTATATAGATCAATGATAGGACAGACCAATAATTCAAGGGTTAGTCATACATTCTGAATAACAAATAATTAATAATTAAGTTAATTAAACACAAGCATAAAACATATTATAACTGTCAAAGTGTGAGTGCTTAATACTAAATAAGAATAAAGTCTTACCTTTCAAGTCAGTAGACTAATGTACCAATTGATAAGCAAGTCAGAAGTCTGTTCCTAAATTTTATTATTAAATGAAAAATTTAAAAAAAGGAATTGATAGCTTCCCTCCCTTTTAGAATAATTGGAGTTGGATGGATTGATTCTCTGTTTCAAAAGAAAGAAACCAATTTAACAAACAAAATAATAATAAAACATAATTTGGGATATTAATCCAGTGCAGTCTAGCCATTCAAAGTCTTGTAATCCACATTGGGAAATGTGCAAGTATATTTGCTCCTAGGAAAGTTTCTTTGCATAAACTGGTGGTAGTCCACTGGATACTCTTGGGTCACCATCTGGGTCTTCATGTTGGTGACTCAGACTTTTTTTTATAAACTATCTTTCCTGTACTGAGATAATTTCTTTGCTTGATTGTAGCACATTGTAAATCTTTGACTATCATGGTTGTCATGATGTTAATTTGTAATGATAATCATGTCAGAAACTCTTGGTTGTATTACAAGCAGCTTTATTCCCATGATGTTTTATCACTTCTTAGCCAGTCATGATTTGTTTTTTTCTAGTTTATGACTTGGGTTAAAATATAAGCTCTATAGAATTAAGGTGGGTCCTTTAATCAACTTCCTCAAATTGCATCATAGTGGTTTATGAACTTCAATATTAAGGATAGTTAATATAACAAATAAATTGATTTTAAGAATTTATCAAGTATCTTTTCTTGACAACGTAACTTATTTGCCTTCCTTCTATCTTATCTAATGTTTTATTTTTAGTTCGTAAGTTTCAAGTTCGCACTTTATAATTGTATGCTGAAGCAATAATAATAATAATAATAATAATAATAATAATAATAATAATAATAATAATAATAATAATAATAATAATAATAATAATAATAATAATAATAATAATAATAATAATAATAATAATAATAATAATAATAATAATAATAATAATAATAATAATAATAATAATAATAATAATAATAATAATAATAATAATAATAATAATAATAATAATAATAATAATAATAATAATAATAATAATAATAATAATAATAATAATAATAATAATAATAATAATAATAATAATAATAATAATAATAATAATAATAATAATAATAATAATAATAAACAATTTAACATTAATGATTTCTTTTTTTTGTTTTTTGAGATCCTTACTTGCTTGTGTTTAAGGGTTTGGTATACATATAAATTAGTTTTGTCAATAATATAATTTTAACTGATAATTTTACACAAACATATTAACTTATAATCAATAATATGCTTTTGATTGAGTAAATAATAATAATAATAGATTTATACATACATATAAAAATATCACAATAAATATTCAAAAATTTTAAACTTTTAAAACATATTTTGTTGAATATTAACAGAAATAAATATTTTTTTAGATTTTTAAAATAAATAATAATGAAAATTTTATTGATTTTATAAACTGAAAATAATATTTCTAATGATAATCTTTTTGTTTTGATTGCGATCTCATTTTTTTTAATATAGAAACAGCACAAGACTGAAAGTGGCGCTGGTTGTACATCACGTGACGAATCTGATATCTTACCAGTTCACAAATAAACGCATAGTCAAATAACATTAATGATTAAAATATGTATGAAAAAATGTAAAATTAAATACTGTAGTTAATAAAAAAAGTAAAAAAAAATTGTTTTGTATTAATTTTTTTCAAATATTTGAAATTTTTTATTAGTCATACTTTATTTTAATTTTTTAATGTGAATTTTAAAGTAATTTTTCCTTGTTGCTTTGCTTACATGCCGATTTCTGAAAATTAGGAGAACCTATCCTCCATTTTTCAAGGTAAGTTAAGTTTATTTTTGTGCGATTTTTTTTTGTGTGCATTTTCTGAGGAACCTATCTACTGTATAAAACAAGACCCAGGTGTAATAAATTTATTATTCAATACACAAGTAAAATATGCTTGCAGACACATTTTGCTATATATTCTATATATTATAGCCAATAAAAAAAATTGCAAACTTTAAGCAATTACAATTTTTCATATATATATAATCAAAATTACCCTAAATTCACAACTCAAACAGACTAGCCAAAAAAATATAAACTTTATATCATTATCAATTGTTTCACTGCTATAAGCAGACTTCTCAAGTATAAAGAACCACAAAATAACAGCATATTTAAACTACACATTACTCACAATTCCATATATTTTCCACCCACCCCTTAATATTAAAAAAACTTTTAAATAAGTTAATGGCTTCAGAATTATAAAATTTTTAACAATAAAGATTATTTAATTCTCTCTTTATTTCATTTGTGGTTCTTTATACTTGAGAAGTCTGCTTGCAGCAATCAAACTATTGATAGTGATTTAAAGTTTATATTTTTTGGCTAGTCTCATTGATTTGTGAATTTGGGTAATTTTGATTATTTATTGACTAGTTTAGTTTTATGCTTTTAATGTTTATATATATATATATATATTGTAACCTTATGGTTGGGCTTGACATTTGTCAAGCCCTTATTTAAATGGTAAATTGAATAAAATTTTAAATTTTAATTGATAATAATTAAATATATTAAATAGATATATTATATCAGTGATATGTTATCATGATCACTAAATTATATTATAAAAATAGGTAAGTTTCATCAATGAATCTCTTGAGAGTGATAAAGAATTGAGCTGTTCAAGATGTGTGCAAGGCCTGCTGCCAGATTGTATATGAGACTTTTTATATGCAGTCTGTCAGACAGATTAATTTCAGTATTATTAATAATAATAATAATAATTTACTAGTGTTATTATTAAATTAAGTATAGAAATATTTAGTATTTTGTTATTATTAAATAATAGTCAAAAAGACTTAAAATTATAGCTATTCTAAGTTAATCTTTATAATTCATTATCAACATATTTTTATTGCAATTTAAAATAGTTTTGAAAAGTTTAATTAGTTATCATTTATGTTTATAGATGGAGAATTATTAATTGTATGTTAATGTATGCACATACAATGATTTAATTGGTCTGTTAATTTTTACAATCATCCTCTCTGGTAAAAGTTAATAAATGGGCCAACACAGATTTCTATAGGGGAGAACAAAAAGAAGGAGAACAAAAAAAGGGAGAATGGGAGAACTTGAGACCAAAAATAGAAAAACTGAATTAGATTTGATTTGAATTAAAATGGAATTAAATTGGATTATTAATTTGTAATTAATGGAGTAGAAACTCCATTTGACCTATACACATAAAGCACAGCATGGCTGTCAATTGATAATTATAAAAAGTTCACATTTAAAATGATAGACATATTGGAGAAAAAAGCCTGCAAAATGGACTTCAAATTTAAACCACTTCAGAAGTTCATAAGCTTGAAATTTTACTCTTTATTTTATAAATAGTTTAATTATATAATTTACTTGGTGCATTATAAATATAGTTATAATTTATTTAGAATCACAGGAAGGAAAGGAAAAGAGAAAATTATTTTAAGCTTTCAGTCAGAAATTAAAATTAAAAGAAGCAGGACTATGATAAGAGACATTTAATGTCTTTTATTGCTGTTTTAGATTTATAAGACACTTGTGACATCTCTTCACTTATGTAAAATTGTACTTAAAATTAAACCTAAACATTATAATTTGTATTATGCTATATTAATTGCATAATACATGAAGAAATTTTTTTTTAGAAAAATCAAGAAATTATATTGTTACAGTCAATTTAAGAAAATAATAATCTATACCTGCCTAATTTAACAATATCAATGAAGATACTAAATTATGAAAGTTTTCAAAAATATTTATTAAGACTCTTAATAATAAATATTCTCTGCATTGCCTTAAAACTTACACTGTGGCAAAACTGGATATGCCATCTTGCAACTTCCGGTAGCAAATGGAATTGACACATTTATTAAATTGAGTTATAAATTTTCACCAATATTGAATTAAATGGCAACTTAATTTTGGAATATTAATTATCATGTTAATCACATTGTGAATTGGATTTATAATGTTCTAGTTATTAAACAATTCCATGAAGCAATAAAATATATGAAATCTATATACATGATAGAAATAAGAAGCAATGTTTATCTGCAATGTCTTTAATTTCTGGAATATTCAAAGTGTTTAGATTTAACAGAATAAAACTACTATTATTTATAGATGCAGCAACATACTAGGATTATAATTTAGATTAATAAATAAGTATGAAATATATTCATGTGGTAAAGAATATTCATCACTTATATAATGCTGCAGATTTCAAATGGTTGCAATCAAGATTTTATTCTCTTTGCTTCACAAGAAGAAATGTAAAAAAAAGGTTTATGTAATGACTGCTTATTATTATTAATATTATATGTACTATTTTGTAATATTGTATACATTATTATTACAGATGGAAAAACTGGTTTATGTAGATAATGAAATTCATGATAAAAATATAAACTTGTTCTAAATATGAAAAAAAAAAGAAAGGGTAAAAGTAATCTTATTTAGTGTAAATTTCATTCATATTTTGACTACGAACACAGATAAAAAGGTTAAAATTTCTCATAATAAATTATTATGATTTATTCCTAATATTTTTCTTTCTAGTTGATAAAAGCTACAATTTCTAAATAATAATAAATGGATAATATTTAATTCTAGTTAATTTAAGTGAATTAAATATGGTATTTTATATGGAATACTTAACTAATTAATAGCTAATGGCAGCTATAGTATGCGTCATTTTCAAATTGATAATGAAAGTTATAATTTTTATGTGTCAAATAGTAATATATTCCATTTTTCTTAGTGTCTTTATATTTTCAGGGTAAGTGATATTAATATAAGATTTGTCTGTTATCATGTTGAATGATTATAATGATATGTGTATAATATTGGAATATGTGGTAGATACATGTTACATCATGTTAGATGTGCTTATTCCCTTATCCTGTATGATGATAGAAATGATCATCATGGGTGAATCAAGAATAATTCCCATAAAACTTTGAGTAGATTAAGGCCATACTTTTGTAGTGTATTGGTATAATTATTAAATAAGAGATTGACCTCCCCTTCCTTTTTCATATGTTTAAAAGTGATCCAAAAGTGACGCCAAGATTACAGACCATTTGCAGTCACAAAATGACCATGATCTAGGTTGCTAGTTTGTTCTCTTTGCCTTAGCTATATTATATCTCTGGATATATCATATGTTTTATTATGTTCCATATTCCTAAGTTTTAATGGTTTAGTATCCATAACAACAGAATCATTTCTGAAATATAGTATTTAAAAATGTAGACTGTACTTAGTATTGAGCAAAATGATAAGAGATCATATTAGTTAAAAGTTATTTTATACAGTAGAATTTTACTTAGTGCCTATCCATTCAAGATAATCTTATGTGTACCATTAATCTATGTTATTTATCATTTATACCCAATTTGTTTAGAATGCTGATATTTTTTTTCTTAATCTTAAAAGAGTTCTATAAGATAAAACCAATAATTGAAAGATAGAATAATAATAGTCTTGACTCTTAAAGCAGTGTTGGTTGCCTAATAGCCTAAATAGATGGATAAAATAGGAAGTCAATAGTTTTTAGTAACATATTATAGCATAAATTATTATATCTTAAGTATGTTCATTGTATTTTGTGTAATATAACATTGGTAGCTTATTAAACCATTGGATACAAATTTTGGGAATTATCTTGCCTGCATCTATTTGAAGTGAGTAGGTTTTTAAAATCTTGCTATTAACAAAAAGGTTAAAATGCAAAATGTGTAATAAGTTAAAATAAAGTCGATGTAAATAATAAAGTTAAATAATAATTAATTAAAAGATAGTAATCTATTAAAATAGTAAATAGATCCTAGATCTTTACTTAGTAGTATAATGATGTAATTAAATTTTGTTTTATGTAAATTTGTGTTCATAATTGTCAAAGATTATGTATGTTTCTTTTGTTATTAGTATTTTACAAACTTGTAAATAATGTAAATAAATTTTGCTTGAAAATGTATCTAGTTGTCTGTGGCCTTATTGCTAAACACTATCAATATTATTATTGCTACCAACATATTTTGATTATTGTCATAGATATCATCATCAGTTAATATAATAGATTTTATTATGCATTAGCATAACAAAACAAGTTTTGCTAAGCTCTCATATTTAAAGTACATAAAGTTTTATTGCTTAATGATCAAAACACTGCTGATCTTAAGTATATGCATTATTTTCAAATAATGTTTTAGAGATTAAATATTCCATTTTTGGAATAACCTGTTTATCTAAATCATTAGATAAATCATTCACTGATCTTGATCATATTGTCCATGGTTGTTAAATAAAAGATAGTTTGTAGATTATTATATTTACTTTATTAAGAATATATTAGTATCTCATAAAATTTAAAGTTTATTTTATTGTTGCTATTGGAATAGTGAAATGTTCTTATTTATTCCATTTTTGTTTTATGAGCTGTGTTTGCTTGTTATATTTGGATAGTGGCAAAAAATCCCTCTCACTGATCCAAATATATCTTTTAAAATAATAACATTCAAATTATTCAATCCTAAGAAAATTGAGTTATTAATTAATAGTCTCAACTTTGACTTTATTGTTAGTTTTTTTATGTTTTAAGTTACTTGCTATGCTTGCCTTGATCTCTTATGTTTATTCTTTTTGTTTAATTGATTTAGTATAATTTTAAGATGTAAGTTTCTTTTCTAATTTAAAATTTATAATCTATTTTAATTTAGTGGTTAAATATTTTTTTAGTCAAGTTTAGAACACCTTGCCTTTATTTCATTGTTATTTTACTCGTTTGATACAATATTAGTTTTATAGTTCAGGATCTCATTCTTCATCATCAACATTACTATCATAGCTCATCCATATTTTTTCTTTTATTTTCATCTTCATTTCATCTTAAGTCACTATAATTGATTCATCCTTCATTGATCCTATTCTATCACCATCTTAATCATTCATCACCTTAATGCATTTTCTTCTTTTTCCCCTCACTATTAAGTTCATTCATTTTCATTAATTAATTATTATTTGTTTTTCAGCATCCATTCAATCTTCTACACCTTGGTTCATTTATCATCCAACTCATAATTTTAATTCCATACTCATTTCATAGATAGATGCTTTCCTGATTATTGACTATTTCATAGAATTGCAAATTAAATTTATCTTTTGATATTTTTGCTTTAGATATTGAAGTTAATTTAATGAATACTTAATATTAGTTATAAGAGATGTAGAGCTGATATAATATAATATATGATTGGTAGGGGTACATTTTGTGACCCTCCTTTATTAGTGTTCTTTCATGCTAGTCAAGTTTGTTCAAAGATAATAATATTTTTATAGTTATTATTTTTGGAGGTTTGTTCATGTCCATGCTAGCCAAGTTGGTTTCTAATAATATAGTTGGTTTCTAATAATAGAGTCGGTTTCTATAATATTATTTTATATTTATTCTTTTTATTGGAGGTTACAATATATATCTAGGTAAAAAGTTTAAATAGATTTAAGTGATCAAAAGACAAAGGCATTTTCAATAATTTCTTAGTGAAAAAAATAATAAAGTGCTAGCCATTACTCATTAGGTTTAATAATTGCCTGATGAAAAGGGTTTGAACTATTTTCTATACTTATTTTATTTATTAGATAAGAAAGCTATATACACATTTAACAATCAATTTTACGTAAAGAACTAAACTAATATGGAACAGCTATTTGAAATCTAGAATTTTGTATCCAGACTGTATTTAAACACACTTATAAACAAGGTGAGTAAATATATGACCTCTGCACCATGAGACTTTTTTCCCAACTTACATAAACTTATATAGATTCACAACACAAAAAATTTCAATCTATTTCAATTAATTTGTTAAGCGATGAATGGTTTAGTGAAGTGGTAGAATTGGAAGATCAAGATGCATGGATTACACCCCAAACTCTGTCACTATCAGTACTCAAATTTCTTTTGAATTCCTGATGAGTTATCTTTTTGATTATGAATACCCTTCATATTTTAGTGCAGTGGTAGAACAGAAGACTCTGAAACTAGAGGTATATGAATCAGCCCAACTCTGTTATTTCTGATACTTCAAATTTTTATAAAGTTATGAGCAATGAATTATTTAATTATTTTATTTTTTATTCTTCAGGAAAATGCGTTTGGACTCATAATTTATAGGAATGCTGTTTTTACAAAAAATATCCACAGCTAATAACAACTAAATTGCTAGTGCGATCAGGATATCTTTCTTTACGCTCTGTGACAAACGTATTATATGTTGGTGCAATCACATATAAACGTTAATTACACGAATATTACTGAATCAAATCTTTTCATTTTTTATATTCATTTTTTAGTTTTTTATTGTCTTTTTTCGCTGATTTTGTTTTTTTCTGTTTTGAATTTAGAGTAGTCATAATTATTTATAGTGGATGTGATGGTGATCATATTACCGCCATGAATCTTTTATGACACATAATCAATTGTAGATAACATTAATTAAACAATAATGAGTTTTATTTATCATTTCTGAAATCGAGTTTCACACGAGAGAACTTTTTTTAAAAACTCTTTTAATCTTTTTGTTTTTTTCATTGTAAAAAAAATGCTTTTGTTAATACCACCAGGAATAGAAGCTAAAAAGACATTTTTCTTTATTAAATTTCTTTTTAAATGCTTTTGATATTTTTTCACAATAGCATCATCTTCATTACTAATATTAGTAGAATAGTCATTATAATTACCGAAAACAAAAAAACTAAGATCGAAAATAAAAAAATACAAAGTTAACAAAATGCTTAACGATGATGAGTATAAAAACTAAACCATATAGCAAAAAATAAAATAAAATAAACCAATATAGTAAAAATGTATCCATACAATGTTACATGCTTTACTTTGTTTACATAATGCTTTCTTTTAATTCTGCATCAACTTTTACTTCTTAAAAGATTTCAATACCATGCCTAATTATTTTTTAACCTCAGACATATCTTACCTATAAAAGCAGATAATTATTAAAATATAAACCGAGTCTGCCGATCCCATGAAACTGTACTCCTGTTCAATGTAAAAAAAAAATTGTTAGCATTTATTCACTTCTTCAGTTATACTAATGTTGTATATTACACACATATTTTTGTTAATGTAAATAATGTGCAAATAAAAGTAATAGAAAGAGGTCAAATATTAAATGGTGGTTTTAATAAATAGTCAAATTTCAAAACAAATAACTCTCTGACAGCTCTCATTAAGGAATAGTAGATGAAAAGGCATTATTTAGTAGGATTGTCAATTATTGGATAGTAAAAATTTGAGCAGATTTTCATCCTTGGTTAATTCATTAACTAAAACGACCAGATATCATTTATCAGTCAATAGTGATTAGCTGGGTTGCTATAGGACAATCATCCAGGAGAATAATCCTAAGCCTCTCGAAATAATGTTTATTCATCCCAGATTTGAATCCTAAATTATAAGCACAGTAGGTAGAAGTACTAGAATAAAATGTATGACAATCATTTAATATTTTTATTAATAAAAGATATTTGCTTCCTATGTTTTTTTGCATTGCTACATTAGAATAAAACATATTTCATTCATTCTTGATTACAAGGTATCCAATATATAATTATATATGTTGATCAAAGAGGGAAAATCCTGGATATTAATTTAAGCTACTTTTACATTGCTGAATGTTTTGTCATACAGACGTTTGTAGCACATAAAAATATCAAATTTGAATTGGCAACAGGATAAATCATCTATGTTACTATCTTAGGTATCTATGGGTGAAGCCAACTATTATTTTTCTTAATATTTAGGAGTAAAGCAGTCACTCTGAAATATACCTAACTAATAAAGAATTAATTGATAAAATGATGCAGCAAAAAAGAAAGAAACTATCAACATCAGCAGCAAAGTAATGTCCATTTCATAATCTTATTCAGGATTATAAAGTAATGCAATTCTTTTAATTAAAAAAAAATCAGATTCCTTCAAAAGTACTCTTAAAATATACACGAAAAAGATGAAACTAAAACTTAAAAAAATCCATAATAATGTTAGCTATTAAGCAGTTTTACCTACCACCAATATTGACATAATCTCACACTTTATCTTTGGATATAATCTTTGTAAAATGGCTCAACAGAAATTGAAATGAGAAGAAAACTAATGACAAAAAGTTAATAGAACTGAATGAAATAGAATAATCAGTCCAAACATTACATTTAAAATAAAGAAATCAAGCCCAACAATAAATCTGAACTTCATCTGACTACTACATAATAAACCAATTTCAATAACAAATGAACCATTCATAAAAAAATACTGTTACCCACTTAAATAAGTATTGCTGTGAATCCCTAATGGCATAGTGATCTTTTATATCAATTCAGAAGGAGCATCAGAAAAGGTATACAATATAAATGAACAAGAAAACACTGACATCTCTTCAGAGGAGATAATAGTTTCCAATTAATAATGAAAAAACACACCCACAAAGAAATAAAAAGGATAAAATAAAAATAAATGCCAGTTGAATAAATAAAGTATTGAAATCAATGCATCAGCAAAAAAACTAACTCCAATATTTAAAAGAAAATTTCAACAGAAGCCTCTGGCCTACTTAAAAAAAGCACACACAAATATAATGACACACCTTCAGAAAACAAACCTTTAGATTTACTAATTTATTATATTGGACTAAAAAAACTATGATAATAATTCTCCACTTACACAAATATAATTCAAATATGTCATAGGAACAGATATGCACAAAAGAAAAAAAGGATAAAAAGCATAACAATTCTGTAGTAGATAACTTAAAAATGAGGAGAGAAACTCTTTACAAATTTCTGAAAATTCATATAGTGATTCAATAAAATTATTTACAAATATAAGGTCTATTGACATGGAACATTAAAACTTCATGAGATTACTGATATCTTTTTCAGAAAAGAAGTTGTTCTAATTGAAATTATAGATTCTAGACTCTCAGTACTTTAATGGGCAAATTCAGACTTTTCACTGACTATCTGAAAACAAAAATCATTCACTACAGGGAAGTCTAATAAAATTTCAATGGTGTTTAATTAGATTCACTAATAATTTAACAGATAACATCTAATTTTGGTTACAATTTTCACATACACTCATCAAATAAATGCACCCCTCTTTAATCAATAACTTTTTACTTATGTTTATTGACGCTATAAACAACTTTACAAATCCATTATGAATATAGGCATTACTGATTACTGAGATTAATGTGAAAGGTATAAACTCACTTCAAAAACTCATTGCTATTAAAAATGAATGGAACAATTCTCTCCATACAGTATAGTTTTGTCATAAACAAAATAATCAAACAAAACCCAAACATCCACATCATGGTAAAATAGGTTTTATGAAACTAACTCAGCCTAATACCTCTACAGCGGTAGTTTCAATCATTTAATAAAATATATTCTAATGAAAGCATGAATATCGTAACTTTTTCCACACTGCACTTACACTAAATATAATCATTCTATGTCTTTACAATAAGACATCACTAATATATAGCTTAATCAATTAAAATAATCTCATACTAAGTTATAATCCTTTTCCAGTTGTCTTGTTAAAAAATTTCAACATAAGCTAATTGGAATTCTCTCCAAATAGTTGTCTTGTTAAAAAATTTCAACATAAGCTAATTGGAATTCTCTCCAAATACTTAAATCTAATCAACAGAAAGCTCATGAGTGCATAATATTTTTTCTGAATAATTCTTTTTTTTTCTCCACCAAGAAACATGCTACACTAATATATATATATATATATATTATTTTTACACTACAGAATTATTAATTATTGGATAATTTCTAATTTTTGAATAACTAAAAAATACTATAATAATAGATTTACTTTTCTATTTCCCAAATCTTCATTATATTGTTGATCTATTACTCATTTTAATAGCCTCCTCTGATCAAATAACACTCAATGTTAAACTAAAATTAGACTTTTACAATGAACCAGTGCTTCCGACCAATGACACAATGAGTCTGGATTTCAAAGCTTCTATCTCAAAAGTTGTTATTTCTAAGATATATATTTATTTCCAAAAAAATTATAGATACTCTCACTCTATACTCATTTGAAGTATGGTTTACTTTTATAAATATTATCACATATATAACTGAATTATACACTCATGCATTAATTAGAGATTTGGATTCAATACATATAGAACTAAAATGTACTTCATGAACCTTTTCTCCATTACATTAATAATGTTTATAAAACAGGAATATAAAAAAGTACAACAAATTCTAGCAGAATATTTCTTTACAAATAAATCTAAAATATTTTTAACTCAGCCCCATACCTGATCTAAAGCTTATATCAGCTGAATGCTTGGTTATTGAACTAATAAAATAGCACCTTCTTCATATGATAATAACAATAAACTTATCACAGGCAAAAACATTCTTTCAAGTTTTTTATTCCTTCAAAAATAAAGTACAAGTATCAAATAAACAAATTTTTTCCTCTACATTTTAAGAATTGTAAATAAAGACATAACATTAAAAACACAACATTATATTTAAATTGGAATCTTGTACTAACAGTATGTACCCAGGACCATATGCAATTCTCAAATTTATATTTACACATCTTAGTTATTTCATAATAAATAGGCAAAACTCTCTCCATACAGTAGTGCCACTCAAAGCAAGACAGAGTAATCAATGGAGCCAGAAGGCTTGTGCATAAAATCCCTATTTATTGCCCACTCATCCAATATCCCCAAACTAATTTCTGGCTTATAGTCTTTGTCAGTGAGAAGCCTCGGATCTGAGAGCACTGCATCTAGATCTTAGAATCTAATGCAACCCTCCAGCAGCCACCATTTATCTCTACATAACTATAAAATTATGAGAATAGAATTGAAAACACACAAATATTTTCAATCTAAGATTAATAGCTTATATAGTCATATAGGTCTGAACTCAGTTCAGCACCCATACATTTTGGTGTCTTTTGTTCTTTTATAACCATAGATACCACCTTCCTATAAGGGAGGATTGGTATTAAACATTAAAACATCACATGATTACTATTTCCCAAAATGTATGGGTGCTGAACTGAGTTCAGACCTATATGACTATATAAGCTACTGAGCTTAGATTAAAAATATTTGTGTGTTTTCAATTCTATTCTCATAGTTTTGTAGTTATGTAGAGATAAAAGGTGGCTGCTGGAGGGTTGCATTAGATCCTAAAATCTAGATGCAGTGCTTTCAGATCCAAGGCTCCTCAGTGACGAAGGCCATAAGCCAGAAACTAGTTTGGGGATATTGGATGAGTAGGCATTAGATAGGAATTTTATGCACAAGCCTTCTGGCATCCATTTATCACTCTATCTTGCTTTGAGTGGCACTACTGTATGGAGAGAGTTTTGCCTATTTTAACAACAGTTATGAGCAAGCATGGGAAATAGTGATCATGTGATGTTTTAAGGTTTATTTCATAATACCTATTATCCAAAATATACTAAACTGCCTTTCAGATCAAATCTAGACCAGCAATATCCTGTCTCAATAATGCCTTTCCTTAAGAAAAATATTATCCTATCATTTAATAATCTTAATGCTATCTCAATATGTACATTTTAATTAAAACTGTAGAATCACTAATAAAAAATAAGACTGAACCTTTCATCCTCCCCCCTCCATCTATCAAATTTTCAATTTGCCAAAAAAGATTGCTCTAACTCTGCTGCAATTACACTTTTTAAAATGACTACAAATGATATCTTCATTTTAGAAAATCTACAATGCAAGTTGTTATTACTGCAGTCTTTGATTCAGTTTCTATTGATAAACTCCTACAAATCCTTAAAGAACATAATGTATCTGCTTTTATTTTCTGTATATTAGCAATTTAACATATTCACATTAAATCAAATGTATAAATTTCCTCCAGTTTCTCTGTGCACTACTCTGAACCACTCTCTCTAAGCACACTTCTTTATCTGACTTACATTAACTTATTATTATCAAACATCTAAAATAAACTACCAGGAATTTATAACTCTTTTGTAAATCAAACAATTAATCACATAGTATGACTTAGTCATATTATTATCATCAAAAAGCAGATCTGTCAACTAATTGATATTCTAAATAATTATACAGAAGATGCTATCTCAAATTCCTCAAAGAAAAATCATTATCCTGAAACATTCTTTCAGGTAATGAAGTGAACTCTCCTTTCACTGCCTTATCACATAAATTCTTAGGTTTCCTCATTTATCTTTATGCAAATGCTATGAGATCTAAGTCAAACTAAACTCACTTCTATAGAAAACACAATCAACTCATTATTAAAAATATCTTATCCAAAGTATATATATCCTTATATACAAAAGTGTCTTTCATCAATATTTTAACCATCTCAAAATCCTCTTATTATATAATTACTATCAGATACACTGCCTCCTTCTTCAGAATGATACAATCATTGTACAATAAGTGCAAAAACATGTCAAACAATGTGCTATCATTAAACTGTATCTCAGTATACCAGATTTACAAACTTGTACCCAGAGGCACTAAACTTTATCCTGATTATATCATCAGATACACTACTCCAATCTAAACTTCTGTCATTAAAGGATTAATCACATCCATAGCTAAATATGCTACATCAGATCAAAAATTATTTGCAACAAAAATTAAACACTGGAATGCATATGTAATAGTATATAAAAGAAAAAAAAAATTAATCCACCATAATCTAGATGTAAATTTACTAATAAACAGATAATTCAAAGTTTTAACTTTTAGTATTTGGAGCTGAAATATTTGGATTTTTAAAATTAAAATCAATCTTGAGACTCTTCCTGCCAATGTCTTTCTAACCACAAAAAGGTTTTTTGCAAACATGGACTAAATACGTTGATTATGTCATATGGAAGAAGAAACTTTGGAATACTTTCTAAATAATTGTTCAGCATTACAAGCATATTGAAATATTCTTTCTTTCACTCATTTAATAAGAAGTATAAGTAAAGGGCTTTTCCTGAGCATATGAATAACTACATTTATATTTTTATCATATGGTTTCTAAGGTGTAATTTTTTAAAAATAAACTTCAATCACTTTTCTGTAAGAAACTAGCTAAAATAAAGAACAGAGACCAAGTACTCATTCTGACAAGTTTTCAGCTACATGGAATTTAATCAAGCTATCAACACATCTGCAACTGTTAGATTGAAAAAAAAACTATCTCTATACTATATATTAGCTCATGTAAAATGTTCTTAACCTTTTGGTTGGAATCTTTTTTTAGGAGATAAAAACATAACATACAATGAAGATCCTGATCTGTATTTAGCATATGTAAATATGTAACATGTAATGTGATATAACATTTTATTTGTATCAAAGTAAGCTTAAATCCTACAAAAAGGATTGATATGATGTACTTAATCAAATATTTGTTGATGCTTCTGTAGAAGAGTTGTTTTTCATAGGATTATCATATCAAATGATTCACATACATGATAGATAATTAAATTTTATCTTTCTATTATAATCTAAAGACTTTTTTAAATATATGATGCCAATTGTCTGAATGAAATCAGAAAATAAAATTTGGAAGACTAAAAGAGTACTCTAGAATGGTAAAGTCAAAGAACTCCAACCTGTCATATCTCAATGGATCCTACATACCTTCAGGTCATTACTGTTTTCTATATTTTTTTAATTATTATAATAGTATTGGAACTTAATCCCTTTATAATAAAATATGAAGAAAAGATGTTTAAACCCAACAGTTTTGATTTAAAATTAAGTAAATTATGATTGCTGATACATTCACTAATGTTTACATATACTTTGGTTGATTAATAGACAATCCAATTATTTTCATTTCTATAGATCTAGATACATGAATGCTGTTTGTTCTACTGACTAATTCTCAAACCATGAATTTTTTGATCCTAAAGAAAAATTAAAATTTACTAGTCTCAAGTGGGGATTAAGAGGAAAATTTTGTAAACATCAGAAATTCACAAGCGCTATCTTAGAAGAAATAAACAAATCTAGTACATTCTTCAATGAAAACAATAAAAAAAAAAGCAAAATATACAATATATTTCTTAAAATCAGTGAGATGATCAAAATTCCATTGTTCATTCATATATTTTTTATCAAATATATTATTGCATCTTGGATTAGATGTAAATAAGTAAATAAAACAAGATGCCTATGTTAAAGCTGGAAGTTCAAAAAGAAAATTCACTTTAGAAGGAAATAAGCTATGATTAAAAATAAATTACATAAATTAAATACTGAAAATCCCAAAAAGCTATATATTATTTCATTTATATTTGAGATAATCAAAAGTTATATTTAAAACTATTTTTGCAATTGGCAATGAAATGACACTGATTGCCAGATCTAATATTCATAAATTTGTAATATTTTTAAAAACTTATTTTATGTATTTAGTTTTTTTATTTTTAAATTTAATCATAAAACATTTTAAAGAACTTTTACTATTAATCATATATTCTATCTAAATAGTATATCATTAAGGAGAGAAACAATTTTCATTTAACAAATATATAATTTCTGATTCAATAACTTTACATATTTCACCCATATTACAAATTCTTTCATAATATTCAATCTCAAACCATAAAATTTATAGATATAATATCATTTATCATGAATTATCTTGTATTATTTTAACTGAAAAGATGATACAATCATCCACTGACTGTGGGTTTTTTAGCTATTTTTTGATACCCTGACATTAATAGAACTTTTTTATATGATAATGATGACATTTTGTACAAGTGTAAAAAGTATTTTGATCATCTATAAAATAATGTTACAAAAATTGTATCCATTCTACAGAAACATACTTTTGGATACAAATATTCAACTTATAATCAGCTCTTACGTAATCTTAAAAACAAAAAAAGATTGTTGGTTCTAATGAGATATTTATGGAAGTTTTAAAATATAATAATGATATATACATAGAGCTTGCAAATAAGCTCTTAACAAGCTTTGCAGAATATCACCAACCCCAGACCGGTTTCTGCTACTGGTGTCCTCAGTGAGGTGCTAGGATATTCAAGCATTAGATTAAAAATACCAGGACAAGCCCAGCATTTTATCTAATGTATAACTATTAAGTAGAAAATCTGAAATTTTCAGACATCCAAATGTCTTTCAATCCAACTATATGGGACTGAACTAAATTCAGGTACAAGATATATTAATAACTTTAGCAATATAAAATCACCAAAGCCTTAATAGCAAAAAATAAATTACAAAACAAATCCAAGAAAGTTGTCACATAACCTAATTTAATAAGCTTGTATTACAAATGTTATATATAGAGCTTGAAAATAAGCTCTTAACAAGCTTTGCAGAATATCCCCAACCCCAGACTGGTTTCTGCTACTGGCATCCTCAGTGAGGTGTTAAGATATCCAAGCATTAGATTTAAAATACCAGAACAAACAAAATATGAAATTTTCCAACATTCATGTCTTCCAATCCAGCTATCTAACTTAAATAACCATATGGGACTGAACTAAGTTCAGATACACCATATATTAATAGCTTTAGCAATATAAATAAATTTTAAAAGAATCTTTGAGTCTATATAGCTATTCAGATATTTTCAATTTAAATCATTCTATAGTTAGAGGATTGTTTTTTTTATATGCGCATTAAATATTCCAGAAAATAGATCTATCAAACAAAGAGACCTTTACAAATTATTGAATACCAGAAGTCTGTATTATTTTTCCCTATTTATTGTGTACATTAAAAGATAAACTATCTCTTCCTTATCTTACTTAGAATATTCTTATCAAAGCTTGGCATAGAGATATTTACATTGGTTTATATTTAAATATTTGAAAACCAGACACTCTTCACAAACCTGGAACTTAATTATAAATATAGGGATTTGAACTCAGACTATATTGACCTATATTTATAGAATTCTGATCATAAACAAATATAATGGAAGCATACTCAAATAAATTTTCACAATTGACATATCTTTTATTAAGTAGTTTTTCTGAATGGAAGATTCTTATCTGCACTTTCAACTCCTAACATCTTTATACAAACTGTATTCAAGTTTTTGTTATACTATTGGCCATATTAATGATGAAAATAAATGGAACTTCAAATAAAATAATTTTTTCATTAACCCAAAACCTAAAGCTAATGTTGAGTTTGAATTCTGAAAATTTTGAGTGAAGTACAAAATCACTCAAATGTAAGTAAACCTGTAATTGTATAAGAAAAATATTTAAAAATTAAAAATGTTTTAGCATAACTTAAATATACTAACTAGTAAATATTTCTTTAAAAAATTAGTTTAAATAGAAATACTTAAATTTAAATTCACTATCTATATTTACTTGATTATAAAGAAAATTAGTATAGATAAGTGGCAAAATTTTGAATCCTATATTGTGACGAAGATTACTTCTTTTTTGTATATTGTAAAATAATGTCAAAAAGAGAATTGATTAAAAAATTTAATTTATAATAAATATCTGCATTGCTTTCAAAAATAATTAAATAAGAAAAATGCATTTTGCATTATTAAATGGTAAAAAAAAATCATAATAAAAATTTAAGCTTATTTTAATGGGTTTTTTTTTTTTTAAAAAAAAAATGTTAAAATAAAATATAATTGCTTCCTAAATATTATTTTTCTGTCTATATTTTAACATAAACATTTAGTGTAAAATTTCGAGTATTTTCATTTATAATTCATGTAGCATTCAGATTAAATAATGAACAAATTGGTATAACTTTTTAAAAATTAACTTTTTTTATAAAAAGGAAATATATATTGAGAACATATTTTTACATCAAATTTTTCTTAATGAATCTTTTTTTTTTAAACCATTAAACATGACATGATCTTCATTCCCTATGCTTACACAACCTGTTATGACAGAGGCAAAACACTTTATACAGTAGGACCACCTGGTGCAGGACAAGGCTTCCACTGATAAAAGCCACAAGCTAGAAACTACTCTGGGGATATTGAATAAGTAGGCACTAGATAGGAATTTTATTCAATAAGCTTCCTGCATTCATTGATTATTCTTGCTTGCAATAGATGGCACTATTGTATGGAGAGTTTTGCCTCTATTCTTTCTTTTTTTAATGCATTGTCTTAAAAAAATGCATTGTCTTATCTGCTGCTTGTTTTTTTTACTATTATTCTTGCAATTCTTAATATAGTACATTATATTTTAGGTGATTTCAATAAAACTTGAATATATCAACTGTAATCATGTCATTCTTACTAGGTTTAGTCTCTCTAATTATGCATTAACATGTATCTTACATCTCATTAATTGATGATTACCTCCTTGCAGAACTTATTAAGAACTTTTACAATATTGAAACATATATTTTTTATTTGTCAAAATATCCAATTCAGCTATATTTTCATTTGGATTCTTCTATGTTCATTTCCATTTAGAATATTTATCAAGTTTTTCTTTTTTTATAAATTCCACAATTCTGAATTTTCTCTCATTTTTAATCACCATAATCAAATTAACATCATGAACTTTATCTTTTAATTATTTACAAATGATAATTTTAAACTGTTATTTAATTTAATAAAAAATTCAATATTTTAATATAAAAATCTCCTGTTTCTTCATAACAGGGAAAACTTGTTGGGAACAAACCTGAATTATCTGCATTTTGTATCTTTTATTAATTTGTATAACTAACCCCACCAATTTGTCTAATATGACAGTAATCTCTACAATGTAAATCTTCCACATTTTATTTATAATAAATTCCACTTCACTATTTGTGCCTCCACAGTAAAGTATATATATATCCATTTTTAAAATCAATTCATTCTACAAAAGTTCCAGTAAGTAATCTTAAATTATAGATACATAAATAAATGTCATCATTGAATGATAGTCTGGGTCTGCAATCAGGGAATTTAGAGCATGCTCCCTCTTTGGATTCAATTGTTGACTTGTCTGCTGCCTTAATGTCCTTTGTGGATAAGGCCATAATTTAGTTTTATTTGTCATAATTATACATATTTATATAAAAGTCATCCATATTCTCATTAATTCTATTTTCAAGAAAACTCAACCAATACTTTAGATAAGAATTATTATACAATTCAGAAGAAAGACCATGTTGTTTCTTGATTTTAAACTCAAAAATAAAAGACCAATAAACTCAAGGCTCTGGATGAGGCATACTAATGAAAAGCCCATCCATGTTGGACTTAGGAATTTGCTCTGCTTGGATCCTTTGAAACCTCAAAAGTAATCAAAGTGTCTTATTTCAATTATTTAAGAATGTATATGTATTCACATAGCATTTACATTTTAACTGATTTTTTTAAAACAATTCAACATTTTCATTAATGTATGCACTGCAGAAATTATAATCTGGATATAGCTTTGTGCTGCCATATTCACTGACCTGAAAATGCTAAAAAAAGAAAAGAGTTTGAATTAATATGCCTCGGTATAGTGATAGTATTGCTGTATAATTATAATTTTGATAATAAACTAGATACATAGCTTATTAAAAATTAAAGTCTATTAAAATTAAAATCTTTTCCTCATATATAACTTAAAAATCATTATTGTTTTTTTCACCTATTAAAATTTATTATCTATATTGAAATAATTAATGATATAGTCAAATCCCCCTTAAAGCTATTATTTGTGAATTGATAATGTATGTAAAGACTTAACAACTTTCCATATTCAGTTCGACTTTATTCATTATCATATATAAGCAGTATTTATAACTGCATGCTACGTAATTCATAAAAAGAAGACCGAGACAACATATTCGAAAAGAAATGTATTTATTTTGATTTCAAGGTTATCTTCTTTTAATTTTAATATATTGAATATTTTTTTGCTTTATATATTAAATTTCATTCATTCTTGCGCTCTATTTTATAAAAGGCTGTTATTTGTTTTTTCTTTAAATTGTTTTATTTTCTATAATTGTTTCGTTTGACGGTTGATTTTTTTTTTTTTTTTTAATGATTATAATGAATATAAAAGTTTTGCAATCTTTTCTACTTTCTTTAGCTTCAGTCTGACATTATATATTTTTTTAAATGATAACAGTTTAAAATGGTTTGCTCTTTACTATTCCTTGTTTAAAAAAAATAATAATAATAAAAAGAATCAGTAGAAATCTTCAAAACTGATGTTTTGAAAAAAAAAAAAAAAGATAATATAAATGCAATTTGATTGTGTTGCCTAAATTCTTATATTAAATGATCTTTTTAAGAATACAGTAAAGCAAACAATTATTTTTATCAATATTAAAATATCTCAGCGTTTCACGTGATTGTATTGGATGCTGTTTTTCAAATATTCATTGATAAATAATCTTCAAAAATAGGATTTCTTTAACGTTTATATTTTAAATAAAAGTGAGAGGAAAATGATTGCTATAATTAAAGTAAATAAAAAACAATATTGCATATTTTTGTTTTTCAATTTATTTCAAGTTTTTAGAATAATAATAAAAAAAAACTATTAAGTAAAAATAATATACACGGCATATAAATAATTTCTACTAATATTATATAAAAATAATAATCTAGAAATTCTTATAAAACTTGATTTTTCTAGGTCTTACAATAGAAAATTCTTTAATCCACACAGCAAGGTCATTCTAAGAACTCAAATTTTTAGTCAGTTTTAAAACGAAGTCTCATCTAATTTGTTTCATTTCATAGTATTATAGTGAAATTTTTATCTAAATAGTAATATACATTAGTAATATTACTATTTAGATGTTGAATCACTGTAAAATGATATTGAATAGAACTGGATTCAATTTGTGTTTTTAATCTAGCATAATCTATTTTTGAATTTTAAATGTATCAATAAAAGATTGATATTATTAAAATTTAGTTTCCACAATAATGTCTCTGCCTCTTTTATCAAGACGTTCTGAGCAAGAATGCTTTTATTCTTTGACTGATATTATTTAATTTTCTTGTAATGCACATTTTAGGAAAAACAATATAGTACAGTCGCAGTTGATGAAAAAAATAGCCTTGAAATTATTCCCTTGGTGTTAACAAATTTTTAAATAATATATAAATTGACCATCACAAACATTTTGTTTAAGAAAAAAATGCTATAAAAAGTTGGATATCCACTTGTAAAACAATGGTACCATAGATAAATTATTTGAAAAATCATAGATTATACCACTCCAAGGTTATAATAATAGATTATTAAAAAATGATTGAATTTAAAACTTATTGGAAGAAAATTTAATATTACTTTTTAAAAGAAATTCATCATCTGTTAAATACTAAAATTGCTAATTTATATTTTAAAGATTACCATTTTATTGGGTATAGAATTCAATTAAGAAGTGTCTTGTAGATAAAGTACATTCTTCATGAGATCACTTAAAAATGATTCATTCTCTACTAATGACTCTATTATCAGTAACTTGAACATAACATAACATTCTTAGTTTAACCATACAATAAGTTACAGAGAAATTTAAGAAAGTAATTAAACAGGAAGACAAAAAATACAAGTAATTTATGAGCATGATCAATTTAGATATTTCTATGCAATTAAAGTAACATATTCCATGGAAAAAGACTCATATATACTAATCAATTTTTGATAACTGGCATAGGAATTGAGAAAGTTAAGTTAAATAATTACAATTTGATTTACAAATGCCATTCACAACTTTGATATCAACCATTTCAGATAAAATACACTAATAATTATTAATAATCATTTATTATACTAGAGATTATCTTTATCCTAGATATAACTTTAATCCTCAGTTATGGAACAACTCAACTTCATTTCCTCTTTTTCATATATAATATCTTTTATGATGGACTTCAAATTTCAATTTCACATTCTAGAAATATCTAAATAGAAATATCTGAAAAAGACAAATGATTCCCAAGATGCATATTTTATACTGAATCAGCATTTTATGAGTTGGCCCATATCTTCTCTATTGTAGTACATTTGTTTCTATCATACAAACAATTATTACTAATCATTTATTACTTTAGAGATTATCTCTAGTCCAGATAGAACTTGAACCCTCAGTTAAAGATTAATATATCTGATGTTTGTAAATCAAATTTTAATAATTTGATATTGATAAAAATGAAGAAGTCATATGTAAAAGACAAAGATCTGGGCCAAGTGATGAGTGCTGATTCAGCAAGAAATGCACATGGTGGTGGATCATTTATCTTTGGGTGTTTTTATTCACATATTTCAAGAATACATGATATGATAGAGATTTTAAATATATTTTAAAATATATTTTACATGGAAAAAGAAAGATAAAGTTGAGTATTCCATGTATTTATATAAAGCTATATATATATATATATATTAATCTCTAAATGATAATTTAAATTATACCTGGGATAAAGATAATCTATGATTGATTATAATCGTTTAGGTATTTATCTGAAATAATTGATGTCAAAGTTGTGAATGCAGATGGTAATTAAATTGTAATTATTTGTTATTGATAAATATTGAACAAATGGTGAAAGCCTATGTAAGAGGTAGAACTTTGCACTTCAGTCCTGTTTTAGCAAGAAATGCACATCCTGGGGATCAGTTATTTTTTTCATATGTTTTTATTTATATATTTCAAGAATATGTGATTGAGTGGAAGTTTTAAGTAAATATCTAAAAAAAATAACATTTTTTTCAACAATAAACTTTATTAATTAAAACGTATTACATAGATTACAAATGTTGTCCAAATTTTATTCATACCCCAATAACAACATTGAGTGAACAGATTTACAAAACCAACAATGAGACAATATTAATGAGCTTACATTAATTTTAGGCATCTGGATGCACAGTGACTATAAATTGTCAACCTGCCCACCCAGATCACATTGTGTACATTCGATAGGAATTGGAATTAGGTTTTCTAATTAACATAAAAAAGAACAATATGGTTACAAAGTTTACCAGCAATCAAGATCAACTAAAGGTGGACTAAATCAACTGGTTATTAAAACAAGAATTTTCCTTAATGTCCTAGTACAAGGTGAACTAATGATTTTACCAGACCAATGCTAATCCAATGGGTGTGATTTTATGTCGATTTAAGGGTCTGTATCCACAGTGACTACAAATTGTCAACCTGCCCATCCAGGTCACTTTGTTCATCTGACAGAGATATCTGACTTAATAAAATTAAGACAGTTTTTATAATTTTAAAAATATAAAGGCTGCGGGTTCTAAGGAGATAAGTAAAGAATTAATCAAATATGATAGTGATATGTTTGGGTTTAAAACTTATTGGGATTTTTTTTTAGGAATATATAAATTAATAAAGTTATAACATTTGATTTTATGAACATACTATTGTTCCAGTTTATAAATCTTAAGTAGATATAAAAAACTTAATTTCACCATGGAATATTGATGATATCCAAGAGTATATTACTTTCAGCATAGATGAGTTGTTATGAAGACTTATTATATTTTTAAGAAATCAAAAGCATTATAAACATGTTTTTTTTTCAGGAAAATTCAGAAATACAATCATGAGCAAAATCATAATTTATACACTATTTTTATTAATTTGGTCAAGACATTTAATTCATTTAATCAAATAGGGTTTTATGGAAATTTTTGAAACTATCTGTTTAGCTACTGATATTTATTTATATAAATACAATTTATTCAAACCACTTTTAATTCTCTTTAACAAAAGCCTTTTATTGTATGTATATACATACACTTTATGTTTTGACTGTTCTGCAGTCTTCTTCAGAGCCAGTTTATAATTGATATAATTACTTACTTTCAATTAGTTTTATAGAAGACTGCAGGACAGTCAAAACATAAGGTGTATGTATATATGTACAATAAACGGCTTTTGCTAAAATGTGTTAAAAATAGTTTGGATAAATTATATTTATATAAGATATTATATCAAAATAAAATATAGTGAATTTGGTATATTTATTTACATTATATATATTTTTAGATGATGATAGGAGAAAAAAAAAAATATCCTAGTATTCCACTTTGATAATAGTGACCTTTCAAACCATTTTAAAACAGCTTTGTAAATCAGGCATCAAAATATGATAAAAGATTGATGGTTTAGTTTTTAATATTAATCAAGTATCATGATAAATTATTCTTTTTTTGCTAATTGTAAAAATGATATATAGAATGTTTTGAATGCAATGTATAAAAACTTTACTTTGTAAATAATATGTAAAAAACTCAACTGTTTCATTTGCCAGTAATATAAATAAAAAAATTTATTTCAAAAATCTTTCTTTGGTAGTTGCTTAGATAGAAAGAATTGGATACTTGCTAAATTTAATAATACTTTCATCAAAGTGATATAGTTACTTAATTTCAATTAGTTTTATATAAGACTGTTACTCTACTATATTTATTATATGAAAATAAACATAAATATCCCATATTTCTGTAACATAAAATATTGGATTTTTTTATTATCTAAGAATGTATTATAAAATTTGGAAAGTATGATGTCATGATTGAAAAAACCAGTTGACAGGTTCTTTAGTTTATAAGATATACAATATTGAGATTAAGAACACTTTTTAAAAATATATAATCAGCAAAAGTGGTCAAATTTCATGGGATGAATATATTATGTTTATTTTATAAAGATAATCTTAAATATTCTAAAAATAAGAAGGGTAGCATAAGATGGGTGAGAAATGCAAAAAACATTTACAACTCAGGACAGAATTAGTCTCAGAAATTTAATGTGCTGCATATGAAGTTAAAAACACAATAGCTTGATAAATAAATATACTTTGGATTAAGTATTCTATATATGCAGGTATATTGTATTCATCATTTTTATTTTATTTTTTATTTTTCAGGAGATAGAATGACCATATTTGATTATGAATGGATGTTCATGGTAATGATTATCAACAATTATAATAGTTTATACACTTATATCACTATCATTATCATCACAAGGTCTATTTTTTTTATTCACATCCAGATTAAAACTCAACTGTCTACTGATTATCATTTCTTTTAGCAACATGTTCAGAACAGCTACATTTTAGCCTCTTAATATTTTCATGATGTCAGTGATATGCATTTCTTTTCTTACGCAATAGCTTATTTTATTTCATATGTGGGCTTTTTCTAGATTTTTTAACAATCACTTAGGGAACCAACTCAAAAACTAAACTGTCCAATTATTGTCATTTCTTTTAGTAATATTTCTAGCTCACAACTCTATTTTAGTCTCTTTAATTTGTGAACAATGACAGCAATAACCAATTTGTTCTTTAATTCATGCATTTTACTTTCAATCCTTCTATGTTAATCCCAACATACATATCACTATATTATGTTGCATTATGATATCTCTGTAGTGATCCTATTCTAAGCATCCACATTTCATATTTATATATAAGAATTACTCTGCATAGTTTAGTGCTGAAATAAAGTGGCAGTCCATCCATTGATTGCAGCCTAGACATATGTTTCTGCTGCTTGAACTTCTCTTAAAATATTAAGAAACAAACCAGTTGATTTTTTTTAATTATGGAAGAAAACATATATTAAACAGTTTCTTTTTCAAAAACAAATACAAGTTGCTTTTAAAAGTCTGAAAGCACTCCATTACAGTATAAGTATATGAATATTTTCTCCATAGTGTTTTCATATGTATTAATAATCTGATTATGATATCTGTAGTTAACTTCTAATTTGTTATTATAAAAAGTCATTAACCATTACTTTTGACCTTTTAGAATTTATTTTTAATCGTACTTTCTGGCTTTCATCTGATAGCTCTTGTATCTGCTGAAGATTTGAAATATTATTTTAAAAAAAAATTAATAATAATCGCATTATTGGAAAAAAAATTAGATGACTTAAATATTCTTCCTTTTTTTATTTCTTTACTTTTTCATTTTAATTAATAAAATATTTTCCAAAAATTTAGAGATATGAAATAATTTTGTTGTATATCCTTATCGATGCAAATCTTTTCACATCACCATGTAACCAATCATTACTGCTGCATTTTGATAAATATTTTTCAAAAGTTATTAAAGTCCTGAGTTAAATGCTTTTCTTGAATAATGTTTATTTTGTCCACATTTCATATTATTAAAATGTATTTAATTTAAACATACATATATAATAGATTATTTTTGTTTATTAGATTATTAAAATTAGTATTAATTGATTCTATATTTGTAAATTATAAAACGATATGAATAGGAATGTGGAATCACCTCCATTGATTTAAATGAATATAACGATATGAATAGGAATGTGGAATCACCTCCATTGATTTAAATTTCATTCTTACTGATATTATAGATTATTTAAATACCCATATAAGTTTTTAAAAAATGAACGAGAATGATTGTGTTTTTTATTCATTGTGTTTGATAGTTTTAAATGGAAGGATTAATGATATATAAATAAATACATTTGTTAGGTAACATGCTCTTGGTTGACATTGCTAGTTTTTTTAATTGTTTGCTTGCTTGGTTACATCATAATTGGACTCTATCTAGAAACCAGAATAATCTCATTGAAAATTTCAATATTTACATTTGTAAGTCTATTAAATTGTATTTATTGTACCCTATCACTAGGAGGACAACCCCTAGAAGATATCCCAAGTCGCTCTTACTATGACTTTATCTAGGTACCATTTAATACTCATCATTTTTTCAATTATATTTAGTTAATATTAACAATTGTGAGACTCATCTCTCCTATTAACAAGATTACTACCCTTTAACATTAAATAAACACTGAAGTTTTTATCCAATGGCATAAGAATACTTAGACACTCTTTCTTATTCAGTATCCAAATACTCTTACGACTAACAATAATGCTTAAATAAATAGAATAAAACATCTATAATTGTGAAATTTAAATTTAAATTAAGCTACTCAATAAGTTGTACTATTATTTTATTGCATGGTAATCTTTTATTATCACTACTTTTATAACACTATCATTAAGAATAATCATAATAGCAATATTATTCTAAGGAGATCTCAGAATTATCATTGATTTTAATTAACTATTTATACCAACTATAAAATATCAAGAGGGATTTTACTTAACTCTGTAGGTAGTGTGACATTTTAAAGATGACTCATAACATTTTTCTATAATTACAATTATATCACTATATTTCATGATCTCTATTATTGAATAATAAATCACTATTTTTTATTTAAACTATAATCATCAAGTTGAATTTTAAATAAAAACTAATTCCTAATAGGATTTCTTAACAATAAATATACTTTACCACAATTTCATTGTATTTGAATGATGAATGATGTAATCAAGGCAGTTTTCAATAATTTAATATTCAATTTAATAAATATTTATCTAGATAATTATGATACAATATCTTATACTGAATCAATTTTTTTTTCTAAATTTTAAATCATATTTTTAGTTAATATACATATTAAAATTAATACTCTCTGATGATGGTGTAGTGATGATGATTCCCCTCAAAAGAAATGCAACTTTAGACACTTAGTGTAACTTTAAAACATTAATTTTAATAACATCTTATATACAAAGTTTAATAATGCAATAGAATTAATAAATATATTAACATAAAACAATGAAACATTTATACAACAATATAATGCAATAAAATACTTAAAAGAATTAAACATTTATATTTACCTTATTTGCAATGAGCTATTGAAAATAAAATTTCTTGATAATACAATCAAATATTATGTGATATTGAATTTTGTTACTTGTACTATCAAATAATATGTGTCTTAAGCAATCAATCTCTTTTTTAATAACCATCCCCTTTTTATTAATTACACTTCATAGATTGTAATAAAAACAAGAAAATTAAAAAAAAACATGGATTGATATTTTAGTCTTAAGTAAAATAATTTTATTATAATATTATGACCGATTACCTTTTATCTGTGTTTATTTTATATTAGCCATCTGATCTCTCCTTTTATTTTACTTAATTTTTTTATGGGTTTATCACACAAGCATATCATAAAACTACAATAAATACCTTTTATCCTTTGTCATATCAAATCTGAATATTTATCTCTTCCTCCACTAATCTTTATTTACCATTCAGAATATTTGTTGAATGTATATAAGCCACACTCTAGTGCTATCTGCATTGAATAAAAAAATATTTATCCAAATCTTATCTAATAACTTAAGTCATACTTTTCGATTTCAAATTTCTATTTATCTTACGCCTGTATTATAAATACTGCTCATGAAGACTTATAATCTAACTATATTATAATGCTATTACAGGATTAATAATTTAACATCAGATCAAATTTTAAATATCACCATTTGTTGTTTAATATTATACTGGAACATAGATACACCCCCTTTTTCCAATATCTTTCTTTACTATTTTTGGGTATGTAATTTATTAGCTCATAACATATAGATCTCTATTTTAATAATTTAATAACATTCAATCAAATAAAACTTTATAAATTTAATAGCATAGATGAACAAATTATGTTAATTATTAATTTTCTTATCTCTTGATTTATCCCTCCATATTAATAATTATTTTAAAATGTGAACTTAACTATATATACAAACCTTACGTTACTTGTTTTCTCTTTTTTTGAACATACAAGTTAATAAAAAACAAAATACATAAATTTTATTAATAATATCTCAATTCTTCTCCCTTTTCATGCTTCCTACTTATCACATATCAATCTTCTTATCCTTTTTTTCCTTTTATATTTATCTGAACACTAGTAAAACTATAAAATTTTTAACGCTCTCATGTTAACCACTAGTTACCTTTTTTTTTTCCAAGATTGCAGGTTCCTTTTCACCTGTATGATATATTTTATTTATCTCCATTTCTCATTGGTAATACTGATCTTCATATCATTTTCAATGTATTGCTTAGTAATATGTACATGTAATAGATCACATATTGCACCATCTTTTTAAACTTAATAAAAATAAAATTATTTTCAACATAATTTGGATTTTCCTGGAAGCTAATGTTACTGATCATGATTTTTTTTTCCATTGACAATACCAATAATTAAATATTTCAATCTCCCAGTAAACAGCTATAATTTTTTTCTCTATAAATATAATCCTTAGTCAGAATTTTCCGTTTCCATTGAACCCTATCTATAGTTTATCATAAAAAATTTTCTTATACTTAAAAATTAGGTTCATTGATGAGAATCTGTTTAAATTTTTTTTCTACTCACAAAATGTTATTCAGAGAGACATTCATAATTTCCATTTGAATATTAATCACATTTTAAATACACAAATATTTCCATTAGGGTTTATTTTTAACTTAATTTCAATTACCTTGATAATCATATCTTTAACTTTGTCACAACTGATTTTTCTACTAATCATATATGTATTCTATTTTAATTTTTTATAAATATAAAGATATTTAAAAGGCCAACAGATTTGATCTTGCTTAATCCTACAATTATATATTAATATATTATTTACAGTTTGTTACTTCTGTTTCGATATTTGTGGATAAAACATTACCATAAACACTTTTTTCTTTCCATTGGTTTAATATATTTTTAATATAATGATTTTAGAATATCTTAGTGAATTTATTGATTGTAATTTTTAGCCAACAAAGATTTCCTTTGTTTAGCTGTTCATCTTACGGAAACTTGTTATTATAAAATTTAAAGTCCTTATATTGATCATCATTAATTATTTGTTTCTTAAAAATAATAATAATGAGGTAAAAAAAAAATTCACCAAACTTTTTTTTTTTCAACCAAAATAAAACTCAATTACTTGATTTATATATTTTCCAATCTGTAACTTATTTCTTTTCTCCAAAAAAAAAAAAAAAAACAATTTCCAACAAATATTGTCTGCTTGCTCATGTACTTCAAATAATGCATTCTCATTGGTTAATTTTCCCACTTTTTTGATTGTGAATATGTAATGACTTGCTTTTAGCGGAACTGTTTTTACAAATAAATATTATTTGAAAAAAAAAATATTTATTAATAATTAAAAAACAATACCTTTAGTGAATTTAATAAAACTACAATTTAAATCATTTTTATTTCATACAGATTAAATTCAAGATTAATCCTATGAACTTTTAATCATAAAATTCCAAAAATGAATGTTAATCATTTATTTTAGAAATTAACTTAAGATTTCACCAGAAACTATTATTGATAAATAATCCCAAATGTACACAGATATAATTATTCATCAATATAATGTATATTTCCCTTTATCAAATTAGGCTTGAACTCCCTTATCATTTTAATTATTATCAAATGATTCTTTATTATGTAATATTATTTACTTATAGTTTTTTTATTTTATCATTTAGATACCTTTAAAAATAAATAACTTAACAAAATTTAACTTTTAAACTAGTTTAAATTAATTAAGTCCAAGTTCAAATTCTAGGGTAATTAAAATAACTTCTTTTTCAGAGTTTAATAAGTGAATAGTATTTATTTTATAAAATTTAAAATTAGCATACTAAAGTTTATTCCCAATTTGTTTTTATCATGGGTAGACCAATAAAAAGCACAGTATATATAGTAATAATAAAAAGTCAGATGTCACATGACTTACATATAGCTTTCATTTACCAATATGTAAACTTTAGAGCATGCTATAACTCTAAACAAGCTTTTATTTATGATAAATGCTACTACAAGAGAAGGCATTCAAATCACCTTTATCTTAGATTGTCCCCATCCCTAGACCGGTTTTGACCTATGGGTCTCTTCAGTGAGGAGTATGGAGTATCTGAATTAAGTTCAGGCCCATAACATTTTTTCAGTTGGAGAGCTGACTTTAAAGACATGCAGATGTCTAAAGGTTTAGATCTTCTTCTTGAGAAATATATTTTAGATAAATGCTTAGCTTGAGTTGGTTTTTTGAATCTAGTGTCCCAACTCCTCACTGAAGAGACCCATAGGTCGAAACTGGTATGGGGATGGAGACAATCTAAGATAAAGGTGATTTGAATGCCTTCTCTTGTAGTAGCATTTAGCATAAATAAAAAATAAAAGCTTGTTTAGGGTTATAGCATGCTCTTAAGTTTACATATTGGTAAATGCAAGCTATATATAAGTCACGTGACATCTGACTTTTTATTATTACTATTATTATTTTGCTGTTGGGGCTTTGGCTAAATTAAATGGCTAAGCCTATTAATATATGGAGTATCTGAATTAAGTTCAGGCCCATATAATTTTTTCAGTTGGAGAGCTGACTTTAAAGACATGCAGATGTCTAAAGGTTTAGATCTTCTTTTTGAGAAATATATTTTAGATAAATGCTTAGCTTGAGTTGGTTTTTTGAATCTAGTGTCCCAACTCCTCACCGAAGAGACCTATAGGTCGAAACCGGTCTGGGGATGGGGACAATCTAAGATAAAGGTGATTTGAATGCCTTCTCTTGTAGTAGCATTTATCATAATAAAAAAATAAATAATAAAAGCTTGTTTAGAGTTGTAGCATACTATTAAGTTTATATATATATATATATATATTCATAGACTGATGGACAGTTGTTTGCTCCTCTTATCTACATATTATATATAATTGCAAAGAAATCAAGTCATAAGCTTGTTAAGAGCTATTGTCAAGCTCATTAGATAATATCCTCAAGCTTAAAAATTATTCATAATGTTATCTTTATTATAAAATTTAAAATATTAATCAATCTTAAACAATTCTGATAATAAGTAACTTAAAAATAAATAAAAATTTATTATAAATCTTCACATCAATTTTCATTTCTTACAGGAATCTTATCAACACATCATGTTTTAGCCCTATCGCATCTTGAGAGGATGGGGAAATATCTTTTGGCCAATTTGGCCCCTGGTGAATTTTTTGTAAGTATTATACATTAAAATGCTTGTAAAACAGTATACTTTATTATAATATATTTTATTTCCCAAAAATTGAGTGAAAAAAGCACAAAATTCAAAATTCCTACTCTTACAATAAACATAAGCCACACCTTGACATGTTCAACCATTGTGTTTTTGTCAAGGCTGTAAAATGTTCAGCATTTTATGACATTGAAGTTTCCAATGATGCAAAAACATGTTTATTTGCAAATTTATTATAGTTTTAGATATTTTTTTAAAATAATTTGCATTATATTTGTTAGATATCAAAAAATAAAAAATATTAATAACTTACTTAAAAATATTAATAACTTACTTTGACTTGAAATACTTTATTTACAAAAATATAATGTTATATTAGCAGCTAACACAAATATGGCCTGAAGCAAATTAAAAAATTTTAGTTCTGACATAAACAAACTACTTTATTTACATGTAAAGAAAATATAATTTTGCAACAAATAATCAAAAAATGTAAACTTTTAAAGCATAATTCATTAGATATAAGAGAAATAAATAAATATTCATTAAAGTTTTTAAAAATATTTAGAAATAAAAAAGATTTCATTGATTTTATAAACTAAAAGTAATCTTTCTAGAAACGCTGACATATAATGTCTTTGTTTTGATTATGGGCTATTTTTTTAAATATTTACAGAAACAAAATGTGAACATTTAAAATTTATTTCAATAGTAACCAAAAATATCTATCGAATGAAGTCAAATTTATTATTTTCTGATATGTAATAATCATTTTATCAAATATTTTATGTTGACATGTGAGACAAAGAAAAACATCAGAAAAAGCAACATGTGAAATGGATAATAATAACACATAGATTATTTTTATATGAATATTTTTTAATTAATTCTTTTTATTTGATTTTAAATTAGATATTTTATTATATTACACATTTTAACTTTTATATTATAAACTTAATTTTAAATATTAGTTTTGATAGTTTAAAATAGAACACTTCTTATAGAAAACTTCATAATTTTGAATATTGGTACTGTTCTAATAGATTATGTCAGCTGATTGATGGCATTGTTGCTATGCAAAAACTCATAAATATAACATTACCAGGTCCTCTCCATTATTTGTGAAAGAAGAATAATCATACGGGTTAACATAATTCATTTATTTCTTTAATAACTTTTACTGGAACAATTTTACATAAACATATGTTGTTGCAAATATTCTATTATAATAGAATTCTCTGTGTGGAAAAACCATCCTCCCTCCTCCTCACAAACTTTACAACTATATTGTGGTGGCAAAAAAATGCTGATAATGCTTTAATTACTGAACTGTCTTTTACTTTTTCAGATCATTTTTGAAAAAGAAAAATATTTATTTATTTATTTATTTATTGATTGATTTATTACAATAGCTATCTTTGAAAGAATATGTGTATGGATATTAATGGCACACCTATTAAGAGTGATCAGTTTATTTATTTATTTTTTTAAAAATTAATAAATGTATTCTTTGGTCAAATTCTTTTGGACTCTGAATAGAACTATGAGAATTTTCACAGTCATACATTTTTATCCAAAGGCTTAACATAATTCATATATTTCATGGATCAATTTCTGAAATTTAGTCTTGAACAATTTTACACTACCAAAAATTTAAAAAGCTTTAACTACAAGTGGTCAAAAATTTCATCTTAGTCCTTCAATGTAGGGCAGATCATATGCCTTTTCACATCTGCAAGAATTAAAACTTTATAAATTCACATACCTTATTGCAAAGATTAATCAATTCCCCATGCACACCAGCTTCTATGGATGACAATTGCCCTGATTTCAACCTCTCAGCCATTTTATTTGTCATGGACCTGTTCTTGCAAAAATGTGACTTTTCATGTGAGCTTGTTGAAATCTTGCTTGAATGTACCTTTTTTGAATTTTTTTAAGGTTCCATGTTGAGTAGGGAAGTGTGGTGATGAGTTGACAATTGTTAGGAGGTAATAGTAGGTCAAATGACTTTTAAGCTAATTCCTTTGACATGCATATTTGAAGAGTTGTGGCAGGCTGAAGTCCAGATGCCCTCACATGATACTGTAGTGAACATTGAACTGT
The DNA here is from genome assembly GCA_028023455.1 of Epiperipatus broadwayi. NCBI lineage: Eukaryota > Metazoa > Onychophora > Udeonychophora > Euonychophora > Peripatidae > Epiperipatus > Epiperipatus broadwayi. The sequence continues at coordinate 84,454 of JAQFVV010006761.1, forward strand.
GAGCATTGGGATAAAGTGTATAACACTAAAGCAGGCTGACCACCAATAAAGGGCATCATTTCTGTGCTTTATAGCATAGAACTAACACTATTTGCACTGGATGCCATGTTTAAATGACCTCTTTCTGTGATATATATATATATATTGTACTGGATCGATCCACAGAATGACCTTACTTACACGTATATATGTTTTGGCTGGGTTCAAACTTCTTCATTATACATTTATAATCTTATTTAATTATAAATATTACGTGAACAAACCAGCACGTTCGAGCAAAATGGGAAATATTATTGATAGCTTTAACTATCAACAATGGCCCACCTTGGCTGCTAGATTCAAACCCCTACTATCCAAACACTTTATTTGTTTTGGAGTAAACCCCGGGTGCCAGCTAGTCTCAGACTAACATATTTGGTCAGTAGGCTCATAATCCAGCGCTCAAAACGATCCCAAAAACTAGCCCAGTCTAATTTTAATCAATAATAAAATATAGAAAAAAGAATTGGTAAAAAGAGATTGATAAAAAGAATTGACTGACAAATAAAGTATAAATTTTAAAGACCATTTATTTTAATTAACATTTACTAATTTTAAACATTTTATAAATCTAAGATAACACACGCACATTTTATTTTAACACGCTACAATATATCTTAAATAATCTTTGACATTTATAAATCATATAGCATTCACAAACACACACATCAATAGTTCATTTTATGCATGCTTATAGAGTTTATATAATTTGAATCTTGAATTTTTATGAAGGTGATGGCTACTATAGAAATAAGAATATGAAATATTGTTACCTAGGATTTTGAATGTGGATGTAGAACTTCATTTTCTTTGATTACTGCTTTAGGTGAGAATATTTCCAGCCAGCTGGGATGTTTTCTTGAGGAGTTTTATTATTCTTCATGATTATTATTTCTGGAGACAGTTGAACATTGACGGAGGATTTCTGAGCTGTTATGCAGACATTATTTCACCGGCAGGTTTTGATGATCTTGTTGGACTAAAGGGCTGAAGTAAGAGTGTATATTCCCAAAAGCTGCTCAGCACTGCATTTCTGTTTCTGGATACATAATATAAACTGCACTGTTATCTGAACTGAAACAAGACTGACACTAGACAAACTAGACTGAAACTAAATGTCTGATAAAAAAATTCTGGCTATTTATATCTGCGAAGTGTTTTTGTTTTAATATCTTCCGGAAATATCTGTTGTCGAAATTCCTTTAGTAACTAATCGTTTGACATGTTTTTGAAGATTGTTTAATTAGTAGTAGCCATCACAAACATGTTGTTTTTGTACTTTTAATTAGTAACCCATCACCATGTTTTTAAATGATAATCTGTATTTATTTATTTCATTTTAACATTTATTACACATACATTTATTCTATTATTGACAGTTGCACATATATATTTTACTATTCTAAAATCAAAACTAGTTTTAAGATTACTTTTTCTTTAATTCGAATGAAAAGAGATTTGTATTTTTTTAAAACTTTAAATTATATTTAGACTCATAATAATAAACTCTACTTCCTTTTATAAAACTTTTAATTTATCTTTTCTAACTAAGACCCCCCCCCTTTTAATCAATTATTTTCTAACTTTTATTTCAAAAACTAATGATAGAAAACTATTTGGCTCTTACTTTTTTTGAAAACAACTGCATTTTGTTTAATAAAGACACTTTAGATTTTTATAATTTATTTTTTTAGATAAATTAGTATGTGCCAATTTCAATATTGGTACTATATATATATACCTAGAATGCAGTAGCTGCATAAACAGCATATATGAATAATGCCTTAAATTGGCTAACACAATCTAATAGAACAGTACTAAATATAGTTATATATTCTTGAAATATTGGAGTCTTAAATTGTAATTAATCTATATTTTCAATATATTACATAGTAATTTAATAATTTTCAATGATATTATGAATAAATTTGTTAATATTATTTATGATGCAATAAAGAAATGAATTCTATGGAAAGATTATTTATTGTTTTTTTAAAACCTATATTTCCCTATGACTCAGTTATGCATATTCATATTTTGATTATTAATAACTATATATCTGTTAAGTTATTAATGTAAAATTTGTGGTCTGATTATTACACACATAGCTATATAAATAATAGTTAATATTTCATCTATAAACTTTCTGATATATATATATATGATAGCAAAAAGTTTTACACATTACATTTGAAATGTTTAATCTCAAACCAATACCATAATTATTGTTGTTAATTACAATTACATTTCAAAAAAAATAAAATGAATTCATATAAGAGACAATGTTTTATTTGGGAAAACATCCAGTCAACATTTATGCTAAGATTATAAACATTTTTTTAACATAATAAATATAAAGGTAGCAACTTTTTACATTCAAATTATGAATGTCTGAATTTACTTTGAAATAATGTTGTTGCCATAAAATTTAATGCATTGAACACACACACACACATAATTATAAAACAACTCATGATAGTTTACAAAGTGAAAAATTGTTATGTATATGGTTTTGGTTTGTTCTTTTGAAGTGAAGTTATGATTAACAACATTAATTGTAACCCTGGTTCAAGATTAAATATTCCAATAAATTTTAAATGAAATTTCTGATATTTATTATGATATATTTCAGTAGCAAACTCTCCATACAATAGTACCACTGAGTGCAAGTCTTAGTAATCAATGGATGTAAAAAAAAGTTGTGCATAAAGTCCCTATCTAATGTCTACTCATTCAATATCTCAGACTAGTTTCTATCTTGTGAATAGTGATGAGCTTTAGTTCTGAAAGCACTATACCTAGATGTTACCATCTAATGTAATTCTCCACGAGCCACTTTTTATCTATATTTATTTAACTATAAAACTAGGATCCAAAATAAAAATACAATAAGGTTTTCAATCCAAGCTCATTCACATATAATCATATAGATCTCCTCAGTAATGAAAGATGCAAGCTAGATAGGGATTCTATGCACAAATCTTTTTGAAACCATTGATTACCAAGATTTGCACTAAGTTGCACTACTGTATGAAGATTTTGCCACTATTATTAACAGATTGTTTAAGCATGGGAAATGATGATCATGTGATATATATATATATATATATTGTAATGAAAAACAAATAATTTTATTTACATGTGTATAAAATTTTCACAAGTAAATGATAAGTAGTGTATGATTTTTTTAATATCATTCATTTTACAATCTCTCTTTGTCTCTCTCTCTCTATATATATATATATATATATATATATATAAATTATTAATCAATGTCTGTATTCCAATTATAATAAAATATATATAATTATTCAAAACAATACAATAATTAATACAGTAAAACAATATTTTAAAAAAACAAATATATACCAATTTAATAGAAGTACTTTCAACTATCTATGTAGTCGTTGTCAACTAGATTCAAATTGTATTAGAAAAAACCGTTACAAATGTAAACAAAAAGTAATACGTCATACATCAATTTTCCCACAATTCATTAATTTTTATATTGGTGGCCTGTCTGTTTATCAACTGTTGCTTTTCACTTTTTATTAACATAGCTTCTTTAATTTTGCGTTTATTATTATTTCTTTCAATACACAAAATCTTAACTTTATTAAAATCAAAATCAAAAACATAATTACATGTTACATTATGATCAAAAAATACTGATCAAAGTTGTGCAATATATAAATGGCTATGTGTTTGTGGAAAGGCATATATTGGGGAATCTCGATGTACATTGGAGAAAAGATCAAAGGAGCATTTGTTGTTATATAAATGAGTGCAAAAATCAAGACAAGAGAATGTTAGAAATGATGATGTATCACCATCAGTATTTTTTGATCATAATGTAACATGTAATTATGGTTTTGATTTTGATTTTAATAAAGTTAAGATTTTGTGTATTGAAAGAAATAATAATAAACGCAAAATTAAAGAAGCTATGTTAATAAAAAGTGAAAAGCAACAGTTGATAAACAGACAGGCCGCCAATATAAAAATTAATGAATTGTGGGAAAATTGATGTATGACGTATTACTTTTTGTTTACATTTGTAATGGTTTTTTCTAATACAATTTAAATCTAGTTGACAACGACTACATAGATAGTTGAAAGTACTTCTATTAAATTGGTATATATTTGTTTTTTTAAAATATTGTTTTACTGTATTAATTATTGTATTGTTTTGAATAATTATATATATATATTCTGGAAATAGCCATTTTGCTTTCTGATGAAAAACAGTCTGCTGGTTGAAATATTAAAGCAGTTTTATAGAGAAGTAATTCTGTGATTTATTATATATATATACACATATATTGTTTTAGGAATATGCATTACGTTTTTTTTTTTAAAAAAAAAACAAGAAACAAAAGTATTAAAGTTCTATAAAATTATCGTCGTTTTCTTATTGAAAACAAAAATATGCTCGATTTTTTTTTTGACATCCATATTTCAAATTTATACTGCCACAAAGCAAAAGGAGAATATTTTGCCTGAGAAAATGATGACTGAGAAAGATTCAGGCATTATGTCATGCTAAACTTATTCTCAGCACACAACATATCTTTTTTTATTATAAAAGATTTTACACATCAAACTCGCTGCCACCTCAAGAAACAGTCAACCATGATGGATTGCATTCGTGATAATTTTAGAACATCTGATAAAATGCAAGAAATTTCTTTTTGTCAGGATTTTAATTATCAATCATTTAATTTCTTCAAATAATCTTTGAAGTTGGTCTAAAAGCAATTAATATAAATTTTAACCTAACCTTAAAATGTTGATGATATTTAACTTTATTTAATATATATAATATTATTTAAATTGGAAAATATATACTATATGTTTCTAAGATTTAAGAGCATAAATAGCAGGGTAGTAATACTTTATTATATGCAATAGTTGGCTTTTATTAACTACATATATAATTTGTTTTAGTATTTTATATTTGTAGTTATATGTTAATTTTAATGAGTTTTAGTATTACAATGTCATAATATATGTTATAATCAGAAATTTAACCCCCCTCCAAATATGGTGATCATGATATCTTAACTACCTCAACAAATATTATTAGTAGTTTTATATTTATAATATAAAAATAATATAGAAGATATTAAAATAATATTCAATTAATTAATAGAATACCTGTAATTAGCACATAAGTTGACTATTTACAATTTAGTTTATGAGCATAAATAAAAAGTATACATATTTTGTAATTAAAAATTGAAATTATTACTATCAATACAAGATGCTAATGTAACCCCAATAAAACTCTTGACATAATTAGCTTAACCATTATCTTTTAATAATGGCAAAAATTAAAGGGATCCATAACTATAATAATATTTGAATATGATATTTATCCATATAACTGATGAGTATTTACAGATAAATTATTTAAGAAAATCATACTCAAATAAAGTAAAAATAAAGATAATAAATCTTACTCTGACTTCTAGACAATACAAAATATGTTACATATATTAAATAAATCATTTAACATTTTAAATCCTTAACTATAAATCACCTACATTTGCCAGTCCTAATATTCAAAGTATCATTTGCTTATAAGGATATTTATAATATTTCTTTTCATATGTTTTTCTCTTAAGTTTAATTTATTGATGACAGCTAATTGTTAATATATTTGTGATGGATAATAATTCAGAGTTTGATATAAATAGCTGATGGGATATACTCTTTTATAATAGTCTTTAATCTGGACAAACTGATGAGTGTTGATTTAGCACAAAACATGGACATTGGTGATTATTTCTCTTTTCAACATGTCAGCGATCAGATGAGACAGCAATATAAGATGGCACTGAACGTTGTGGGTTGTGTAAAAGTCTGAGTTTGAATCCCGCATATATTATATATATAAATGCAGGTGATAAGCCTGTACGATGTATTAATAATCTTTTATATAAATTTCATTGAAAAATTGTAATTCAAATAATCTGGAGGAATGATTAGTTCTTATGAGATTCTATATAACAAATATAAAGACGATATTTTTTCACAATAAATCCAAGAGATTATTTTAACCAAAACTCATTTTAAGTCCACATCTGCCAATAGTTGTGGTATTATGTCTATATAATGTTGAAGTTCAGGTCCCATTGCGAAGAGTTTATCTTCTATATTGATTCTTTTAAAAAAAAACTCTTATTTTCAGTCTTATTGTGTTACTTTACTCTATTGTCTGCAACAACTAATATTCCGCTGTCTGTGTTGTTCTATATATATTTCTAAAATTGTTTAATAAAATGTAATAATTGTTATTTTATTATTTACAAATATCTTTCCTCAAAATTTACAATCAACAAATGTAAAAATGAATTCCGTTTTAAAAAAACAAGTTTACAAATACAAAAAACGATAAAAAAGAAAGTGAAAATATAAATTTATAAAATTAAAAGAAAAGATGGCAGGGCAATTCTATGTAAACAAAATTTAAATATATTATTCTATTATTATAAACACTCATTATTAAATTTAGTCATAATTATAAAAGGAGATTATAATAATTAAATTTGTAAAGCGCATAGTCGTTAAGTAAAGTAATATATACTAAGGTTATAACCTTAAGATCATGCGCTTGGAGAAACGACAATATGAATCTCTACAAATCTTAATACAAGATTTATTTAAAAAACAAGAAGATTATATATTATCAATATGTATTTATTGAATAAAGTTTTCCATATTTGACAAATGTAAAATAATTGATTGTAAATTCCAGGGATATCTGAGAATTTAAAATAAAAATATTTTTACATGGATGATTTCAAAAATTACAATGAATTATATATATTATCATCATTTTCAACAATTGGGGAGTCATTACAGGATAAAAATCTCTGCAAGTATACTCACTTCCTTTTCTACATCACATCAACATACTCCTTATTTTATCTAACCATTTCACATATGATCACTTATTAAATCTTTTCCAATTTCTTGGGATACAGTTTAAGAGTTCAATTGTCCATCTCTCATATTTCCATCAAACAGCTTTACTTGATTCATTTAATTTTTCATTAATGCCAAAGATGCCCTCTTGATTATCTAACTCAAGTATTTATTTTGATTTTTTTCTTGTTATTCTCAATATGTACCTCTCCATTCTCTGTTGTAATCAGAAATTTCTATATTGCTCTTCCATCAAGTATTTATCTTACATCTCTATGTAAGGACAGGTAAACATATCTATTAAAAACCTCCTTTCCAAACCTATTCAAGTATAATACTGTAATCAGTTTAATCCATTACATATTTAATTATATTGATATTATGATCAACATACTTATAGTTAACTTTTTTTTCATGATAATCAAATTTATTTTTTTATTAAAAGAGTATTTTTTTTAGTATTTATCTTTAGACTTTTTAATTTCTTCTGATAACTTTTCCAATATTTTTTGAAACTCTGAATTATTTCTAAAAAATCTACAATTTAAATAATCTCTATGATTTTTATTTCCTTAGCTTCACATTATAATTTACAAAATACTTCATCTAAAATTTCTGTAAAACCTTTAATAGATATAAAGTCATTCTTACTACCACCATATAATCTAATTACTGCATCACATAATGATATATATTCTTCAGAATAGGAAAATATGTTAGGTCTGCATTTTGATAGTCTAAAGCTTTAACTGTTGTGGGAATGCTTATAGAATCAAATGCTTTTTCATAACCTATAAATTGAAAGCATAATGCAAATTCATATTCATTAATTGGCATACATACTTTTAAACTGATAATAATATACTTTTTCTTATAATTCAGTTAAACAAAACCATTTCATCACTTCAGTGGTAATAAACTCATTTCAATATGACATTATGCTATAAAAATGACAATCAGTTTTTCTATGATAATTGTTTAACAATTTTTAACTCTGTTCTTCAGAAGGCAGAAAGCCTACTGGAAATGTCTCTTTGTCTTGTACAAAGATTTTTTTATATAAATTCCAAACTTAAGACTAATTAGGTTTGAAACATGAAATCTCTTTTTAAAATATTAATAATTTTAAATATTAAAACAAATTTTAATTGTTTGATATTTAATAAAAGTGCTAGGATTATTTATTGTTTTAGATTTAATTGATTTTAAGTTTGGTGTTTATATATATATACTGTTAAAAGGAAGTTGCCTTGACAACAGTTTGAGATTGTTGATTGTTATCTATTTTGGGATTGTCTAAGTATTGACTGGTTTCTAATGGTTATATATATATACTGTTAGAAAATTGGGTCATTGATCTGTTAAAGGGATTACATCCTTGAAACAATCATCAACAATCAATGTTTTCCAATGTATCAATAATCCTTTTTAATTAAACAAAACAGATCTTTTGATAGAAAAAATAAAAGATATATCTATTAAAGATTATTTGCCAGAATTTCCTGGTAATGTACACAAGTAGGATGACATGTCCCTATATGTACTGCAGGATATTATTGTAATATATTTAAAGAAGTAAATAAAAGATTAGGATTTAATTGGATTAAAGAGATTAAAAAGGTTGGTGAAATTTGTTATTTAGATTTAAAAACAAAGAGGAATGTCTTCATTGAATTATAAAATATTTAAATTGTTTAACATTATGGGATATGCTATTGTGATGTCTAAAATACCAAAATAACATAATTAGGTGGTATTAAGCACTTTTTGCAACAAAATAATTATTTATGTAGATTTGAGTTGATAAAATAAAAAAGTTGATGATTTATATGTAATATAATAAAGACTGATTGCAGAAATCAAGAATGAAAAAGAAATGATAAAAAATTGATGTGATTACTATAATAATTCAAAACAAAGCGAAACTCCCCATATAGTAGTGCCATATTGTGCTAACAAGAGCAATCAATGGATGCCAAAAGGTTTGTGCATAAAATCCCTATCTAGTGCCTACTCATCCAATATTCCCAGACTAGTTTCTGGCTTGTGGCCTTCATCAGTGAGGAGCCTTGGATCTGAGAGCACTGCACCTAGATCTTAGGATCTAATGCAACCCTCCAGCAGCCACCTTTTAACTCTATTTAACTACAAAACTATGAGAATGAAATTGAAAACACAATTAATATTTTCAATCCAAGCTCAATAGCTTATATAGTCATATGGGTCTGAACTCAATTCAGCACTTATACATGTTGGTGGCTTTGGCTCTTTAACAACCATAGCCACCACTATCCTATTAGGCAGGATTGGTGTTAAACCACTAAACATCACGTGATCACTATCTCATACTAGCACATAATTGTTATTAAACAATTCAAAACAAAGCAAAACTCTCCATATAGTAGTGTCATCTGGCATCCATTGATTGCTCTTGTTAGCACAAGATGGCATTACTATATGGAGAGTTTTGCTTTGTTTTGAATTGTTTAATAACAATTATGTGCTAGTATGAGATAGTGATCACATGATGTTTAGTGGTTGATTACTATAATATTGAGTAATGAAAATAAAATTGGAATATGTGCAAAGAAGTTCAGTATGGACTTTAGAACACTTATAAATTTTAATAGATTAATAAATAATATGGAAAATAAAGTAGATGAGATGGAATAATCTCATGGTCAATTTTATGTCATACATGTTATGGAATGTTGACAATAGACAGCCCATATTCACATTATAAAAAAACTATAATAAATTTAAGGATAATAATGATACAGTATTCACTGAGTAAAAAAAATCACAAAAATTATTTCTACAAAGTGCATCAATGTTTTCTGATCATAAAAAACATGGATAAAGAAATGAATTGTTGAAGTAGTTTGTGATGAGAGAAATGATAGAACCAGAAAAATGAGAAAAACTACATTTATAGCATAAAAGTGAACAAATGAGGAATCAGATAATCATTAGAGTTCAAATAAGTATATAATGGGATTTTAAATATTTAATGGTAAAATGTTGTTGAGTTGATACCCATGAATATGCTACCAACATGTTGCAAAATTACTAAAATTTATATTAAAGTTTATATTCTATTTTAGTGTATTATATGTATATTGTAACCTTTTGATTGTAGGGACAGCATATAAAATGTATATTATAGCTCCAAAATTTTAAATTTATAATTTAGATAATAGTAATGCTATAAATTTTGATATAACATGAATAAATAACTTAGCGCATAAAGATTAAAAGATAGAATTCTGTAAAGATTTAATAACCATCTTTGTTTGTGGTCATTGATATTTATAACCCAATCTATAATTTTAACACAATAGTTGGCAATCCAAATAAACTTTGGTACTTCTAAATTTGGCTTTAATTTATTTAATTACAATGTTTCTTCAAAAGCTTAATATATAGAATTGTAGTAAATGAAAAAATGAACAACTATAGATTACAAGATGATAATTTATTTTAAAATTATCATAATAGTAATATATTTTAAGTATAAATAATTATTATTAAACTTTATATTTAAATTCAATTAATAATATCATATATTATAAATATAATTATACTTAATATTTTGAGTCTTAAAGAAATGATTTAAATTAGTTTTGTTTGTAAAATATTTGATTTTAATTATTTTAAATAGACACATAAAAATATTTAGTTAAAAATTGGAATCATTGACTTGGGATATTGACCAATGAGATTTAAGTAAATAGTTTTCTGATGTCACTTTATACTGGAGTTTTTAAGAAAAAAGATAGAAGCAGATGATCGGGGTAGAGATTCATAAAAAAATATAAAGCAGATAGCTGTTCAAATTTAATTTCTTGATAAAAATTATACAAGTTTTAAAAATATTTAAAGTTTCAAATGGTAAAATAATAATTAAAAAGCTGTCTAAGGATATAATATATTTTATAGCAATTGTTGAAGTCACGGAGTGAGTCCAAACCAGTTTCTTGCTCATGATCTAGTTACAAGTCTTAACCATTTGCTTATAACTAAGATGATATCTAAAATAAATTTAAAAGAAAAACCAAAGTTGCTATTTTTATTTGAGATAACTATGAAAAAGAAAAGAATTACATTTCTTCAAAGACAGATATCCCTGCATTTATGTAAGAAAGCATTCATTTATTTATGTTGAATTAAATATGTTTATTCATCATAAATTAAAAATAAGAAACAAATCTAAAATCTCTAGAAAAAAAATATGTAAAAATATTTTATTGGACATTAAAAATAATGACTTAGTTTAGAGTCTAATAAAAATTAATATTCTGTTGGAATTGAACAATTTATGGGTAATAAATAGCTTGAAAAAAAAAAAAATTTTTAAGAATAAAATGTTTATTCTATATTTGATCATGAAAAAAGACTTGATGAAAGATGAATTAATGTTTCTCATGTTTAAATAAAAAGTGAAATCTTAGTACATTATTATATGATAGGAACAGTAAAATGGGAAGGATAATCGAAAAAGTCTTTTTAACTTTTTAATAGTACATGACAGTCACGAAGATGATACACTATAATACAGAAAGTTAAATGGATTATGCATATGTATTTAAATCTTATGAACTTAATAAGTAACAAGGACATGAAAGAAATAACAAAGTAAATTTATGGTCAAATTAGTTAAACATATTTTAAAGTTTTGCAAAGTGGGAAAATAACGTAGAGATTTATTGGGAAGATCTATTAAATTCTTTCATTGGTGTAATTTTCAGGAGTATGATTATGCACATATAACTTCAAACTAAACAAGGAATAAGGATGCATCCAATTCAAAACTTTAGTCCAGTCAGTGTTGTTCTTGTTTGTCTAAAGATTTGTTAAATATACATGTGTTCTAGCAAAAAGAAGATAGAAGCATCCAAACTCATGAGAAATGGTGAACATCTACTGGGTGACCATGGTAGTATTAAACTAGAAATTTAAAATGGGTTTGAAAAAAAAAACAAAGAGAAAAAGGATTTTAATTTTAAATTTATTATTAATATTTTTTGTTTGATATAAAATATAAATGCTAGATATTCTAGTTATTAATAACTGAAATAATTTGATATGCAATGTGGTATACAAGGTTAAAAGGTATTAACCTTTTTATTATTCATTCTTGTTTTATAAAAAAAAGAGTATGCTTAAAATGTAACAGAGTATACATGAGTTATAACATGAAAGAGTGTGTGCAGTATAATATTTAAATTTATATTTTAGCTGGTATATATAAAAAAATTGAGGCGTGGTAAAATGTGTTGTAGAGGTAATCCAAATGTATTATCATAAAGTATATTTGACAAAAGGGAATGAATGAATGGTGATAAATAAAATTTTACAGGATTCTATGAAAATAAAACAAACATATTATAACATGTAATGTTATTTATGAGAGCAAGAAAGAATGAATGTTAAGGTAAAACAATAATCACGATCTCATTTGTTATATTAAAAAAAAGTATCATATTGATAATAATAAAAGTTGTATTTTTGTTTTATAACACGATCTCAAATGTAGTTAGAATAATATTTAATAGAAAGACTGAATTCAATTATTGGTCCAGAAGTAGTATAATAGGAGATGCTGAAGACACGGTAGGAAAAGATAAGTTGAAATTCCAGGATAGGATATAAAATATTATCTTGAAGAGCTGATTGAATAGTTGAATGGGATTAATCTTTGTGATATCCATATAGTTTATTAGAAGGAGATGGGATGATTTTACACAAAGACACCAGTGTAATACATACCATGAATGATTGCTGAATAAGCCAGGGTAAAATTGGGGTAAGATCATTAAAAAATGATTACCTTCCAAAATATACCTCATAAATAAAAGAAACCTCTATCCCTCTATTATGACATAGTACTTTGGATAAAATCAGTTTCTTATCTAAGAAGTTTTCTGGTAAATCAAAATGGAGTAGGCATCAAAAGTTGACTAAATATTTTAAGAATTTTATAGTTTGTCTTCCTAAGTTTTGATAGATTAGTCTAAAAGTAGTAAGACTATATACAGAACAAATATTTTATATTTCAATAAAATTTGAATAAATTATTATATGAATTCTGCTATCTGAGATCAGAGATAAACAGAAAATATAAGTGAGAGAAAGAGAATGAATGTATAAAATGAATTACATTATATGAAAGAGAGTCCTTATTTCACCGTTCATTTTGAACACATTATAAATATTGTTTTATTTTTTTTGTAACATTGCCACAGCAGCAACAATTTTGCTGATAAGATTCTAGTGCAATATTTTTATATCAATTTTGAATATGAAATATAATTTAAATTATACAATTTTATTAAAATATCAGGAGTTACAAAATATCAGGTAAATAAGGAAAGATGACTAAGAAGATAACTATCTGATAACTCATGAATTGTAAAACTATATAATATTAGTATGAAAGCATACATGATATTAAGAAGAATAAACTTATGATTTTAAAAGAACTAGATGCTAAATATGAGAAGGGTTAAATGTATATAATAATTATTATGTCTATCTGTGATGAATGTCCATAATGTTGTAGCAAATTTATAAACAGTTCAATGATTACTTTGTTAGTGAATTATTTAATCCAATGTGTGTGCTGTTTGTTGTTCATTATTAATTATTGTAAATAAATGAATATTTTGATTTAAATTTTGTAGTAGTAATTTCATTATATTTGAGAGTCATTTCCATTGCAAAGTCATATCAATGAAGTGCATTGTTCACATAGAATTATACATAGCATATATTGATTACATGCTTTATCTGATGAGTTAGTTATATTTAAGAATTTATAATTGACACATTAATTGTCAATGGCTTTTAAATTACAAATATATTAGAGGGAGTTTGTGGTACTTCATATTTCTATCATATAAAAAAAAATCTTGAAGATTTATTTAAAAAGTACTATTAAGTACTACAAAATGGAGAGCCTATAATAAAAATTAACAGTATGTTTTAAGAGTCGCATTCTGATTTTGTAATCTAATTTTGGAAATGTATCTTATATCATAAATTTAGAACTATTATATTAGTTCAGAGTACAAATTACTGACCAAATATATTTTAAGGTTTGTCATTCTGAAGGATCTAACTACAATAGGTGAATGCTATGTAATTAAAAAATGTATTTAATTCAGTTAGATTTTGTAGATAATAATTATATAATAAAGCTTTTGATTAATATAAAAATCAGTACTCTATAGCAGTGGTCTTCAACCTTTTCACACCTGCGGCCTGGCAAAAATAAGGATAAGATTTCACAGACCGGCAGAAGTTTACAGATAAATTTTCTTAAAGACGTAACCTGCTTAGCCTTAGATAAGCATAATTGTTATACCTGACCAAAACAGCACACTAGTTATTGGGTATTGTAATGGTGTTACTTACCTTCACATGCTGAACACAGAAAACAGTACAATAACAATCATTCTCATTAATGTGCTTGCATTTCTATGTTTATTATTTCATTGTTAAAACATTCAAGAATAAAATGTTATTCACCTGAATGTTGGGAAATATCATAGCTAGTGTAATCACATGGCAATGATTATGATACATGTATTATCTGTATTTAATGTTAAATATACAACATGGTTATATATATATGGAGGTTGTCTTTTGATAGTAGTAAGGGCAAAATAGAAATCGCGTAATTAATCACCGTACAGTCAAAAAAAAATTTGCCGTATTTTATATCTGAAAAAATAAAATGAAACATGTAAAAGTCTGAAGTTTTGATGTTATTGTAATTTTTTTTGTGCTGGTGTGTTTAATAGGAAAAGTTTTTTTTTTTTAAAAATGGTAAAATAGATATCGCGTAATAGAAATAAAGCCTCCCCCCCAAAAAAAAAAAAAATCGCAAAGTTATTTTTTGTTTGTTTTTATTTTTAAAAAAAAATTAACAGAAATTGGTTTTAAAAATAAAAGTTTTAGTATATTAGCAATAAACAAATGAAACCAAAAAATATCGCCTTATAGGCCAAAAAAAAAAGTGACCATATTTTTAAACAAAAAAAAAAAAAAAGAAAACGAAACTTGAAAAAGTCAAAAGTTTTGATCTTGTTTTAACACATAAACAATGCTGAAAAGCGACCGTGGTTGGCTATCAAAAGACGACTGGAGTTTGTATAATAAAAAAACATTTTTTTTAAATTTTGAATTTTTTTAGAAAAATAATAAATTTAATTCTATCTCTCCATAAACATCTGTGATAAATAGAAAAACAAATTAATTTATGTATGACTGATTAGATTTCATTTTGATTCTGTTTCTTATTTTTAACAGAGTAAAAATGCAATGAAAAAATAAATAAAAACTGTTTATATTAATTAAAAGTTTAAAATCTTATTATTTTGTTATTACTAACTTTCTTGCCAGTCTAGCAAAACTTCTGCAGCCCAGTGCCGGGCCGCGGCCTGGTGGTTGAAGACCACTGCTCTATAGTGATTGTTATTAGTATAATTATAAATCTTCTAAAAGTCAATTAAGTTATTTAAGTGAAAGTAATAAGTAGATAGTGATCATTAATTATCATGTCTTATTATTATAGTTAGATTAATTTTCAAATTGGAGATTAATCAAGGTTTGTAAGAGTAAATGTGATTTTATTTAAATGGTTGGATCCCAGCAAAATCTTTCTTGGGATTCAATTATTTAATTAGCAATCTTAATTGTTATATTAGATTTTGGAATAGAATACTTATGATCACTGAGATAACCATAGGATAGCATTAATTCTATTAATTTAGTGTAATTTTGTTTTAATATTAGTGTTTTGATATTCTTAAATTATGGAAGATTAGTTAAAGTATTATTTAAATGAAATATTGTAATAACAATTTTATTTCACCCTTACTTTGTAATTACTAATATGCTGCAAATAAATGCTTTACGGTGAAACTTAGTAATTGTTTATTGTGGGGATTTTTCTAATAATTATAACATAATAGTAGTTGGAGAATTTTTACAATAGCAATGCCATTATGGAGTGTATTTTATACATTTCACAATGTTAAAACCTGCAAGTTGCAAACCCATAAAGAGTTCTATAATTTATTGCTGTTATATTTGATTGTTTATTGTTGAGCGAGTATTGTAGAGGGTAAAAAGAGAAGGTAATGTACAGGTGTTAAACAACCAGAAGGGAAGGTTACAATAATATATATATATATTAAAAAATAATTCAATAAAAATTATTTAATAAGACAACTTTTTTAAATAATATTATGTTTAATAAACCTTATCAACCCGGATTTCGCTTCTATATTGGAGCCTTATCAAGATGTAAATACACAAAGTTATATTATAATTCCTTCTATTTTACAGCAACTCCATCTATAGGCTTCATTTTACATTATACTTATAAATTATAATCATGTATTTACATTATATAATCATATATTTATATTTTAATATTATTTATAAATTTCCTAATTTTCTCTTTTTTACATATTATAACTATATTTAATAATTTAAACTTATCATAATTAGAATGATAATTATTAATATAAATATATACATATAATTTACCTATAATTATACTTAACTTAAATTTTCCAGCTATCTAATAACACCCATTTTCCAGCCAATTTTACAGGACCTTTAACTATATTCATACATTTTTCAAAATTCTCTTGTATATACACAGATTCATAACATATCCTCTCACTATACTTTTTACATATTTAATCACTTGAATGTTTTTTTCACAATTTATTCTATGTCCAGTATTTAAAAAATGTAGATAAATCCCTGATCTCATATCCTTCCTTTTAATTGCTCTATTATGTTCTTTACCTCTTTCTAATGTAGTTTTCTCTGTCTGGCCAATATATATCTTGTTACAAAATTCACAAATAATCTTATATACTAACCCAGCTTTATCATTTTCATTATCATTTTCTATATTACATATCCATTTCCCTAATGATCTATTGTTTTTCCATCCTATTTTAATATTATTAGGTAATTTTTCTCTTACCAATGCTTTATATACCCTATCAAAATATGGAATTGAAATCCATTTATTATCTATAGTTAATTTGTGATTATTATAACATCTACTATCTTCATTTTTATTTTTAAAAAATTTACTTATATTTTTCTTTTTATATCCCATACTAATATAATCATTTTCAACCTCCAACTTTTGTATTAATGCTACATCTTTATCTAAAGTTAATCTATTATTTTTCTCTTTAAACCCTTTCATTGCTGCCATTTTTTGAGACCATGGTTGATATGAACTTGGATCTATTATACCTCTTTTATCTTTCTCTTTAATATAATGTCTTACAAAAATATTACCTGTTATGTCCTTCCTCATAAAAATATCTAAATATTTTAATCCTTCCTCTCCATTTTCTATCGTAAATTTAATACCATATCTATTATTATTCATTTCATTAAATGCATTATTTATACTTCTACTACTACCTATTATAAGTATATCATCAACATATCTATGATATTGTATAATTTCTTTCATTTTTATATATTTATCAATTATATTTCCTCAATATAATCAATCATAATAGATGATAAAATACCACTAATGGAACATCCCATAACCCATCCTTTAGTTACTTTCCAAAATTCATTTTTATATTTAAAGTATAAAGTTTCACTTATTAACAATAAAGCTTCATTAATAATAAATATCCATTCCTTTGATATACCACCATAATTCTTTATTCTTTCCATAACTACTTTTATACTTTCTTCTCTAGGTATACTTTGATACATCTTTTCAATATCGAAAGATACAATATTTCCATTCCTATTTAATTTCACATTCTGTAGTTTATTAATAATTTCCTCCAGCTTTTAATGCAATATTTTCCAAAACCTATACTATTAATAATTTTTTTATATACTATATCACATAAACCTTTTAGCACATAATTCTTAAAATCTAATATTGCTCTTACTGGCATATTATCTTTTTTGTTTTAACTTTTCCAAACATAGTAGGATGTTCAATCACTGTAGGATATAAATGTCTATATTCTTTTTCATTAATTAATTGTTTTACTTTCATATTAGTCAATAGTATTTTATATTTTGTTTTAATTTCATTACTTGGATTCTTACTCATTTTTAAATATTTTTGTTTTTCCATATCTTCTTTAATCTTCTCTTCATATTCATTTTTATTTAAAATCACAAACCTTGGTCCCTTATCTTCAGACGTCACAACCAATTTCTTGTTTTCTATTTTATTTTTAATTTTCTTAATAATTAACTTTTCTTTCCATTCTTTCTTATTTAATTTATTCTTTTTATTAATTGTACTATTAATCCTTGATTGTATTTCCATCTTCACTTTATTATCAATATTTGCAGCTTCTACACTTACCACTGTTGCCTTCTGTATGTTTTTATCCACAAACGGTATATATTTAATACCTTTATTTAATACTTCTGATTCCTCATTTGTGAAATTTACACCAGATATATTTATGTAACCATATTTTTCTTTATGCATATCATTAGTTTTTAAAATGTAATTGATAAATATATAAAAATGAAAGAAATTATACAATATCATAGATATGTTGAGAATACTATAGGAAAGAGAGATAAAACTAATGAAATGAATAATAAAGAAGGCAGAAGGGGAGAAAATATTTAGATATTTTTTGGGAGGAACAGGAAATTGTACAATATAGAGAAGAAAAGAGAAAGACCAGCATACAACCATCCAAAAATCACATGAGGGAAAGAAACTGAGGCAAATACAAAAGGAAGATATATAGTAGTAAAAAGAAAATATAAGAAATTTTTAAAATAATGGAAGTAGAGTATATATCCAATTAACTATAGATAATATGGATTTCAATTCCATATTTTGATAATATAAAGCATGTAAGAGAAAACCTAATAATATTAAAATAGGCAATAGACATAGTAATATAGAAAAGATAATGAAAAGATAAAGCTGTAGATATAAGATATTTGTGAATTTTGTAACAAGATATATATTGGCCAGACAGAGAAAACTACATTAGAAAGAGGAAAGAACATAATAGAGCAATTAAAAGGAAGGATATGAGATCAGGATTTATCTACATTTTTAAATACTGGACATAGAATAAATTGTGAAAAAAACATTCAAGTGATTAAATATGTAAAAAAGTATAGTGAGAGGATATGTTATGAATCTGTGTATATACAAGAGAATTTTGAAAAATGTATAAATATAGTTAAAGGTCCTGTAAAATTAGCTGGAAAATGGGTGTTATTAGATAGCTGGAAAATTTAAGTTAAGTATAATTATAGGTAAATTATATGTATATATTTATATTAATAATTATCATTCTAATTATGATAAGTTTAAATTATTAAATATAGTTATAATATGTAAAAAAGAGAAAATTAGGAAATTTATAAATAATATTAAAATATAAATATATGATTATATAATGTAAATACATGATTATAATTTATAAGTATAATGTAAAATGAAGCCTATAGATGGAGTTGCTGTAAAATAGAAGGAATTATAATATAACTTTGTGTATTTACATCTTGATAAGGCTCCAATATAGAAGCGAAATCCGGGTTGATAAGGTTTATTAAACATAATATTTTTTAAAAAAGTTGTCTTATTAAATAATTTTTATTGAATTATTTTTTAATATATTACGTTGGAAAGACAACATTATGAACAAGTTTTAATTTAAAATTTGATCATTTTTTGATATATATATATATTAGTGGCAAAGTTTCACTCATGCACACAATAAATTCCTGTCATTAATCTTCACTCATGAAGAATTTTTACAAGCATGCTTCAATAACTGTAAAACATTATAGTAAAAGTTTCTGGAACTTTGATAAATAATAGAAAAAAACATGATATTGAACTCACAAAATTAAAAGTATTTTATAATACACAACTTGCAATGCACAGTACATTTTAAATTATAGATTTTCTGTCAAGTAAGAGTAGCAATAGTCATATTTTTATTGCACAAGATTATCTTATCAAATATTTATATATAGGCATTATATATTACAAATTAGCAGGTATCATATATGTTTTATTATTACTGTAAAATATCAGTTTTTCTAAACCAAAACAAAGTGGTACATTTATATCTAAATTTGAAATTTAGAATTTATAAAAAGCTAAATAAAAGATAAATAACACTTGTCATTTGAAAAATACAATATAATACTTTAGAGTACAGTTCGGACTAATTTAAGAAATAGTTAATTATCATCTGAAAACAGAGGCTTTATTTAAAAATGTAAAGGTGTAAGAAACAGTTCTAGTGCAGTTAAAGATTTAATAAAAAAAAATACCTAGATAAATACTCTGATTTTTAAACTTTTGTGATAGGAAATTAAAATAGTTTGCATATATATTTTTCAAAATGAAAAAGCAGAATGGTTACATAATTTTACATATTGCAATAAAAATATAAAAATACCCAACTATTTATTCATTTAAACAAGTGAAAATTTATCAATACCAACAGTATTATCTATATTTTATTATTAGTTGTTGCATCATTTATCTCAGTGGGAAAATATCAGACTTTGGAATATGAAATCCTAGGATCAATTCTGTTACCAAATCTGTTAAAACAACAAAAGATTATATTTAAAAAATGATCTACCTTTTAAGTTTACTTATAAATTTGATTTTAAAGAAACTAGTGGCAAGTATTATTTCAAAATTATGTTTATAAAAATAAATGGCTCTAGTCTAATTAATATCAAATGAACATATCTCTTATGATATAATAGACATTGCTGTGTAGTTTTCAGTATATAATCATCATATTCTCCAATCAACAGATAATACAAATATATTATTAAGTAGACATTAATTTCACAACAGTGTTTTTTTTAATTCATAGCTTGTATTAAGTATTATTATTTATTTTATAAATCACTTTAATTTTTGTGTTCATTTAAGCCATATTTTTATTTATAACAAACTAAATTCTTGCAGATTAGTACCATATTTTATACATTTTTAAAATTAATTGTAAGTCAATGTACATCAGTTATATCGTTCTATTATTCCCATTAAGTGTTATTAAAAATATTCCCAAATGGTTTGGTATTTTTTGTTGATGACGACAATATTCTTTTATTCTGGTTGTCCAGATAAAATTAAATATGATATAGGTAACCTTTTAAATTTGCATATTTATGTATATACAAGCACATACATTTGTAGTAATTTTAAAATTAATTTTTTTAATAAAAATGGGTATTATCATCAGATTTAATTCAGTTTTATTAATCCAAAGATTTTCTTCTCCATATCACTCAAGAAAATATCTTTATATCAGTCCTGCATATGTTTTTTATAGGTCTTTTATAGTCTCTTGTAATTCAGTTTAAGATCAATTTGTTATTATAGTAACCTCTTTTAAAGCATGTCACCCATGTATTTCATATGTTACCTCTTCTTGTTGTACCAAATGTAATTCTCTTCTTATTTTATTTTATAGTCTGAAGTCTCTACACTGCTTTTCTGTTAAACTCTCAAATATTATATCCATATGTAAATAACTGGTGAAATATACCTTTTAAAAACACTTTTCAAATATATCGATATATCTTCATTTAATATTGTCATTTCTACAAAAGCATTCCATCCATATTTAGTTCTATGAATAATGTTTTCCATTATGTTTTATTTGCATTAATAGTATAACCAGATAATTGTAATTGCAAACTTTTTCTAATTCACTGTTATCAATCTTTATTTTTCTCATGTACAAAAACTACTAAACATCATATTAGCTTTTCTATTATTTATCTATAGACTACTTTTTTATTTTCAATTGATAACTCTTGTATTATTTCTTAAAGCTATTTATAAATCCAACCACATTACCTGCAACATCTAGATGACTTAAATAATCCCCATTTATTTTTATTCTTGCAGGGTTTCTTTTGTGATCAACAAAATACTTTCTGTAAAAGCAATCTGCTGTACTTTTTATCATTATTAGTTTTTTCAGTATCATCCCATTGTACAATCACTTCTATTATATTCTGTTAAAAATCATTAAACTTTTACAATATTTTACATCTATGTATTGATATTTTACATCTTTAATTACTATAAAAGATTTATAAATCAAATGCCTGTGTCATAATCTACAAATCCAAAACATAATGGCAAGAGAAACTTATTAGATCTTTCCTATAATTTCTCTTAATGCTTAGATAGGATCTGCAATGCTAAACCATTTTTGAATCCAACTTGAATGATCTTAGTAAATATATTTTATAAAATTGATAAAAAATTTGACATATCTAAAATATGTGTTTTTTGTTTACATTATAGAAATTTATAAGTGAGAAATTATTTACAATTTATACACAGCTTGTAATAATAAATTTTGACTAGTAAACAATTCTTGTCATACTAGAATATTTTACATATAGAGATAGATAAGCTTTTGACATTGACTGAATTATATTTTAATTTTTTAAGTCTTTTTTGATTTTGCCATCATATCTTTGAATGGCTGAGTTAAAAAATAAAACCTAAAATGGAGGTTGAGATCGTAAAATTGATTCTGTGAGCTTTTTTCCTGTATAAATTTGCCATGAACTAGATGTATCTAGATTTATTTAAACTTTGAATTTGCTTGTATATTCACAAATTATCTTTTGTAGAAGTAAGATTTGTTAATTGCTTATTAAAATTACAGAAATGTCATCTGTTTGCTAAGCATGAGAAACTTCTGTCAGATCTTGTATATAAATATATGTAAATTTATTTTCAGTTGTTTTGATTAACAAACTGATGTAACATATGAATAGGAGTGTGTAATATGAAATTTCTTTCTAAGTAGATTTCTTAAATAATTAAACAAATCCATCTTTCTTTATTACTGTTACATTACTTATTTTATTAAACAGCATCAATCTGATTTGTTAATGTGTAAAGTTAGGATTTAAAAAGTGTGGTTTCTGCAATTAGATTTATAAGTTTGTCTATTTACACCAAGTCAAAAATTGAGTTTATATTTAATTGTACTATGATAGAGCTGTATTTTTGTTTCTTTGTCTATTAATATTTTAAAAGTAAAGAATGCTTTGTTAGTGATTAGGCCTTTTTTTGAATATTGTGATTTTACAAATAGTGTTAGGAGCTATAATTTATTTTGTTTTCAAATGTGCTTTCAAGTATTTTAATACCAAAAAAACTCATTGAAAATTAGAATAAATTATTTAGTGTAGGTTCATTTTCTTGTTTTTTTTAAGGAAGAGATCCAAAGAAATTGAATATAGCCCTTGGGTTTGCATATTTTTTAGGGAGAAACTTTGCTAAGTATCCAGGTATTGAATGGTAAAATGGCTCATGATAAGCAAATACTATCTTTGGAATGCTCTGTGACCTGGTGATATGTTTCAGATATTGTGTTGATTTCTGAAAAAAGTCTTTCGGTGCAAATGTCATGTTATTTTCAAACAGGAATTGAAAGTTCAGTTTGAAAAGTGCTTCTTTTTCAAGTTTATCTCACGGTTTCTAATGTAAATTCATTGCTAATATTGATATTTTGCTTTTTAATGGTAGTTAGAAGCCTTATAGGTTGTGGTTGCCTTAATGTCAATCTAATGCACTGCTTGAATCATGAAAATGTTTGTTTTAAAAAAAAATGTGTTTTTTTAAATTGCAAGATATTTTGCAAGTGAGAAATTTACTGTTTTATTTGCATTATTAAGTGTTAAAAATGTAAAGATGGTTAATATCAGTGAATAATGATATGTGATTGCTCTGTGAAGTTTATCAATGAATTCTAAAAGCTCTGTGGGAGAGATGATGCATTATGAAGAGAATGCATTATGTAATGTTATTTTTTATATGTGTTATTATATTTGTGAATGTATATCATTTTTGTACTAAATCCATTTACAGATGATTGATCTTATTTAAGTAAATATACTCCTTGGAAAAATTTAATGTTATGTGATAAGAGGTATGATTCACATTGTTTTGCTTGTTTATATAATTTGATTGAGTTAAAGTTTAATTCAAGGGTTATTATGAATAATCATAAAAAATGAGTTTTAAATGATGGCTGCATCAAGTGATGCAATGTGGATGAGTAGAACATCAAATCTGTAAATAAGAGGTATTTATCATTGTTCAATTATAGGGAGTTCTGGGGGGGGGGATCTTTTCATTCATTGGAGGAAAGACTAGCATATGTAACCATTTATATAAATTGAAAATTAGTTACTTTTGAATTTGGTGTTAGGATTATCTCATTGGTAATTGTGTGATTTAGAAATAAATAAATAAATATGATATTGATTGTAATTGTTTTGTGAAAAGAGGCTATAATATGTATATAGGAATCCATAAACTATATTGTAAACATGTTAAAAGGAATTTATTATTATATCTATCCCTGCTGAAGGTGTGTATGAGTCATTGGAAAAAGCAGTTTAATTTTTTTTACAAAGATAAGTAGTTGGATTTATTTGTGAATCCTTGGAAATCTTGGCTTTAACTAGACCTAATATGCACAGTTGAAGTATTTTTATAATTATACATTATATTTTGTTTATTTAATAATAAATAAATTTAATATTTATTAAATACAAATTTTTATATTTAAAGATGTTTCACACTATATTAAATTCTTTATGAAATTTAGTAATTGTTCTTCTAAGTTAAAATTAATAAAACATTATACTACTTGTATGATTCAAGGAAGATTGGCAAATTTGATGCCATAATCTACTGAACATAAACTATATACAAGTTTACGATATAATTAATGATTTTTCAAAAAAAAAAAAAAGGCAAAAAAAGCAGGCTTATAAAATAATTGTATTCCTCTACAAATTTGAGAAAATAAAACAATTTTTTTATTTTGTTATTAGCCAATTATTGTTTTTACCATTTTATGAAAAAAATTCGGTTTAGAATTTTATTGGAATAGATTTAGCCAAACCTAAGTGGTACATAAAATAAAAAGGTTCTCTGGTTTTTAATGAGATATTTTCAATAATACTGAAATTTGTCCCAAGCTCCACAAATTCTAGAGTTCTTACTATTCGGTGCAATGCTGGTTTTTGAAAGTCACACTACTTTCCAAAAACAAACCCTACGATTATTACATTTTTTAAAATTTATATCTATACAATTGTAATATTTTTGTTCTTTAATTTATCTATAACAACTATATACTCTTTAATATCATTTAATCCTATGATATGGAATTGATTTAGCTAAAACTTGTATGGTTTTCTAATAAAAAGATTACCTATATCTGACTTATAATCTAATTTCTCAATAGAAAGCGTATTCGATATAAACTATTTTTAAAAATAAAAATTATGTATGAATATAAAATTATATATGTATAAATCATTGTGAATTTTATTTTTAAATGTAAAATGTTTCTCAATCAATGCATTTATTGTTCTAGTTAAAATATTCAGCATTTTATAATAGTGATTAATTCTTATTTTAAAAATACATAAACAATTCTTTTGTATCTGGATTCATAAATTCAAATTTTAAAGATAACAAAATATATATTCTTTTAAAAAAATAAATAAAATAAGAAAAAATAATTATAATTTAATGTCCACAAAGTT
Source organism: Epiperipatus broadwayi (assembly GCA_028023455.1). Lineage (NCBI taxonomy): Eukaryota > Metazoa > Onychophora > Udeonychophora > Euonychophora > Peripatidae > Epiperipatus > Epiperipatus broadwayi. The sequence goes on from JAQFVV010006761.1 coordinate 110,044, forward strand.
TTATATGTATAATATATACAAATAAAAATTAAAATGAAACATTTTATAATTCATGATAAAAAGATAAAAGATTTGAGCAGATGCTCATTTTAAGTAAATAATATACTTAATTACAAAACATTTTATGCTTAGATTACCTTTAAGCTAGTAATACTGAATTCAGTTTATTTAAAGGGATGAAGAGAAAGAAATTTACTGCATCAAAACAAACAAAACACTTTATAAAGCAACAATAGAATTTATTATTTATTTACTAAACGCATTTAAAATGTTTTAGCATAAAATTATTTAAATATGTTCGATTTAGCTTTGAATTATATATATTGCTTAACATTATATAAAAAATATAATTTTCTTATTTATTAATGGTTAGCCTAGGAAGTGATGATACACAAACTCAAACTAGGCAACATTTCTGAATTAATGCCTTGAATCCGATAAGATGTTGTTATATGTTGTAGTTTAAGCTTATTATATATTCTGTCTAGAAATCTTACATAATTTATCTGGGAGGTATCATAGTTTTAGTATCTCATAGCACCTTCAAACACTATAAGTATATATTTTTAGTGCCAATTAGATCAAGAAGAAATATGTAATTATATTTAATAGTTCTTTATGTTGATATCACCAAATTTAACAAATATGCTGTAACGGTTTGAACGATGTCATTTGGAAGAGAAGGCCGCATCTGACTATGGTCAGGCCTGGTGTTTTTGGGTAGGATGTTGGAGACAATAAAATGAAGCACATAACCTAAGAATGCACCCACTTCCTCTAGCCCAGCTCAACACTCATTAAATCTAGATGCAATTTGGCGCAGTTCATCCACATCTCACTCTCTCTTCCAGTTCTATTATATCTCAGTATTCAAACTCAGAGAGAATTCGCCTTTGATTCTATTAACAGGGATGTACCTATACAGTCTTATGATTAGACTACTTCATAAAAGTTACCATTAGTAAAATGCATTTACCTAAGATCTCTCTAATATAATTACAAAGGAGTGATGGGTGTATGTGCATATATGTAAGGCATAAACTTTATTGATGAATGGAATGATTAATTTAATAAACCGAAGAGACTATATCAGTTTAATAGATTTTATAACATTTATTTTTTTAAAAATGATAAGATTGAAAATTAGAATAATCCAAAAGTTTGAACAGTATTTACAAATAGAGATAACAAAAAATAATAAACATATACATCTAGTTTAAATGTCAATAATGAGAACAATTTAATAATATAAAGTTACCTATTCCATCATCCTGAACCTCATACCAATGATATTTTTATTTAAAATAATAATAAAAATGATAAATTTGTTTTTAGTGAACTCAGACCTGACTAACTAAATTAAGTTGATGTTTGATATATACACATATTCAGATAGTAGTCCAGTTCCAGTTGTTGCAGATTGCTTTGTCTGAAGACCCCTTCCTTTACTAAGTCAAACATAATTCCTAATATGATAGGAAAGTAGATTCATTCAGGGGGTTAACTTTTCATACCAAATAAGATCTAAATAACAACTGCTAGTTAACAAACATAACGGGTAATGCAACTTGGTTCTGAGTGTGTGAAATTAATATGCTATAAGTAAAATTCTTATCTCCATAGTCCCAGATAATGATAATGAGTGAAAGTCAAATGCTAAGAAAGGAGATTAGACTTAAATTTTATTAAAAAAATTTTTTTAGAGCAAAACTTAACCTTCCCTCCCTTCTCTTCTTAAGCTCTCCTAAAATGAACTCTCCCAAAACGTTGAATTGGAGGGTTTTAAATTCCTCAGTGATAAGAATAAAATAATAAAAAAATAACAGTAATAGGTGTTTAAAAATAAAAAAATCATAACATGTAACAAAACATAATTTCATTGAATCGATTAAATCAGATCTCATAAGTCAACATAGTTCTTCATAAATAACACTTCATACATTTTGAGCAGCTTCTGTCCATGCAAATATATATCATTTATCAATGCTTCTGAATTGCATATTCTGAACAACTTTGCATCAGCCATCTGTTGTTTTCTTTCAATCCTTGCACAAGCATTCCATACTGCATGAAAGATAGTCTATTAAGTATTTTAAAAGTAGACACTATGGGTATTAAACACTCTCATGGTTAGAAGATCAGTGATCCCACAAATCACAATCATCTCCTTTAACCAGACCACATTGTATTAATATATATAAATTTTAAATTAATTATGATTCACAGTTAAAAAAAGTTTATACACAATAAAATAGAATTATTTTATCATTTGCTATGCTGGTTATGTATATACTTATTTTTTTGGATTCACATTTAATTAGCCATTTTGCTTTAATTTCTCTCCTTTTCTTTTAGAAGTTTAAAATGCTTTTCTAGAAATTTATCCTATTGCTTGAATTAATTTGCTTACTCTATTTATATTAAAAGTCCTTTTTGCTTCTTCTAGTCTCATGTTAAAATTATATTTAGGAAGTTAATATATTCAAATGAAAGTATCCATCTTTCATGGTGTTTTAAACCTCTTGTTTAAAAGATGTTTACTTCCTATAGCAAATGTATAATTTTAAAGGAAATAGGGTTAGAATCACATTGGCTTTTATAGTTAGTGTCGTTCCATTGCTTAGTACATAAAATCTTTTATTTCCTCTTTAATTGCTGCATGTGTCTATTGATTCAAGAAATTATGCAGGTATTATTACCTCATTCTTATACTAAGTTACTTGAAAAAGTACTTGGCCTTTGATCATTACTATAGTTAGTTTATTATAGTTTATGTCATTGTTCTATCTTTATTCATGACATGCAAAATATTTAACACAGAGTGTTGTTATATATATATTTGTAGTAATTTTTTTTAGTGTCTTATCTTCACTTATATTACTAATTGGGATTTGCTCTGTTTCAATATATATGTAAGACTTGGTTATACATAACTTATTATTTAGTTATCTAATACAGTATTGATACATTACGCATATATATATATATATATATATATATTTACTCATGTTTGATAAGCAGTAAATTGAAGCATGTATTTCACATGCTGGCAAAACTTATTAGTCTAGTCAAACATAAATCTTAACTGGACATAATCTAACATCACAAGTAGTTAAAGGTTGGTGTGAGTATAATTACAAGTCACCCTCACAACTCCCTTTTCTTACAGGGCTAAAATTTTACTTCATAATTAAAATTTTAACTCTTAATGAGGGTATAAGTGGGTTCAAGATTGGACAAATTACTTTCTTATTTGTTTACTAATTAATATAACAAGGATATTATTATTATTATTATTATTATTATTATTATTATTATTATTATTATTATTATTATTATTATTATTATTATTATTATTATTATTATTATTATTATTATTATTATTATTATTATTATTATTATTATTATTATTATTATTATTATTATTATTATTATTATTATAATAATATTCAGTGGAAAATTAAAATCAACAATATAGCCCTGCATGCTTTGGTATAAAGATAGTGATATATTTCTGGATTTATTTAAGAATCTATGAACAATTTCTCCAGCATTATCATTTTGAATGTTTATTTTATTTATAATTTTTTAAACAATTCAAAACAAAACAACACTCTCCATATAGAAGTGCCATCTTGTGATCATGTGATGTTTAGTTGTATAATTTTTTAAGCAATATTATTCTGCATAAATATTTGGTAAAATTACAGGACTTGATTTACTAATACAAAAAACAACTTGCTTGGTTGAAGTACATTTTAGGATTCATTGACATGTTTTTTCTTATTAAATGATTTTCCTTAGACAACTTTTGCAGAAGTAAAAAAATTGCACCCTACACTAAAAAGTATTTTGCATAATTAGATAATCTATATCTAAAACACACAATTTAACTGTGGTATATTTTAAAGCAACATGTAATGAAGAGCTAGTACCATAGTTCAGTTTTTTATCCAAGTGAAAATTAATGCAATACTCTTTCTATTAATCTATATACTTAAAGATTTATCTCTGTGTTTTATCATTCTTCATATGGTATATGGGAAGTTTTGATTCCAAAATTTAAAATATTTATATATTGATTCATTGAATTCTACACTCAGCATAATACTCAAATATGACTAAACTTTTAATTATATAATAAATTTTATATCACTATTATTCTGGTTACGTCAAAATATTCTAGAAATTATTAATTAGATTTCCAGGATCTTTTAACTGACTATGATTGTTCCTTTAAATATCATACTAAAAATCAAAGCTAATGAAATAAATAATTCTACTTATATAAATGATGCAGCCATCAGAAGAAATTAAAATTTCTTAAAGGATCACAATATTTATCTTATAATATATTTTATAATAAAAAAAAAACATTAAGCATTGTTGAATAATATTTTGTTATTTCTTATTGTCAGATATTGTTATATTTACATACACTTGACTATAATTTATAAATCCATGCTTAACATGATCAAAACATGAGCAATTGATATAAATCATAAATAAATATTTCTATCCACAGTTAGGGTATATAAAAAGTAGTATCTAGAATTAAAGTAATATTGGAGGAAAATAAAAGTACAAAGCAGAATTATACTAAAGTGTCCACTATTAGGCTCATCCTAAAATATGCTACTTCTACCTTGAGAAAACTCTTGATTAAAAAATCATTCTTATGATTTTATCTGTGGTAGTTATTATAAATGAAAATTTGAATTATATTAAATATCTGCCATAGTTTTCAATCCTACACCCATAGAAGTAATGACACTCTTTAACACTTGCTTGCCTGCCATGATTAGACACAAATGTGTTTTAAATAACTTTATTTTCAATAAAATGATAAATCATTTTATATAATAATTTTACACTCATATTTTTGAGGCATTGACTAACAATACAGTGTTTAAAGTTACATCGACTATTACTTTCAAAATAATATTTTGCATAAATAAATCTGATTACTGTTATTAGGATTAATTTGTAATGTCAAGTAATTTTGTATAAATATTTTTTTTGCATATTTTCATTTAATTATTAAATAGTACTTGCCATCTTCACATGTATTTGTGAATATGCTCCATAGCAGACAAATGTTGGAGAACCACTGAAATAATATTTTGGACTGAGCACATCTTCCTGAAGCCTACAAAATGAAATCATTGTTGTACCATATGTTCTCATGTTTGTATTTTTACACACAATAAATAATACTGTTTTGGTAACTGATGAATGAACTTTAAAAATACACTACTTTCTAAAATTTCATCAGTATATCTAATATTTAATATTTTTTAAGTTACACTCACATAATTACATATTATTTTTGCCATTAAATTATTATTCTATATATATTTCCATGATGGTATCAATCTATGGTTTCTTATATTGAAATTGTTTATTGATCATTATGTGTATCTCTAAAAATGTTTATAATCAATATACATTTTATGTGTAAATATATGTGTAAATAAACTACTTAAATAAATGAAATGTGGGATCTTTTTTTAATATTTTGACTTTGTATTCATTCTTGTGCAATTGTCTTATGAAGAAGTGATTAAAATTGTTAAAAATTGTATGGTAATTAACCTTTTTCAGATAATAAAGAATAAAAAAATGTTTCAGTGCTGCTTCTTTTTTCTCATTTGTAACCTTAATAACTTTGTTTGGTCTATTATACCTTATATAATCATTTGTTATTATGTAAAAACTTAAGTAAACTATATATGTATATGTGTATATTGTGTATGTAGGTATAAATAATATTGTATTTGAATGTTTTTACTTAGACCCCTAAATATTATTTGCAATTCATTATATTAAAAAGCTTATCTTGAAACTCTTAGGGTGTTGATAAAATATCAAAAATGTCTAACAGGAGCCATATAAAATGTTGCTGACTCTGGTAATAATGTGAACACATCTAGTATAGTAAATAATTATTCTAACTATGTTGTAGTTTAACTTCAGATCATTTATTTCCTTACAACAAACAACAATCACATAACTAGTAAAACCTACAATTTAGTCAGTTTTTTATGTTAAGTAATTCAAAATCAGTGCTTTTATTCTTTATGAATTGTAAATTTTGTATAAAAAATAGTTTGATACAATGCTCCAAATGCTATTTTGAAGAGATGCAAATATAGTTTCTGATTGTCACAATTCTGTAAATCTAGTGATTACTGAGTAATCAATAGATATCAGTAATATTTAATAAATATCTACCCAGTATTGGCTACATGACATCTATTGATTATTCAAGTTTAAAGAACTGTTTGTAGAATGAATAGATTTGATATTTAAAAAGCATTGTACAAGCTAAATAAAGTAAGGTGGTGTTTAGTTGTTTTTAATCTCGTGATTAATAATGTATTTCTAAATCACTCATTGACTTTGAGTTCAGATGAAAAGGTATAAATTAATAAACATAAACTAATTATTTGCACTGAGCCAGCCTTTGACAAAACATTGCCAGAATCATAGTGCTGAATAAAGTTATGCAGTACAAGTAAGCTTATGTAATTAATATGATATAATATGTAAATGAGGCAAAATATGCAAATAAGGCAATTAGATATTCCATTTTTTGGACAATGGACACATCATGATCCATAAAGATCAATTTATTCATTCTTTTGTTTAGATCTATTGTACATGTATACAAGTTGGACAATTCTCATGGACCTATTTGCATGAATTTTCTCATAATAAACAGTGCTAAAGAGGAAATATTGTACAAAGAGGCTTGGGAAATTGTAAAGGATCCACATTCTATGAACAAAAAGAATTCATATATTCCAGTGTCTGAAATATGGAATATTTAATTGCCTTATTTGCATATTGTGCCTCATTTATATTATATTATATCATACCAATTATATTAAATTATCTGTATTTCATAATTTTATTTAGCATTATAATTCTGGCAGTCTTTTGCTGAAAGTTGGCTCAGTGCAATTAATTAGTTTATCTTTATTAATTTATATTTTTTTATCTGAACTCAAAGTCAACAAGTGCTTACGAATTACATAGATTCATGAAGAGTTAATACGTTGAGATTTAATTAGTAATGTAAATCACCAACATATAATTTCTCAATAGTTCATATTTAATAAAAGTCAATATCCGGAAGTCCAAAAAATCGTAGCCATTTTTGAAAATTATTTTAACTACAAAATTATGTCTACCCATCAGATTTCTTTGAATTCTATGGGAACGTCATAAATTACTATTTACATTGTTAATACATTGTATAGGCTTAAACCTGCATTTATGTATGTAATATATGCGGGATTCAAACTCAGACTTTCACACGACCCACTACTTCTCAGTGTCAGCTCATATTGCTGACCCACCTAATCACACACATGTAGAAAAGATAAATAATCACCAATATAAGTATTTCATGCTAAACCAGCAATCATCAGTTGGTCTAGAATGAGGGTTTAGCAATAATTATTGTGAATTTTTTTCTAGACTTATCTATTTAAGTTTGTTTAAAAAAGAGTTTGACTTGTTTATCTTTTTATATATGCAATAATGATTAATTATTGCACATTAAGAAGGATGAATAAATTCTACTCTAATCTTTTTGATTACTGTATAATGAATACGCCTAGAATTTTATTAAATAACTCTTACAATAGGACATAAACATATATTTTAATAACACAAACATTTATAGAAACCGCTATATTTGTAATTATTATTTTTATTTATAATTAAAAAAATAATGTAAATTAATTGGAAAACAATGATTACAAATAGACTTTTACATGAAGAAAGAGCAAGGGTTTATCATCTATCATTTTCATCTAGAAAGATAATAAATTAGCTGTCATGTAGCTTCTAACCCCCTATTCCCTTTTTTAATTAAGAAATTTCATTCAGTTTTTTTTTCTGGTCCGATCTGTTTTAATTTCATAGTCAAAAATTAAACGATACTATGACAAAAAAAATAAAATAGATTTGTGTTTTTTAGTTTAATTAACCATTTTACTGATAAAATAAAATATTTGCCTGTTATCACAGAAATACTTTTAAATAAAATTTCAGATTTGTTAAAAAGTTATCAAATTAGCTGCAAAGTGTTCCAAAGCACATAACATAATGGAAATCTTTTTATCTTTTCAATACCAAAACCTTAAAATCGTAAATAATTAAATTTTCACTTTATGATCATAGGGCTATCTTTGATTATATCTTTAAATACATAAAACAGTCTTTTTAATAAATATCTTACTACAGGAAAAAATCCTCTCCAGTAGCCCTTTATAAAGGGATAGTGAAAGAGAAAACAGTATTCATCAGATTTTCCCATTAATATGAACTAAAGATTTGAGTTTTTCATTTTTTTTTTTAAATCTCTAGCTAAAAATATCTGAATACACATTTACTGACCAATACTGCATATAATATATTTGAGAAAATAAATTTAAAATTTTTATATGGCCCCAATTTGAACTTTAAGTTTTAGATATAGCAGGCTGATTTGATATATCTTTATGTCTGTCTTTATATTTATTTACATTATGCTTGATAAGAATTACTTATTTCTAAATTATGATTTGTTACAACATATATTTTTCTACAGTACATGTATAGATACAACAACATAAATCTGTTTTTTTGTTTTTTTTTAATTTGGCACATTTTAACATACAGATAAATTTCAAGAGGATTTCCAGATCTTATGGTTTTAGCACAATTTAGGATTTATTTAAATAATGTTTTATTTAATTTTTTCATAATAGCAATTTACTAATTAAGATAATAATTACAATACAATAAATAAATTAATGTATAAAATAAAAAAAATACACTTTATTTTAGTATATATAAACAAAAATGTTTTAATGACGTGTGTGACATGATTCTATTTAATACAAAAAAAAAATGTTTAAGCGCTCTACTTAAATCATGATTATATTTTAAATTAAAAGGCAAAAGGGCAGGGATAACAAATGTCTATTAAAGCTGATATAATTTAGAAAATAGAAAAAAATATTTAAAAACAAAAAGTTGGGAGTGAAGAGTAATCAATTCAAACAAACTACATTATAAAAATATAAAACACTGAAAATGTACATACCCAATATATATTAAATTAATAATTAACATTATAATATATTAATGTTTATTTAAGTTTTCAGAAAGATATAGATGTTTTAATAAAAAGCTATAATGAAAAGAATGAAAGATGGTCAACATGGGTAGGATGACAACATTGGCATTAACATGGGAATTGAACGTTCCATCATCAGAATTTCAATGAGTTGGATGTCTGAAGAGTTGTGGATTGGAGTAGTTTGAAGCCTGTCCATTAAAGTATGAAGATTGACTATCTTAATATAAAGCTGAGCACTGATTGTATATATGTGTGTGGAGATAGTAATCCAGACCAATTAATGATTGCTGGTTTAGCATGAAATATGTCTATTGGTGATTATTTATCCTTTCAACATGTGTGTGATCAGGTGAGTCAGAAATATAAGATGGCTTGGAGAAGTGAGGGTCGTGTGAAAGTCTGAGTTCGAATCCCTTATATATTAAAAGATGTATTGACCTATCTAATTCAGAAAAATTATTAATTATGAACGACTAAAAAACTAAAAGCATATTTGCAACTATATTTATTTAAACTTTACTATTCATTTTATAAAACACTACATTCACTTTTTAGGATGCCAAGATGTTGTGGACATATTTCTCTTAGATTAATCATTTATTAATTTTTTAATATTTAATAATTAAAAAATAAAATTTCATAATTATTATGCATTAGATTAGAAAAAAATATACATAAAAAGTCCATTTACTAAGCAGAAAATTATTTAGAAGTAATAATTTTTTTTTATCTATATGTCATAGCATCGGCCAGGAGGCGAACCGCAACAACCGTCTGCAACCAACTGCTTGCTTGCAAGGCTGCTGCGCTGACCTCTCGGCTAACAACACTTTTTTTATCTACAATAGAGAAAATAAAAGCAAAGTTTGTGAAGTTTATATATTTCAATTTTATATCTCTATAGATTATTTCTATCAGTACATTTTAGTTCATATACATAGTTGAAAACATTGAAAAAATATATAAATAACATCTAATATGTATTTTAACCAGAACAAATCTCACTATTTACCCATTATTTTTTAATAGTCATGTACAAAACTATGTATTTATATAAATTATATAAAATTTAATTTATAAATGCTTTACTTTTAACAACAATCTTTCAATAAATGTACAAGTAATCTTAAGTATTTTTTAACCCAGTCATAGGTTTTAAACTTATTAATTATGTATTTATCTATCAATTGTTATAAATTTGCATAAAAATCTTACTACTTTTATTATTCACTATCTCATATCATTCATTCATATAACACTATATAAACTATTTCTATTACTATATTTTATTTTAATCACATAGTCATACATATTCAAAAATATGTAAATGGTTTGAAAATGCACTTCAAGTAATCTCACCAATTAGCTTGATTATTCTGATATTTTCCAATATTTATATATAAATGATGAAATGCATATTAGAAGCCATTTACATATCCTTTTTTAATGTTTACAACAATTTGCTTGAAATCAAGTGCAATGATAAAAATAATTTAGAGATATAAAATTATACTCATGAATGATATAAACTGCTTAGAAAGATCAACATAGTTTCATGTACATTTACAAAAATTAATAAATGCATGTGATTTTTTAATAAAGTTGAAAATCTGTATATGAGGTTAAAAGAAATAGAATAATTTTTAACCTAATAAAAATAATTTAGAATCCTTTGTATGCTTATTGAATGTTTGTTGTTTGAAATTAAAACTACTGCATTTCTAAATTATTTTTATAAATTTTAATTTGACTATCTGACTGTAATTGAATAATACTATCAAATAATATAATTATAATATTTTTTAATTATTTTTCTTAAAATCTGTTTTAAATAATGACTCAGAAAAACTTAGTTTTTTAAAAAATCTAAAAATAAATATTTCATTAATTTTATTAAATCATGGGAAGATAAAGTGATTCTCCAACATCTGTTTTTCATTCAGTGTTTATGGTTTATACTAAAAAATAGAGATAAAAATCTTTGGCACATTAGTTAAATAAAAATGTTTATAATGATTTCAAAAAATCAACTGAAACAATGTGACATATATAATAACATGAGAAAGAATATATCTCCATAATTTCATCAGTTTACTTTTGTAAGCAGTAATTTATTCTATTTATTCTATTATAGAAACATTTTATTTTAAGCTGGGAATTTTAATTGTAGCATTATTAAATAATATTTATTAATACTTCAATTTAAAATAGCAGTAGCAAACTCGTTATACAGCAGCGCCAACCAGAGCAAGCCTTAGTAATTAATAGATTCCAGAAGGTTGTGCATAAAATCCCTATCTAATGCTTACTGATCCAATATCCCCAGACTACTTTCTAGATTATAGCTTTCTGCAATGAGGAGTGTTGGATATGAGAGTACTGTACCCTAGTTCTTAGGATCTAAAGTAACCCTCTACCAGCCACCTTTTACCGATTTAGTTAACTACAAAGCTAGGAGCCCAAGATAAAAACACAATAATTTTTTAATCTAAACTCATTCACGTGTATAGTCATATAGATCTGAACCCAGTTCAGCACCTATATTTTTTGGTGTCTTTGGTTTTTCAAAAACCACACTCACCATTATCCCAGAGAAGGCATTGGTATAAAACCATCAAAACATCATGAACATTATTTACTATGCTTACACAAACTGTTAATAACAGTAGAAAATTCTTCTTACAGTATTGCCACCCAGGACAAACCTTAGTAGTCAATGGATGCAAGAAAATTTGTGCATAAAATCCCTATCTAATGCCTACTCATCCAATACCCCCAGACTTGTTTCTAGCTTGTGGATTTCATCAGTGAAAAACTTTGGATCTGACAGCACTCCACCTAGATCTTAGTATCTAATGATTCATGTGATGTTTTGGTGGTCAATTTACAATAGCTGGTTCTGGAATAAAATAACTAAAAATAATAAATCTCACTTTCAAAAATGAGAAATCTAATCAAAAAAAGCAAATAAACAATTATCATTATATGCTTAAGAAAAATAAAAATATGGGATAAAAATCAATAAGTTAAAAAAAATGAAGATTTTATTAAAATTATAAACAAAATACTATATACTAATGTAATAATTAATTCTAATCTGAGATAAATAAAAAAACGTTTTTTTTTTTAAATTTATTTTAGCTGAGAATTAATCCAAAAACTTTTGGTTTTGTGATTATCACTCTTTCACTACATTAAACTTCACAAGATGTTAAAATCATATTATGTAAAAAAGGATAAAACAAAACTGGATATTAAAATCATTAAAATTGATATGGGTTTTAAAATAAAATGCCAAGAAATAAAAAAGGCAACATAGGAATCCAAAACAACAGTTTAATATAGGACAAGATGCAATGATATAAAAGAGACATGCAAAATGAGTTGGTTAAAAGTAACTGAAAAATAAAAGTAAGCTTAAAGAATAAAAGTATCATAAAAAATTCAAATTGTAAAAATAAAATTTTAACAGGTAATCAATGCCACAATAGAGAAAAATGTTCACCAATAAAATTAAAAGGTTAACATGAAGGGTACAATATTTCACTGAACAATATAAAACAAATGTTTATAAGTTTTTGAAAAATTAGTATAAAAAAAAAGCTTTATAAAATCATATCATTATATAATACATAGAAAGTAATATTTTACTGAAAGAAATTCAAAGAGCAGTGAATAATAAAAAATAATGGAGCAAAAAGAAATGCTGAAATATAGAAAAGGTGAATTACTTCAACAAATATTCTAATAAACATTTATTTTTATAACGTCTTGCGTGCGATTATAATTACAATAGAATGACAGCCTGTTAAGCTAATTGTGCAGACACTGTGAGAATGTTATTAATAAATGAATACCTTCAAACAACCACATGATATAGTATTTGTATAAGAGTAAAAAGGCATCCTCTTACTCTTACGACTCAAATGTTTATAAATGAGCAAATCTGAAGTAGTTGTAACGAAGGCGTGACTACATAGTAGTCACTTTAAATTACTATATATAATGTCTGTATGAATGACGCCAATGAAATTTTCTAGAATTTACTAAATGCCACTCTAAACAAAACTAAATCATATACATGAATAAACATTTATTTTTATAACGTCTTGCTTGCAATTATAATTACAATATAATGACAGCCTGTTAAGCTAATTGCGCAGATGCTGTGAGAATGTTATTAATAAATGAATACCTTCGAACAACCACATGATATAGTATTTGTATAAGAGTAAAAAGGAATCCTCTTACTCTTACGACTCAAATGTTTATAAATGAGCAAATCTGAAGTAGTTGTAACGAAGGCGTGACTACATAATAGTCACTTTAAATTACTATATATAATGTCTGTATGAATGACGCCAATGAAATTTTCTAGAATTTACTAAACGCCACTCTAAACGAAACTAAATCATATACATGAATAAACATTTATTTTTATTTTTATAATGTCTTGCGTGCGATTATAATTACAATAGAATGACAGCCTGTTAAGCTAATTGCGCAGACGCTGTGAGAATGTTATTAATAAATGAATACCTTCGAACAACCACATGATATAGTATTTGTATAAGAGTAAAAAGGAATCCTCTTACTCTTACGACTCAAATGTTTATAAATGAGCAAATCTGAAGTAGTTGTAACGAAGGCGTGACTACATAATAGTCACTTTAAATTACTATATATAATGTCTGTATGAATGACGCCAATGAAATTTTCTAGAATTTACTAAACGCCACTCTAAACGAAACTAAATCATATACATGAATAAACATTTATTTTTATAACGTCTTGCGTGCGATTATAATTACAATAGAATGACAGCCTGTTAAGCTAATTGCGCAGACGCTGTGAGAATGTTATTAATAAATGAATACCTTCGAACAACCACATGATATAGTATTTGTATAAGAGTAAAAAGGAATCCTCTTACTCTTACGACTCAAATGTTTATAAATGAGCAAATCTGAAGTAGTTGTAACGAAGGCGTGACTACATAATAGTCACTTTAAATTACTATATATAATGTCTGTATGAATGACGCCAATGAAATTTTCTAGAATTTACTAAACGCCACTCTAAACGAAACTAAATCATATACATGAATAAACATTTATTTTTATAACATCTTGCGTGCGATTATAATTACAATAGAATGACAGCCTGTTAAGCTAATTGCGCAGACACTGTGAGAATGTTATTAATAAATGAATACCTTCGAACAACCACATGATATAGTATTTGTATAAGAGTAAAAAGGAATCCTCTTACTCTTACGACTCAAATGTTTATAAATGAGCAAATCTGAAGTAGTTGTAATGAAGGTGTGACTACATAATAGTCACTTTAAATTACTATATATAATGTCTGTATGAATGACACCAATGAAATTTTCTAGAATTTACTAAATGCCACTCTAAACGAAACTAAATCATATACATGAATAAACATTTATTTTTATAACGTCTTGCTTGCGATTATAATTACAATATAATGACAGCCTGTTAAGCTAATTGCGCAGACGCTGTGAGAATGTTATTAATAAATGAATACCTTCGAACAAAGACATGATATAGTATTTGTATAAGAGTAAAAAGGAATCCTCTTACTCTTACGACTCAAATGTTTATAAATGAGCAAATCTGAAGTAGTTGTAACGAAGGCGTGACTACATAATAGTCACTTTAAATTACTATATATAATGTCTGTATGAATGACGCCAATGAAATTTTCTAGAATTTACTAAACGCCACTCTAAACGAAACTAAATCATATACATGAATAAACATTTATTTTTATAACGTCTTGCGTGCGATTATAATTACAATAGAATGACAGCCTGTTAAGCTAATTGCGCAGACACTGTGAGAATGTTATTAATAAATGAATACCTTTGAACAACCACATGATATAGTATTTGTATAAGAGTAAAAAGGAATCCTCTTACTCTTATGACTCAAATGTTTATAAATGAGCAAATCTGAAGTAGTTATAACGAAGGCGTGACTACATAATAGTCACTTTAAATTACTATATATAATGTCTGTATGAATGACGCCAATGAAATTTTCTAGAATTTACTAAACGCCACTCTAAATGAAACTAAATCATATACATGAATAAACATTTATTTTTATAACGTCTTGCGTGCGATTATAATTACAATAGAATGACAGCCTGTTAAGCTAATTGCGCAGATGCTGTGAGAATGTTATTAATAAATGAATACCTTCGAACAACCACATGATATAGTATTTGTATAAGAGTAAAAAGGAATCCTCTTACTCTATCATGTGGTTGTTCGAAGGTATTCATTTATTAATAACATTCTCACAGCGTCTGCGCAATTAGCTTAACAGGCTGTCATTCTATTGTAAATATTCTAATAGTAAATAATGCATGGGGGAAACATATTCAGTCTTTAAAAAGAGAACAATTAATGTTAGGCCCAATCATTAAACAAAGTGAATAGTTAAAACAAAGTATGATACTATTATCTTGTATTCTAATAATTAATCACTTTTTATTAATATTATTCAAAATAATAGCCTGAAATTTTTGGATACTTCAAGATTTTTAACTAAAAATATTATATATTTAGTTACATAAATCCTAAATTAAATAAAAACATTTTTGATATTTTTGGCAAAAAAAAAGTATTAGAAAATAATGCATGATTTTTTTAGAGTACATTTAATCTGTATTTAATACCAATAATCTAACTATCTCATGTCAAATGACAGTGTGAACAATATCTGACTAGGTTTTAGCTGTCAGAATTATTTCTTTATAGATAGCATTGTTTAAAAATTTGCATACTGATTTATATAGGAATGACATGAGATATTTTATATACTGTTTAATAATTTTTATAAAAATAGCTCAAGAAAAAATATACTTTATTTTGATATATATATCATTTTGACAAAAAAATCAAAAGTTATTATAATAATATAGAAAGAAATATGGTTATTAAAGTTATAATGAAAAAATATGTCTGAGTTCAGAATTTTAGGGAGTTTAAAATTTTCAGGTATTATTTTGAATAAAACAAGTTAAATAAAAAGTAGCTGATGATATCTATCACATGACCAACTGGTTTAGAAAACATGTTACTACTTCACAATAGATATCATGTGCTTAATAGAGAAGATTGAAAAACATTAGAACCTACATAAATAGTCTATTGACTTTTAAAAGAATTTGAAAGCATTAATAATAATTGAATGGTTTATTATTTAGGAGAGGTTGCTAAACTCAAGTACTGGAACCAAAGGAATTGAGTTTTGAAATGGAGTTTTTTGGCTTTTGAGTTTATCATATTGTTTCAAACTCATTGATAAAGATTACATAAACAGAATTTAAAAACTATGAATAGTAACAAATAGAATATTTAATCACTTCACTAATACTATTTATAATAATTGAAAGACAACTTTGAGAACATATAAAATAAGTAAAAAGTAATGTAAAATAAGACAAGAAAGTCCAATTTTATCAAAAACACAAATAATATTGTCTTGTATTGGTGGTCGAGAGGTCAGCGTGACTGCCTTGCACTTGCAGGCAGTTGCCCGGGTTGCGGGTTCGCGTCCCGGCCGATGCAATGACACTTAAAAATAATAATATTATTATTATACAGAATAAAAATTAAATAAATATTTTCACTCAGTAAAAATATATATGTAAATATCAATATTAAAAATAATAAAATATAAAAATAAGCACAACACAAAGACATTACAACAAACTGCAAAATTTAATATTTATTTTAGTATGCTTAGTATACTTTCAATGGATTCTAGCCATGGTTATTAAAATTTTAACAATTCAATGTTAAATTACTATTTATTTATGTGAATACTATTGAATCTCTGATTTACCACCTTTTTATGCAATAAACTATGCATTATTTTTTTATCTATTATTTCCTTTTTGCACTACTTCAACCATAACTCAATTCTAGCTATCTCCACATGTTTTTATGATTATAAAATATTAATGCATTTTATGATCTTAGTTTTTTTATTTTTTATAAATAAATAAATAAATATTGAAGTTATATATATGCACACATATATACACTTCATGTTCACATGTAAAAAAATATATGGACAAAATTTAAATTCAAAAGTTTAATAAAATTTTATAAATAAAACTAAATGTATATTGTAAATGCCCAAAACAGTATGCAGTATAATTAAATATATAGTTAGTTCATGTTAAATGCAAAATATTTTTTAAAATTTAAAATGATGATTGTAAATTGAACTTCAAAGTAGTTTAAAAGAAAAAAGGTCTTTTTCTTTTAACAATAAACTCTATAAAAAGTAATTAAAATACTTGTAAACAGATTACTAGATTACAATTTTGAAGATAAATCATTAAAATAAATTAAAGGTTGTTATTTCTACTCAAAAATAGAAGCATGCAAATAGGATATTGGACAAATAAACTTGAGCATCAGTGAAACTAATGAAGTTATCCATACCCAATAGATCAAAGGATCCAAATAACAGAGATTGATCTGAAATTTTATTAATAATGTAGCTCCAAACCATACAAATAGTGCTGGAAATTATATTCAAAATTATCTTTGTACTATTTTATATTGATTCTATCAGTGATTATTATTTTATTTATATTATTATTCTGGTTTAATTAATTTTTAGTTCCAGCAAGTCTACCATGCAAGAGTAGAGAAGTCATTATCTGTTTTACTCTGTCAAGATGGCAGAGACTAGGATAAATGAATCCCCCAAAAAGCCATTTGCTTATGAAGAACCATTGTATGTATGTTTATGTACCCATCTTAGAAGAGGAAAAGTCTGATGTTCCGTGCTATAGGAAGAATCATCCACAAAAACAAGAATTAATTAGTATTTATGCATACCTTCATCTACCATACCTATGGTTTGAAAAAATTAATGCTGCTAATACCCAAAGACTGAACATGAACTGATAAGCTTAAGAATAAGTAATTTAATAAAATATGCTAATGAATAATTATATAATTAATCTGTTTATGAGATGATATGGCAAGAGATTGTAGCTTGTTCTATTTAAATATCCCACAATTTAGTTGGTGAAATTGTAATAAATTAGTTTATTAAAAGTAATTAGCTTGTAATCATAGTCTCTTGCCATGCTATTAAAAGGTGTATATTAGTTATATTGTTATTTCAACTTTATTTAATAATATGCTACATTAGTAAATCTATAAATTATGAGAGGATGGCAATCATGCTGCATAGACAAGCTAGATTGTGGTTCTATTAAGTAGATATAAGTTTTAGTCAACTAGTCTCATATTTAAAATTATTCTTATTGATAAGAATGTATGGTTGGTATCCATCAATTCAGGTTATGAGTTACTTCTGATTCTCATTGTTATGTAACATGTTAGTATTAGATGATTGTAACATTATTTATGACTGTTGATTCCTTACAATAATTATCTCATTTAAACAATGATGTGTGGTAGATGATCAATTTCTACCACATGCCATCCAATTTTCTTTCATACATGTTGAGTAGTGATACATAAATTTGCAATCACTATATGCTATATATGCTGTAGAAGTTTAATTCCTACCATAGGCATATAATATCTTCATGTATTTGTTCTTATATAACTATTGTAGTACAGATGTGAATTCCTGTATTTTAAAATTATTTTATTATCTATTGCATACTGATAATATAATCTATAATTGATCATAATGGTGAAGTAATAGGATCAGCATTAATTAATATGCTTGTATTAGTTAGACTATGTACAGTGTGTATGAGGATAGTCAAGAGCAGTTAGGGGTCTATGCAGTAGATTGCAATTCATTCTAACAAATAATGGTAATAATAGTATTCTAAAATAGTATCATTTTAAATCTTTTTACCAATGTATACTGTATCTGGGGATAAGTTAAATGAAAATAATAATTAAAATAAAATTTGGAAAGCTTTGATTACCTTAAGTTAATTTCTAAATCAATAGACTAAAGTCATGCCAATGCATGTTTTGTGTTGTATATTTCTAGGAATAGTGTTGTCTCATTATTTTTGACAGTTTGTAATCTTTATTTGCAATCAATAACTTAGTTAAATAGATACAAATCTCTTATTTTCTCCCTGATCTTAGCAGATTTTGAAAGAAAAAAATGGTATTCTGTGATGTAGTGGAATGCACATATGGATTACTCTCAGGTGATTTTCAAATGTGTTGTGCAATTCTGACTGTTACAATATATATAATGCAGAAGCTACTGAAAATCTCCAGTGAGCTATATGTAAGCTAAGCATCAATAAACATATACAGATTTGGCCTAGATGGCCACCTATGCATTAATTTGGATTATATATAAGCATTCCATTTGTTATATGTAGAGCACAAATTTATATATATATATAATTTCAGGGCAACAATAAGCTATTCAGAAATCATTTTAACTAATAAGAGAGAAAAGAAAGCTTCATATTCAGTACTTATATTTATTGATTAGTTCACACATAACTTTTTGGTTTTTTTTAGTAGTTTTCACATTAATGACATCTATACTTGAGCTATCAAAATTTATATTTATATGGGCACTCCTTATTGACTACACTTTATAGCATATATGATATTAGATTTCATTCATCTGTTCTATCTTATATTTTGTATTATTAATTAATCTGTACAAAATTATCTGTCATAAAACCAATATTAAATTTCTCAGCACATATAATTCCAATATAATGTTTTATATGTCAAAACTATAGTCAATCAGATTTTGCATGGATAAAAAATACAAATTTAAAGATGAGAATAATGCAACATTTGCAAATATGCACACAAAGAGAATACTAATTCTAAAAAATTCATTAGTATTTTACAATTAAGAAAAAAAACTTGAACATAGGTTTAATCTAACTAATGTAACTGGTTTGCAAAAAAAAAAAAAAGAAGTCAAACAGAAAGAAAATCAAAGCTGCATAGTTTATTGTCAAAAAAGAAAATGGGATGAATCAGAAAGCCAAAACTATTCAAACAACAACAACAAAAAAGAACTTTTTAAATGTTATTTAATGTTAAATTTTGTTATAATTTTAATAATCAATTGAAAAGTTTACTAAAATAAATATTAAATTATACACTCTATTTTTTTATATGACATATAACAATGACCATGTTTCAATATATTACATATATATTATAACTGTCAATTTCTCTCAGAAAAATAAAACTGCAAACACTTCCAAGAAATACAGATAAGTTCTGAGTTTAGAGGTAGGACATTTTAAAAGTTATGAATTTTGAAGCCTACATGGTTTGATTAGATTATACTTCTGGTTTATTCAACCCATTTTACTATCATTCTCCAATTGAGCATCATCATGTTTGAGGCAATATCTGAAACTCTAGGAATAGGTTTCCAATCTCTTTAATTCATTTTTATGAATCTAATGCAATTTAATTTTATTGATGAAATATAACATTAGACTATACTTCTTTATTCACCATTAATAGTCCATAATTGTTCTTGCTTTATATATATTGTAATGGACAGGATGAGCCAACAACAGAAAAATTACCACCAGGATGATTTAAACCACGACAACCTTTCAAACTACATACTACTTCATTTTTAATTAGGCTTGGTGATCAGGAAGAGATAGAGACTTTTAAAACTAGCTTATAATTATATGACCTCACTGTGGCGAGCAAGATACTCAATGAAATATATATATAATACAAACACTTTATTGTTATTTAAAGTTACAAACAAATAAACAAAAGAAATGACTACCACTTAATTTGGTTGCTAGGTTTAATTGATAGCAGAATTACATAAATTGGTAATTTACATATGTAAAAATTTTGCTGTATAACATATAGATAAATAAGGAACTTTCGGTGATGTACCTATTTTGATCTTTGGGGAAGATGTTCCTCAAGCAGGTACATAATGATAAATAAAGCAAGGTAAGTTTAATTAACTGTAGAAAATCTGGTTAAATAAAAAAAAATGCATAAATCTCATAATCATGACCAATGAATGCTTAAATATCAAGCTTTAACATACATAAGAGAAGCAGTTCTGAGTTGCTAATATAATAACACATCGAACAAAAGGCAATGATGGGAATATCTTTGCTATTGCAAAGTTAAATCCAAATTTCATAAAATAAATGGGTCATGGAATGAATGAATGAGGGTCTTCATATAATCCTAAATAACTCTCATTAACAGACAGGAATGATCCACTGCACTGATAACAAGACAAGAACAAGACCCTCCAGATTTGGAAAATGAAAGGAATGTTCCCACTATTGTGTAGAACTTAGGCAAACCAAATCCATCAAATTAAATCTTCAGAAGCAGGGATATATGCCTGCTGAAGAAATGCAATAAATTAATCATGAAATTAGACAATGCAGTAATGCTATATAAATATAAAATAATAAATAATTGGCCTTAAAATTAAAGATAGGTATAAAATAAAATATGAATGGTAATGTCAAAAGTTTATATGTGAATATCTATTATATTAAAAAAAAGATTATTCCCTGTTTAATTAGAGATCCACCTCATAAGTCTTACATATGTAAGGAATTATTGATATGATAGCCTACAATGATAATATTAAATATGAATTAAAAGTTTTAGAGAATAAAATTTGGAATTTATCATTAACTATCCTATCATACACTATACACATATATTTGTCAAAAGAAAAAAAATGAAGTTTCAACCTTCAACTTGAACATTAAATTTTATTTTAAAACTGCAGGTTGTTTATAAATCACCTGCATACAATAAACATATATAATTGTCTCTCCCGAGCAGTAAAGATTGCTTTTAAACATAACACCCAATCTTTTTTTAAGTTTGAAAGTTTATGTAAACCATTATAATTGTGTTAATGGCTAAATGATATTTTGAAAGAACTGATTTTAAACAGATAATTTTAAAATTTCAAATAATAAAAAACAAAAACAAAGAATCAGAAGGCATGATTTTAAATACTGTGCTCTTATTTAATTACTGGACTTTTCTTTAAATAACATCAAATATTTTAATCATTGAAATATTTTACTAAATTTACACTTGTATGATTCTTAAACAGCAACTCTAGCAAATTTAAGAAAGATCATGTATATAGTGCAATAGTCGATCTTCCTTATTATGTACGACTAACTAAGTGTGTTTTATAACACAATAAGAAAATATTTAAATAATACAATAAAATATCTAAATAATACAGCAAAAATATTCTATATAGTATGAAAAGAAACATACTTTAAAGAACAGTTAATAAATAAATTGTGGAAGCAAAGAAAGTAGCATATTAAAGAGGCTTTAGACATTTACCGGATACTTTCAATGGTCTGTGGGATTATATACTGGTGACAAGGCAGGGTGTATGCCAGCAATTTTGGATTGTCAATTGTAGGCAGGGATTTGATCAGCCTAGCATTCTATAAAACCAGGGAACTCCATATTCAGCTTCACCAAAGATGGGCAGAGAAATTGTGGAAAACTACTCACTAATCACAGTTTTACTGCAATTTAACACAGCTTTAAAAAAACTCTATAAGAAGTTTACAATAACTACAAGGAGTTTACAGCAACTAAAATTCTTCTTTTTGCCTTATATATATATCTCGAAGCAAAGCCATCAGATGTTTTCAAATTAATTAATTAATTTAAACTTAAAGAAAATTCTTTTCTTTATTATCTAAAAAGAATCTTACTGATTATAATCTTAATGTAATTTAATTTTGAAATTTACTAATTGCATTTTTAAATTAAATTCCACGAATGTCTTTTGATTTAATCTAATCTCCAGTGAGTATACCTACTTCTCATCACCTTTTATTGTAATGACAATGCTACACTAAATATACATTCTAAAATTAGAATTTAGTACCTGCATTCTTTTAATATCAATTGGTTCTTTAATTAATTAGAAAGTTAAACTTACTTTGCTGATTTGAAACCCCATATTTTTCACACATACCAACTCATAATTAAATTTCATAATAAAATGTACGTTTTAATAATAAAATTACATTTTTTTTATACATTATATTTTTTAAAATGCCTTAATATTTTTAACTTAATAGCAAAATATATACATGAAGGACATATGTATATATATATATGACTGCTTTAATATATATATATATATATATCTTTAGTTTCATAATAATTATAACCATAATAAAGATTATTACTAAATCAAAGTTCACATAAATCTATTAATGTTCAGGTTTTAAAGAATAAACCAAATAGCAATAAATAAATAGTCCGAAGAATTTATAGAATAAAATTTAAAAAAAATGTTTACAATATAACTATAAATTAACACTAAAGGAGAATGGGTACCAGCGTACCTGAATCCCAACTTAAAAATACTATTTTCATTAAAGGTAAAAATATAAGTAGAAAATTTTTTGTTTTATTTCATTCTCAAATTTATGACTTGAAATAAAATTAAACAACTAATCAATTTAATATATGTTTCACTTCTTCATTTTAATATAACTATATGTTTGCTTAATGAGTGATCTGATATATGATTATTAAAATGTTATTTTCTAAAACCATGAAACATATGTAAGGAAAACATAGAAAAATGTTCAATACTACACATTTTTTATTTCTATCCTAAAATACACTCACAATAATTTATTGTATCTGTATAACTATATCATAACTGGAGGTATAAAAAAACAGTATATTAAATTATCCACATAAAAATATATAAATATGTACATTCTGATTGCATCATTTATGTTTTTAATTCATTTAAGCTTCTATTAAAATATTTTAAAATATTGGTTTATTGCAATTTTGATTTCTTACTTTAAAAATGTTATTTTTATATTTCCCTTTTAAATTAATTAATGTAGTAGCAGTGTTATCCATACAATATTGTTACATATTGCAGGTCATATTAATCAATGGATGCTAAACATTTAGGGCAACAAAATTTCTATCTGGTGCTTACTCATTCAATATCCCAGACTAGTTTCTGGCTTATGGCTTTCATCAGTGAGGAGTTTTGGAACTGAGAGCATTGCTGGATCCAATGCATCTCTTCAACAAGAATCTTTTATCTTTATATGTAAACTATAAAGCTATGAGCTCAAACTGAAGAAGCAACAATTTTTCAATCCAAACTAATTTGCTTGTAATGTCTTCAGTTTTTTAATAGCCATTTCATCTTCATTCTTTGGCTATAATTGACATTAAACTACTATAACATCATTTGACCATCATTTCTTATGCTCACACAATCTGTTACTTTAGTAGCAACTTCCCCCATATAACATTACCACCTAGTGCAAACCATACTCATCAATTGATGCTAGAAGGTTAGTGCATCAAAATTCCTATCTAGTGCCTACTCATCCAATATCCCTGTATTAGTTTTAACTTGTGGTTTTCATAAATAATCTGAGAGTATTGCATGTAGATGTTTGGATTTAATGCATTCCACTAGAAACTATTTTTATCTTTTTAGCTATTTATAAATCTATGAATCCAAAACTGAAAACATAATAATGTTTTCAATCCAAATTAATTTTACCATATAGTAGTATATATGACCCAGTTTAGTATCTATATATATATTTAGTGATAAAATCTATATATATATATATATATAGTAGTATATATGACCCAGTTTAGTATCTATATATATATTTAGTGATAAAATCTATAAGCTAAAAATCTCATCTGGGGATACAGGATGAGTAGGCATTAGATAAATTTTGATGCACTAACCTTCTAGGATCATATTGAAAATACAAGTGCAGTAAGATTCATTATAAATAAAAAGTGGAAAAACAATACTGTGGAAATTGATGATGTATCATATAAAATGGCAAGATTAGTTATTCAACCTAATAGTAGATATCAAATGCAGATAATTCAGTTTTATGTCTCAACAAGTTCTCATAGTAATGAAGTAGTAGAGGATTTTTATATAATGTACAAAAGGCTTTTTATTAGACCAGACAACATTTTAAAATTGTTATGGAAGATATTAATGCTAGAATTGGTTAACAATTGAACAATGAATATGCTGTAAGTAAATTTGGTTAGGGTGATAGAAATAAGGAAAGACATAGACTTGTGGAGTTCATAGAAGAAAAAAACGTTTATTATGAATTTTTTTGAGAAAACATTAAGTGGAAATAGATATGGAAGCATCCAAATGAAGATACAACAGAGTTGGATTATATTTTGACTAACAGAAAATAAATATTTCAAGATTGTAATCTTTTTAATTAAATTCAATACAGGAAGTGATATTCAATTAGTAAAATGTAAGATACATGTTAATACAAAACTAAAAAGACAAAAATTATTAAGAAAAACAATACTCACAATTGATATTCCTAATCTTTAGAAACATTCTTATGAATATAAATTAGAACTTGCAAATAGTTTTCAAATATTAACAAACCTTGAACATGATTCAGATTAGATTAATCAATAAGAAAATAATTGATACATTTAAAAACTGCAATAAAGTTAGATGGTAGAAAAAAAAAACAGCAATCCACAGTAAAATTTTTATTGAGACTAGAGAATTTATGAAGAAAAGAAGAAATATGAAAATATATAAAAATTACGCATTAAGAAGGATTGAATATCTTGAATTTTGTAAAATGGTGAGAAAAAGAGTTGAAAATGATATAAGAAAGTATAATTATGAACTAGTAAGGAAAGTGATAAAAGAGAATAAAATAACATTTTGGTATTGGTAGGAAACATTTCTACAATAAAAAAAAAGATGGAACTATTACTAAAAAGAAAGATTACAACATGAAATGTGTACAAGAGTTCTATCAAAAATTATATAGTAATAAAAAGAAGGAAAAGCACCTTCTACAACTAATATATCTTATAAATTGCCTATGATTTTAAATGAAGAAGTGGGTCATGAGATTAAATTTATGAAGAAGCGAATAACTCCAGGTAATGATGGAATTATAATCGATATCTTAAAAGAAGAAGAAATAGAAAAACTTTCAGCAGAATTATATATCAAATGTCTAAATGATAAAGATATACCAGATAATTGGAAGATTGATATTTAAAAAAGATGACAAAGAAAATATTAAAAATTACAGTCCTATCAGACTTTTATCTGTTTTATACAAAATTTTTACTTATATAATTAATTACATCTCCTTGGAATTCAATCAATCAAAAAAAACAAGTTGGATTTAAATGTGGTTTTAGTACAATGGATCATATCCAAGTATTGAAAAAAGATATAGAAAGATTAAATAAAAATGAGTTGTCATTATTCCATGCAAATGCATTTGATTCTAGGAGCATTTTTTGAATGATTAAAGCATTGGACCATCAAGATATATAAACAGGATATTGTCATATTCTAAAAAATATTTAAAAAGTACAATAGCAACAATTAGATTACCTAATGATACAAGTCTGTAATTCTTTAAACTTTACTTCTTTCCATAGTATTTGCTACAAAGTAAAGTTGAACAATATTACAAATTAACTACAGCGTAACAGTTCTTTGGATCAGGCAGGTTAAATTAATAGCACTAGATAAAGTCAGATTAATGAGGGACAGGAAACAGAAAATGAATGTATAAAATAATTAATATATAATTTGATAGAAGATTAATGTTCAGAAGGGTATACAATGACATGATTCCACATCTCCAAAATGTTTTACAGTAGTGATGCAAAACATATTTTATGGATTAAAATGGGAAATAAATGGAGATTATTTAAGTCATCTAGATTTTGCAGATGATGTAGTTGTTTTTGCAAATAATGCTTCACAATTTCAGGAAATTTTACAAGAATTATCAAATGAAAGTAAGACAGAAGGACTAAAGGTAAACATTAAAAGGTCTAAAGTAATGTTCAATGGATTTTTTCAAAAGAATAAAATAAAGATTGTTAATGTCAACTTAAAAAAAGTTAGCAACTACAAATACCTTGGTCAGATTATTGCTATAGATGGAAACATAATTGATGAAATTAATTACAGAATTAAATTCATTTGGAGTGCTTGTGGTAGAAATAGCTTAACATTGAAAGGAAACATCCCTATGTGTTTGAAAAGAAAAAATGTTAATAAATGCATTTTATCAGTTCTTACTAGATTTGGACATTTAAAACAGAAGAACAATATAGAAATTTCAGATCATTCAAAAAATTATGGACAAATACATGTTAGGAATAACAAAAAGAGATCGAAAATAAAATACAAGGGTAAGAGAACAAACACGTTAATGACATCATTGAAAGAATTAAAGACAGAAGTATAATTGAGTTGGACATATTGTTAGAAGAGATGATAACAGTTGTATAGTTAAAATTTTAAACAGGATTCCTATAGATTTTAAAAGTCCTAAAAAGAGAATACATGTGAGATGGATGAATTATGAAATAAAGAAGTGTGCAGAAATGATGTGGAGAAGAGAGGCTAGAAATTGAAAAAAATGATTGAACTTAGAGAAACCTTCATCCTGCTGTGGATTTATAATGGTTAAAAATGTTGGTTCATTGATTAATATGGCTTGCTCTAGAGGAAAATATTGTATGGAGAAAATTGCTACTGCATTAGTAGATTGTGTAAGTATAAGAAATTGTGGTCATGTGATGTTGCAGTGGTTTAATATTGAAACAGGAACCTCCTAATCTCTCGCCGTTTCATCATCAATCTATTAGCCAACTCATCTGTGTTAGATTCGAACCTCATTTAAATTATAATATATGTAAAATAAAGCTACAATTTGTTATCATGGCTGTCTGAACAGCATTATATATTTACATATGAAAGAATGCTATAATTAGATAGGCTTGATAGAATTATAGTGTATTATTATTAGTATCATGTTTATTTTAATAAAATACTTGTATTATGTTAAGTAATGATAGGCATCAATTTATTAATAAAGTTATTATTTTAATTCGTATGTGGATATATAATCCAACCTATATTTGTAATGTATATAGGGGTGGCGTGATTTAAAACATTAAAATGTATTATGTTATTTTAAAATGTTAAAAGATGAAAATATTTTAAAAAGTCTTATTTAAATATGTTTAAAAGGTTTTCTTTCAAATGTGCTGAAAAGTTTTCTTTAAAATTAAGTTTATTTTTTTTCTTAGAATTAAAAGTTTGGTTAGAAACAGATTTTGTCGTAAACAAGTATATAATTAATGACCGCACCTACCTTTGGTCAAGTTGAAAAGTCATTTTAAAATCTGGCTAATTGAAATTGCACCAGATATAAAAATTAAGCTATTTTTGAATTTAACTAATTAAAATTGTTCACAAAAACCATAAAAAGTTATAACTGAAATGCTTTAATAATTTATCAATATTTAAAATCAAAATTACATGTTTTTGGAAATTTAATTAAAACAGAATTAACGCAAAGTTATAACACCCCAGAAACTTATCAGCATATTTGAAATCAGATTGTATGTTTGACAAAATTAATTAAAATGTAATCCTGGGTCAAAGAAAAGTACTTAAAGGTGTTAAGCTGATAAGATGAAGGTATAAATAGGCCATATTTTGAGCGGAAAAAAAAGAAAAAGAGACTCCATTTTGAATCGCATTTGCATTTAAAATCAATTTTAGTTTTGAACTGAGATGTCAGGCTAGTGTGACAGTCTTGGCTGTCACTCCATAATGAGGTGATGGATTTATTTCCATTTAACACCATCATAACCAGGATGCTGCTATAATATCTACAGCCTAACCGCAAAAGAAGAGGATGCTGCTATAATATCTACAGCCTAGCCACAAAAGAAGAGCATGCCATAAGCCACCCAGAAAACTAACCAAGCACCTACTAATACTGGTAAATCACATTAAACTGCAGAGCTCTGTATAATCTCATGTTAATTTCATACTATCTCTTAAACTTAAGTTAGTTAACTAACCACTAAATGTATTTTTTTAATATTAAAGCTTCTTTTCTATTGTGTTAAAATGTTTAAATGACCCACTTGCTTTTTAAAATTTCCTTCTTTAAGAAATTAATTAACGTTTTCTACTTTCAACTATATCACTGCAGTCATGTCTCTAATTATTTTTTTAATAACATAGCTTTTAATATTTATTATATATTTATTTTATGATATGCTGACACTTTGAAACAGTGAATACTAAACTTCAATATTTCAAGAAGAGATTAATTAAAATCTCTTTATGTAATTATTTTATAAGTTTATTTACTGCGTGCTGTTTTGAAACCCTTTTATGAAAATAATAACGAGTCGCTCATTATTATTTAATATTTTTTGATAATTATTTGATTGTAAATTTAGCAATGTGGCTTGTTTCAGTTAGAGATTAATTTTAAATACTAAGAAATAGACTAACCTTGAGAAATATTTATAAGTATATTTGCTATTTAAGTTATGTATTAAACCCCTTCAAATATACTTCCCCTCCCTGTTTAAGTACTAATCATTTGATCAATAACAAAATTAGATTGAGCTGGAACAGCAAAGATTATCTATAACTATTCCCATCTGTGGCATATATTTTGTCATGCTACCCAAGAGTTGGCTTCTATTTGATCAAGCTAATAAGCTATTGTTCTTGCCTGTAGAATATTAAATTTATAAAATTCTTTGCTTTGCGGATGTGATTAATTCACTTAAATATTTTCTCATTTTGCTGCCACGTATATTTACATCTTTAGGATGGAGCTTCGGTTGAGCTGGCATATCTTCCTCCCATGGGGTAGAGCAGTTGTGAAGCCTGAGCTTAGGGCCAGGTCAGCACATAGGTCCCCCGCCATTCCTGAACTAAGTGTTCCTTTCTCATGCAGCATAATGATCAGTTTCAAGGTACCGGCATTGGTCGCAGAAACCCCTGATCTACCAATTCATCCACAGGCGACTTTACTATTGTATTGCTGATGCTATAGTGCATTAGTACATCTAGAGCAGCCAACTCTATCCCCCTATTTAATTTCTTTCAGCAATTGTCTGAGATACTCTTAAAAGCCCAGTCAATCTAATTTAATGTAGCCGATTTTAGGCTAAATAAATAAATATAAAACAGATGAGAAATGTCCACGATAAGTGTTAAGCAAGGTTTAGTTTAATTACTGGTATTCAGCCACATATTAAGAAGAGTCTGCATATGTTACACTATAGACATGTCATAGGGATAAGTTATTTATTTAAATGCCTGCATGCATTTACACGCTTATATAAATTCGTATAAATAATAGTATTCAAATTGTAACACAGCAAAAGCAATCTATGGCTATCATGAATTTATAAGATGAACAACTGTTACATTCTTCTTACTTAAATGTATTAATTATTTATTTCATATCTTATAAAAGAATCTGTCCGAAGATCATACCTAAATACTCTTCAGCCATTAAATGCCTGCGGGCATTTTAACATGTTATATAAGTTGTTATATATATTTTGGGTTAAATTCTGATTGACTGGAGAAAATAAAACTTTAGTAAATTAACCTAGTCCATTCTTGGTCTTATTATTCAATCCAATTCTAATTATTGATTATATATTTATAAAATCTATGCATTATAAAGGTATCCATTAAGTTAGTTATTCGTTAGATGAGATCAATCAGTAATTTTAATTGAGTCTCATTGTTTCTTCCTGACCTATGTCGGCCATGAATAAAGGAGTATGCTACATTTAATTTTATGGTGGTCATTTGTAGGGTCTTGAGTCTTGAAGTACTTACTGGCTTAGGAATTGAAGTGTGGTCAGATTCGGGATGTCACAATCCTAGTCTGGTCAGCTTCGGTATCTTTTGCTTGGATTCTGAATTCTGTTAGGCGAATATACAAACTTGACCATTACAATATTAACCTCGATCAAAGAATGTTGTGATTATAGTTATTAAAAAAATGAAGATACTAAATTATATAGATATTGGGCTGAGCTCAAATCTGTATAACTACAAATAAATTGTTCTTCAATTGAAAACATTATTACAGTTTAAGATTTGAACTCATAGCTTTATAGTTAACTAAAAAGGTAAAAAACACTGCTAAAGGAATGCATAACCCAAAGATATAAATGCAGTGCTCTAAGATCCAAGGCTTTTTGCTGATGAAATACAGAATCTAGAAACTAGTCTGTGGATATTGGATGAATAGATAGTAAATAGGGAATTTTATGCATTAACTTGTAGCACTCACTGATTAATATGAGTCACATAAGGTGTCAATATTGTGTAGGAAAAGTTGCTACTGTGTTCACAAAATATCTGGTAAGATAAAAATATACCCAGAAAAGGTAGTTATTTAATAATATCCTTTACTACTGTCTAGCATGCTTTCAATATATTTTTAGTATATCATATTGATGATATATAATGGTGTGATTAAATAGTTCTTTATACCAATGTTTAATTAACTGTTCACATATTCAATTTTAATTTAAAATTTAAATTTCAATATTTAAATAGCCCATTTCTTTGAAATGGTTACACTCATTTCTTTTTTGTTAATAGAAAAATGGTCATTAGCTATTCCACATGCTTTTTTTAATCTTCCACTTATTATCCTCTCTTTATGTACATACTATCTCTGCTTTTGTTAGTTTGAATCTATGACCAGTTTTCTTCTCATGACCTGTAAATATTGAAATGTGTTCTTTATCTCTGAGGGTTTTTCTTGTATAAATATCAGTTTTTAGCGATGTCTTGTTGACAAATTGGTCTTGAATACCCATAATATGAAGTATTGGAAGCTGATTGGCTACATTTAATTTTATAGACAATTTGATGTGCTGATTAATTTGGTATAGTGTCTTTAAAGTTATTGAGTGATAGAGTGGTTTGAAAGCTTATATTAAATTTATTTTACATGTATTTTTTAATTTATGTGCAATCTTTGGAATATAAGGTATGCTTATCCAGTTTTTAGGTTCCATTTATTAGTTGGGTTGAGGATTTTTTAATTTTTTATAGAATCTCTTTATAGTTTTTATGACTTCATAATGATTACATTTTATATTTTGGAAATCATTTGTATACTGTTCAATGTTGTTCTTTTTATTGTATTCAAAAAGTGTATGATTTCTGTGTAAGAAACCGTTCAATCCTACATATTAATGTGATATGGAAGTTATTGATCTACAATGGATTGCTACTTTTATATTTATGGGCTTAATCATCATTTCATAGTCTATCATGTGACCCTATTTTTGTATATATATAAGTCCAAACACTTTTTTCCTCTATTGTTGTCTTCTTTCTTGAGAACCCATGACAGTGTCAATGCTCACTCCAATTCCTGTTATATTTCATCAATCTGCATGTCTGTAGCACATATAAATATGTTACCTACATATCTTGTGCACATTCAACTTGAGTTTAAATATCTATGGTTAGGTAGGCAATAATAGAGGTATAAAATTTTTGGACTTATATATACAAAGACAGGGACACATGCTAAACTACAGAATGATGATTAAGCTCATAAATATAAGAGAAGTGATCCACCCTAGATCAAAAACTCCAATATCATATAAATATGCAGAATTGAAGAGTTTCTTTCACAGAAATCATACACTATGCAAGTTTGAATATGATAAAATAAACAACATTGAACAGTATACAAATGACCTCTGAAATATTTGGGATATAATCATGATAAAATCATAAAGACCACAAAGAGATTCTATTAACAAAAAGAAATCCTCATCCCAACTAATAAGTGGAACCTAAAAACTGGATAAGCCTACCTTATATCCCAACAAATGCACATAAATTTAATATAAGCTTTTGAACTGCTCCATCACTTAACCAATTAATCAATAACTCTAAAGACTATACAAAATGAATCAGCACATCAGGTAATCTATAGAATTAAATGCAGCCAATTAGCCCACAATGATGCATATTATAGGGAGTTGAGTGCCAATTTGCCAACAAGACTTACTCAAAACAGATGTTTACACAATAGAGCCCTCAGAAACAAAGAATACTCTTCAATATCCACAGACCACAAGCAGAAAACTGGTCATAAATTTGAGCTAACAAAAGCAGATATAGTGTACACACAGAGAGAAAGAGAGAGAGGATAGAGAGGGGATGATTAAAAAAGCATGTACAATAGCTGTTGACCATTTTTTTATTAACAAAAAAAAAATAAGTGTACCAATTTTAAAGAAATGGACTATTTAAATATTCAAATTTAAATTTTTAAATGAAAATTGAATATGTCAACAGTTAATTAAACATTCATATAAACAATCATTTAAATACACCATTACATGCCATAAATATGATATAGTAAAAATATACTGAAAGAATGTTAGGCAGTAATAAAGCTAAATATTATTAAAAAAACTGCATTTTCCGTGTATTTTCATTTTACCAAATATTACATTGGTTTAGAAAAGAAGAAAATTAGTAACAATTGAATGACTGTGTTAACGTATTATACAATCATAAGAAACAATGATTTGTAGTTTTTTTTAAAATTAATTCTGATAGCTAATTTGTAAATATTTTTGCTATCTGTAATTTCTTTATTTAACAATAGCAAGCAAAATGAAATAAGAAAAACAGAATTATATATTTTTCTATTTTACTACAATAAAGAATTATTTTCAAATTGTATATTAATATTTGAATGCAGGTATAATTTACATACTTGGAGTTTACTTGTAATTATAGGGAATTTGAACTCAGACTTTCAAGCTCTCTTCAACTATCCATTTTATTTCATGCAACATGATACACATGATCATACACATGTGAAAAAGATGCATGATCTCCAATATTACATTTTATGCTGAACCAGAATTTGACCCAACAAGGGATTTGGGCATTTCATCATTAGATTTTCAATGATATGGATGGCTGAAGAGAGAAGTAGATTGAAGCCAGTCCATTAAAGTTTGCTATCTTAATATAAACTGAGCACTGATTATATATAAGTGTGTGGGAGATGATGATCTGTACCAATTGATCAGTGATGGTTCAGCATGAAATACATATATTGGAAATCATTTACATTATTCACATGTGTGGTCACGTGTAATGGTTGTATGAGATAGAGTGGATAGCTGAGGGGAGCTTGAAAGTCTGTGTTCAAATACACTATAAATTGTATATTACTAAAATTCAATGCTTCATTTTAAATACAGAATTAGAAAAAAACTTAATTCCTTCAAATAATTAAATCTAATATTTATAATTCATTATATATCATTATCAAGTAATAATAAGAGAAACTAGTATAAATATTTAATTTATGAATAATCAGATTTTAGTTTTTTAAAATTGATGATAAAATATATTTACATTTCTTGTTTCTTTGGATCTAATTTATGTTTCCATGGATTTCACTAATATTTATTATTTTTAAATGAATGCTAAATTTTATGAATTCTTGATTAATATAAATGCCCAATTTATACTATGGATTTCAATAATGCATTTTGTTAGTTAAAATATAAGAATGAGCTGAAGGATGACTAAAATATTTTATAAAATTTTTTGAAATTGATTTCAGCTTTTACAATTTCATAAAGCTTCTTTAGATTTCTTCCTGACAATTTCATATAGCACAAAAGTTACTTTTAAAGAAGTGTATTGAGATATTTACAATTCTTTTCAAACCTATCACAACTTCACATACATTATTTAGATTATCTTCTATAACAGATTCAGATCTGGTTAAGAGATTTTAAAAACAATTGCTATTTAGCTTTTTATATTTTTAAATACATATATTTTCTGTTTTGATACCACATTGGAATTTGAAGTTTATCCTCAGCACATGAATAATATAATACACAAAATCAATTTATTTTTTAGTTACAGTAATTAATTATCATAACAGTAAGTAAGAAACAAGAATAAGATAGAAATGTATTTTTTATCCTTTTAACTATAAGAAAGCTTCTACTTTCCTCAGCAATAAAAAATTTAGAATCATTCACATATTATACATTATTTTTGGTAATGAAATAATATTTTTGTTAAAGACTTAAAATTGTTTTGTTTTTAGTAGAACATATTATTTTTATATTGTCTAAAAAGTTTAAAATTCTATTTGCAGCTTTCTCTATAATACCTTAATCCTAAAGATTTAAAAATATGATTATATTTATTATCTATTAAATTTTTTTTTTTTAAATTTCAAAGTTAGTATTTTTAAAACGAATTTCTTTTTAAAAAATATAGAATTCATTTTAAGTAGTTTTATTTAATTTTACATGAACAATACATGCATATATTTGTTCACATATATCTATATATATGGTATTTTATGTATCTGAGCGCTTAATTAGTTAAAATGTTCGTGCTATCTCCAATCCACCAACGTTTGTGTGCGCATAATTTCAAATGCATAAAGTAGTTATTTAATTATCTATAAAGTAGGTCAAAATAAAAGTAATGATATAATAAAAAAATAATATTAACACTGATAGACCTAAACAGAAGAATTTAGAAAATTTTTTTCATTTTGGAAACTGTTATTATTAATACGTCACAGATATGATTTAATTTAAAAAAATATGGTTAAGAAGTAAATTAATGTCGTAAATCTATATACATTTGTGTAGTATATGGTGTGACAGATAAATGACGACAAAAGATGTGATTATAAATTATCTAGAATTTTAAAGGTATGATAGAGTAAACTATTCTAAGATTTAAAAGTTACCAATAAAAAAATAATTTTTTTATTCAAGATCATAATAGAGAAATTACAACTGCTTGATCACAATTAAAAGCTAAAAACCATATCTTTGGATATTATATAAAGTGCAAACAGCAAAAAACAGCAAAACAATACGATAAAAGTACTCCATCTCCACTAAATTAAGAACAAGTCATAATAGAAATAATGTGAAACTAACTCTAGTTTGCATTCAGTTAGTTTTCTTACAAAAAGATATGAGATGGTGAGAAGTAATCATGATACACTGACAGAATTTAAATTCATGTGTCATGAACTATATATACATATATAAAATAATAATAAAAATCAATAAAAGTACTATCATTTTTTGATTTACTTATTTGGTATTTTCTAATTATAGAGTCAATATAATTCATTCTAATATAACAGATATTATTAAAAAAATGTTTGTTTATGTTTACAATTAACACATTTTCTCTACATGAAATAGTAGAGATGTCTGCCTATCCTTTGTGTAGGTATTAAATGGGTTATGTCCTGTACGAGGGATCATATTGACCTTAGGTCAACATGGGTGTAACAAGAATCTCAGCCTCAGGGTCCCTTTGAGCATTTCATCATCAGATTTTCAATTGGATGGACGGTTGAAGAGTTGGAGTGTGGAGGTAATTATTTACCTTTTCAACATATGTGTTCAAGTATATCAGTGTTATGAGATAGGGTGGAGAGTGGTGGTCGTGTGAAAGTCTGTGCTCATATATCATATATATTAAAATGTAATTGCAAAAATTTTAAAAGTTAGCTTTTCTATTTTTAAACAATTATTTTTTTGCAGTTATGTGATTCAATCTTTAAATTTGCAAGTTAATACAAGTTTTGTATTTCTAATATTAATTATTTCTTTCTGATGAAAAATTAAAATAATTCAAATATAACTATTTTAGGTAAAACTATTGTTATGGAATGAGCACAAGCTGTTTTTATCCAATAATCGAGTTGTCAGCACAGCTGCCTTGCAGGCGGTAGTCTCGGGTTTGCTTCCCGGCAGATGCTTTGACACATGAAAAAAAAAAAGATTCCTAAACTGAATCTTATTTATAATAATAAACTTTTTAATATTTAAATACAAGTACATTGTCTATATTAAACTTAATGTAATTAGAAGGGATTTGAATTCAGGCTTTCAATCTTTCTACAGCTATCCATTCCATCCTATACAACTGATAATAAATACAATACTATATTATTAATGAGATGAAACCACAAAAAAACGTCTATGATCATTTCTACAAAAAAAAAAAGCATTATTTAATTTCAGACATATTTTATGATGATTATTAAATCAAAGATAAAAATCATTTGTCTCGTAATTTGAATAAATTCATTGTTGTTATTTTAATAATGATGATTATTACAAGATTTATATTACATTATACATTAAAATAATAACAATATACAATATCTAAGCAATGTGTATTCTATTATCTAAAGTAATTTTTGAAAGATAAAACAAACTGTAGTAAATATGATTAAACGAAAGACAGAAAGCATTCACAGTAAAAAAAAAAAAAAGTTATAAACAAAAAAAAAAAGGAACTGTAAAACTTTTGATAAAAAAAGAGAACATTATCATTAAAAATATAAACACTCTACTGCTTTTAGAATATGCATTAGACATTATTAAAACTGAATTATTACACCTTAGGTTCTAGTATTACAAAGCAGAAATCATCAGCTCCGTGCAATTGTAATTATCCTTAGTTTATCAATATTGCAATTAGTGTTTTTAACACCCACTGATATTTTTATTTCACAATCTTTTTATTACAGAAGTCTATTTACTAAAAGATCTCTGAAGCTTAATAGCATTCGGGGAGAGAGAGAGAAAAAAAGCTCAACTGAAGTGAAGTAAATAAGACATTTCAATGCTTATAAAGCGCGCAGATCTGACAACACATCATAAATGAAATCATTAGGAAACACAAATCAGAAGCCAAACACTACTAATTGCTAGAAAAATGATTTAATGGAAGTTTTTTAAAAGAAATAATAATAATAAGATGCAATTTGTATTTCTACTGCATATGAAAAATTACAAAAGCATGATATAATTATTAATTATCCATCTATTTGAATATATATTTTTAAATATATATAAAAACATTCACACAAATATACATCGGTTTATTTTTCTCTATATATAATTTTTGATTTACCAAAAAAAGATTGTACTGAAAATAATAATGTATATAAAGTTATAAATATAAAGCATACAATATTAATATCACACTTTTAAGTAATAAATAAATCCAATAAAAATATAATAGTGAAATAGGTTTTTTAAAAGGCTAATTTATTGTGATTATTGTTGTTTTCAATTAATATATATATATATAGCATTAATTAGGAAAGATTTGAGAATCAGGTAAGCTCAATCAGAAGCTTAAATTTTATGTTATTTCAAAATTATTAATTGATTTCCGAAATTGTAGCAAGAATTAATTTATCCATTATTTACAACAACAGAAATGGTGTTTATAGAAATTTAAATATTGATAAATTGCCTATCACCTTTCTATTTTAACTATAAATGGTGCTTTTTTTTAATCCATGTTAACCAGTTTAGGTTTATAAATTAAGATCCTGATTAATAATAATAATCTTATTTACCAACTTTAAAAAATAATTGAAATAAATAATTATACAAGTGAGACTTTTGATTTTTTTTTTTTTTTAGTGATAGTAATGTAGATTGACGCACAAACTGAATCATGTCTACCCAATATGATTTAAAAAAATGTGATTACATTTATTATAACAAAGCTTTTTTTTTTTTATTGGTCAATGATATTGATATATCTATAATAGAATTCCTACTGGAATAATTTTCTCATTTTTGACAAACAAAAAAAAATTCAGTGATGAAGTACAAAGTATTAAAACATCCTAACAATAGATAATTAATACTTGGCTTTCATAATGCTGATTAGAAAAAAATATTATTAAAAAAAACTTCTGTTTACGAAATAAAATATTATGTTATGTCATTTCAGTATTACTTGGGAAAAAATCACTGATACTAGACTTTATTATATAGTTTAACAATTACGCATGTAGCCAGGATAGATTATTTATTCAATATATTGTTCAATAAAAGTTAATTCACTGCTATTAATAATAATATTAATGTCATATATATTCTTTATTATTTTTTACAATGCTTTTTTACAACTTACTATTGACAGTTTTCATTGCCTTAACAATCTTCTTCAGAACTTCTACTTGTATTTCTAAACTTTAACAAGTAGAAGTTCTGAAGAAGATTGCTGGGGCAATGAAAACTGCCAATAGTGAGTTGTAAAAAAGCATTGTAAAAAGTAATAAAGAATACAGATAGTATTAATAGTATATGGATGTGGCAATGCAATAAGAAAGATAAAGAAATCAGTGCTGTTAAGTGAGAATATATCTACATGGTTATATCTTTAGATAGTGGCTTGACTCAGCTCACATTTTTTTGAAATATTTCATTAGTATATTAAATAATTACAATACTGTCTTTTAATTTCTTCAGTAGAAAACTTTTTTTCTGAAATATATCAACAACATATCTAATTGTATTTCTCCAATATATTCTATTCTTTGCCATATCTTCCCAATGAAAAACATTCAATATATATTGCACTTCTTTAAAATGTCTTTGAAATAATTATTATAATATAAGGGAGGTTATGTCCATTATGAAAATCAAACTCAAATTCACCATAAACCAGTCTTTTAAAAAGTTGGTCATTGTTAATTCATTTTAAGGCCCAATACAATGAAGATATGATTTTGCAATAGTGTATTCTATAGTATCATATCTAGCAAGTTGAAAATATATTGATTAGTTATAAGATCTTGCATGGTACTTTTAAAATTTTGTGTTTTTTTGAATTAAGCTTCTCTAATGTCTTTATATTGCCTCAATAAGATATTCAAATTTTACATCTGTACAATAAATTAAGTAAAATAACAGCTCTATTGACATCTAACTTTGCTTCAGTAACTATTTCCCTGGGAAGAACTATTACTTTAACTTGTTGAAACCAGTAAGCATATTGAAGTTTGTGTTGTAACTCAGCATCTAAGTTAATATTTTATTGAATAAATATATTTTAAATTATTTAAACTTTATTTGGATCATGTATTTAATTTCTCACTTGCATATACTA
The DNA here is from genome assembly GCA_028023455.1 of Epiperipatus broadwayi. NCBI lineage: Eukaryota > Metazoa > Onychophora > Udeonychophora > Euonychophora > Peripatidae > Epiperipatus > Epiperipatus broadwayi. The sequence goes on from JAQFVV010006761.1 coordinate 150,049, forward strand.
TAACAATGATATTAAAATTTTATAGCCATTTAAAAAATTATCACAAGAGAAACATAAAATAATTTATTTTTAAATTATTCTTTATTGTATTTAATAAAAGTTGTATTTTTTGCAATACTACTAATAATTTCATATATATATATTATTAAATATATTTTAATTATCAAACATTTTACTAACACAAAAGAACAACTAAAGTAATGGAGAGAATTAGTGAGTAAAACTTTTATTGGGTATTCAATACTTCAAAAATCAAAAAGGGAATTTAGGTAATAAAACATTAAAAAATTTCTACTGCTCAGAATATAACCTCCTTAGATATATAAATTAAAAATATATTTTAATAATCAATTGCATTATATTTTTTTGTTTTTATTATTATTCTACTAATGCATAAAAAGTTATAGGTCAGCTTTCTCACATAAACTAAAATAAAACAGTGTAATGTAGTTGAGAAATGTTAATGCATTTAAAGAATATTTACATGAAATAATAATACATGAGTTATGATAAGCAGTTACTTATATCATTGATAATATAAATATGTGATATAATAGTTTCTTTTATCTCCTGTTGATAGCTCATGTATTATTATTTCATGTAAATATTATTTAAATATATTTTATTATCAATTATATTACAGTTATTTAATCTAATAACACATGCAAAACTGTGGGCACAGTTAGTAGTTAAATATTAATAATATAATTAAATTCAGTGTCTGGCTCATTGGAATAACAGACTGTTTTTAAATATATACAATGGTCAAATATTTAGTATAAAAATTATTTGTCCACAATGTTGTTATAGACATATTAACTATTCTTAAAGTATAAACATTCCTGCATGAAAACAAGAGTTGTTTTATTAATAACAATAGTTATTTTTGACATAATTTGAATCAGAAGTCAGAATTTTCTTATATTAATCATATTTCATAATTTTGATTCTTGATCTCTCTCTATATATATTAAATTAACTTAACACTTTATTCATGATTTTAAAAAAATACAAAAAAATCTCTTTCTCTTTTTGATAAAATATGTGAATTACAAATAGTTTTAAAACAATATTAATCAAACTAAGAAATAATCTCTTTGAAAAGCTGACTAAATATATTTAGAATTATGTGCAAATATTTTAAGAGCCTTTTCTTTAGCACTAGATTATTGTAATGTTGAATACAGTTCCTTTGGGGGAAAAAAAATAAAATTAAACTTCTGGATATTCTCGTAAATATTATCATGAGAAATATTACTAACACATTCAAAGCCATTCTCAGGCAGCAGTCTATTAATTTTTTTTACATATTTCTACATCAAATATTAAAAATTGTCTCATAAAAACTGTACCAAAAGTTTAATTTACTTGACACCAGGGATGTTATCTATTATAAGCATGTAAAGCTATTCTTTATATATTCAGACTTCTTTCTGTCATATAGTTTTCATCAATGAAGAGCTTGGGCCTGAATATAATGCATTAGATACAGATTCAAAATTTCACTGGTGACCATAATCCAGAAAATAGCCTGAAGATATGGATAGGAAGATTTAAAATTAGGTTATCATCTAATGTCTATTGATTATTCAAACTTAGAATAGATGGCAACACTGAAATAAAATAAATAGTTTGTTGCTAAAAAGCATTGTGTAAACTGGAATCATATGATATATTTTGTATAAAATGTTATTGATAAGATTAAATCAAGATCATTTTTCTGGATGTTTAATCTCACATCAATACAATCTTCACATCCAAAAATAAAACCAGCTGGATATGATCACCCTAATATAATTTGGGTTTTATTAAATGATTCAAGAATGTTCACAGTCATGTAGAATTTAATAACACATGACTCATGTGACCATGACAAACATCAGCTATGACACACATAGTTAATGACTTCACAAAGTCACTAAAGAATTTATCTCTTATTATGAATTTCTAAAATAAATAATATAGAAAATGAATAAGCAAAAGAAATGTTAAATTTAAACCATAATCATTATAAAAAGAGAAAAAATTATTTACCCAATTCAATTTTAATATTGATATTTTTAGCACAAGTAATAGATATTTATGCAAAATTTATTGTATATGGTAATTTTTATATTAACTTTGCAGATTAACATATGCATTTATGATAATTTATTCTATAAAAATATTATTTAAAAATTATACATATATGTTTCTTTTACAAACTGATACAAAATGTTTATAAAAATAATATAAAAAATTGAAAAAAGGAAATAAGTTTTTGATTAAGAAAAATTAAATATTAATATAATAAAATTTCATTTAATTAGTGCCATACAGCAGACTTAGAGAAAGTTAATTTAGCTCAGTGATGACAAAGCTACAAATTGTAATATTGTTCCGGCAGCAGACAATTTCCTTTGCAGAGGTTAAAGTAGTAGTTAATTAAAAATGTAGCCATTATTTTTACAAGAAAAGATCAATGACTGACTTTTGTTTCTTAAAAAATATAAATTTTAATTAAGTCCGCATGATATTAGCCTGCCATTGAAGGTTTGTAACTTAGGATTTATAATAAAAAAATAAAAAAAACCATTTTAATGATTTTATTTTCAAATTATTGAGTACCAATTAAATAAAATAATTTTGTTTCGAGTGTTAAATTAATGAACGCATTAATTACGGCTAATCAGTATAAATAATCTTATGTGATATTCAATGATTTGTTGAATAACATGCACTAGTTTTTAATAATCATGTAATTGTTATATTATTATACTTTTAAAAAAGTATTTTTTATATATAAAAAAATATTTCCCTATAGAATTCTGAATTTTTTTTCTTTTATAAAACTATTAAAAATATTTGACAACATTTAATAAAATGAAAAAAAAAAAGTATTTCAATATAAAAATAAACACTGAATTTAATTTATAAAATAATTTACAGAAAAAAAATTTTTTTTGTTATATATGTTGATTTTTTATTTTATTTGATAAGTTAGATATGATGACTTTTTTTTTCATGCGTCAAATGCGTTGACAGGGAAGCGACAACGGGCCAGCTGCTTGGAAGGCAGCTATGCTAACCACTAGGCCACCATGACTTTAAAATATCCATGGCAAAGATTATATTAATCAAGCAATAAAATAAAAACATTAAGCATTGTTAGTAGCTTGCAATTATTTCCTGCCAAATTGTAACAAAAATTTTTTTTTTGCCTTCAAAGTTCATTGCAAAATAATGATTCTAAAATTATATGTACAAATTTATTTAAGTTTTAAAACTAAATTTAAAAAAACCCAAAACAAACATATTCTAAACCTAGTTTGATTCAGATTGAGAAAAAACAGCTTGCAAGATATTAGATTAAAAATCAGCATATAACATATATGGTCTTAATTATGGTTTATGAATTAGTACTTAAATAGCCATCACAAAATTTAGTTTTATACTTGTTTACATATTTTTCCTATTATATATTGGCTTTTGTTTTAGAATGACTATACTCATTTAAATGTGACTGTTAATAATAATAAGAAGAAGAAGAAAGAAGAAGGAGAAGAGGAGGAGGAGCAAAAAGCAAATGACCCACAATTAGATATACCTTATTACAATTTAATTGTCAGATTTTTGTTGTTATGAACTTGTTTTCAAAGAGAAACTTATATTACTTTAATAAAAGAAAAGAAAATACATTTTCAGTTTACCATTATTATAATGAAGAATATGGAGCTATTCCAAAATCATCTGGCAACAATTAAAATTTGATAAATTTGTATGCATAATACAGATTATAATCAATGATCATTTTTTAAGAGTCAGAGGAAAAGAGAGATTTATTACAGCAAGGAATATTCACTCCCAATATAGGCAAAGAAAGAGGGGGAAATAAGGCCATTTAAATAAATATAAAAAAGCATGCATTTGATGAGCAAAAATTTTATATTAATAAATGGGTATATATTACACTGCATGTATGTACCTTAGAATATTCACCACTTTATTTGATAAAAAAAATTACAAATTTCTTTAGGTAAATAAAATAAAAATCTTTTAGTTTACAAGATTTTTTCTAGAAAAAGGAATTAAATAAATGGGAAATAATAGATGAAAGATAAATGAATTAAGGGTAGTTGTGTACTTGGTCCAATGTGGCTGCTTGATGGTGTTGTTTCTCTGCAAAAGCACAAAAATATGCCATTTACCCAGTTCAAGTTACAGCCTATAGAATGGTTGTGTTCATATTTAAGCCATTATCAGGCCTATATGGCATTGCACACAAATATATGACCCACTGATGTGCTTCATGTCACTATGGAAATAGCACACACTTCACAGATTGCTACTATACGATGTGAGGGTATATGGAATTCAACTGACCATAGATGTTTTAATGTGCATTCAAAGTAACAATCTTACAACTGCTCTTTAGTACTATTACATAGTAATTATTGTAAATTAATTGCTGCATTTCCTTACCCAACATGGAGGGTGCAAACAATTGCAAAAGGGTAGGTCCCAAAACCATTTCATATAAGTCATGTGAAAAGGCACATTTGTGGGAGAACAGCTATGAGAATAATACAATAGCTGTGTTTGTAGGTTTTGGAAGTCATAATCTTGGTTTGCTCAGACTAGCACAACCACCATCCCATTTCCATGCTATGTGCTGAAAGCTTTATTTGTTCAGACTAGTGCATGTATTGGCTGATCCCCCCTGCATATTCAAGTGCTACACACTGAAAGCTTGGTTTGCTTAAACAAGTGCCTGTATTGATCAATAAATGTATAATGTAATTTTAAAATGTAATTTAGAAAATAATGTTGTTTCGTAAATTTTTTAAAAATACATTGAAAAATTGTCGGAGAACAGAAAGCAAAAAATTATTGGCCCAGTAACATTACATTTCATTATTTTTGCAAGCAACAAGGCCATCAAGCAGTCACATTAGACCAATTACATGACAATCAAATTAAGTATGTTTAAAATAATAAGAATTCCTAAAAAAATTATCTCTGATAATTTAAGGTAATCTGTTAATTTGGTAGATAAACAACATTTTATTAGACTATTTATTATGGAAAAACTATTGTTTGTTGTTATTGCTTTTTATGTTGGTGGGTGCTTCATTTTAATTAATTTTAAAATAACATATATCTAATGTATTTAAGAGGAAAACATAAAAACAAAGTAGAAAGAATGAATTAATCTCTAAATACATACCACCGGAAATGGACATTTGTTTTTGTTTTTTTTTATTTACGAAAATTTATCAATAATTAACATTCCTTTCCTAATTGGCTAAAATTAAAAAAGTTAATCAGTGTGTCCTCTTTAATTGCAGTAGGAAAGAAGCTATTTTTTTAAAAAAAAACTTTTAAGATTTCCTTCTTGGATTGAGAACCAGCTTCATATAGAATGTCAATAAAATGCTTTTGTTTCATTACTCTGATGATGGAATGTCTAACCTTGATTGAAACATCCTGTAAAATCAAAGAAAAAAAGATCCCACAATCAAAACAACCTGCAAATTACTTATCAGAATTCTTAAATGAAAAAATACAATGAATTGGAAAGCTTTATATCTCTGTTTACAACTTTTGCCTTAATTTAAAACTGTAGTAAATGCCAGATTAGATCAGAATCCTTTATCAATATATAAGTCATTCACAAAATTAAAAAAACAACAACTTTGGTATAAACTCTATTAATATTATGGATAAACTTTTAGTCTATCACTTTAATCTATATATTTTAGTATTATATTGTGACAGTCAGATGATGTATGTTGATTTAACCCAGTTCCAATACTAGGCAAAAGTACCTCGAGGCCACCATATGTGAGATATTAAACCAAGAATACTATGACCTCTGCCCTATTCGTCTAGTCTCGAAGCTATCATGAACCGAACAACATTATCTGAGACATGCATAGATATTTTCTTCCTGAGCCACGAGCTTAGCATCAGTGGGAGACATGGACAGAACCACCTGCGGAGCTTAAATAGTTAAATTGCAAAAATACTTAGCAATATGTGTTCTGCGTGCCTGGATCATTTAAAAGTAAAACAAGGCATTGAACGATAACTAGCAAACTCAAGCTTTTTAGTTAAATAAATATCTTTAATAAATGACATTTGAAATATTATTAATAATTTAATGGCCTTCGCTATTCCCCGAAATTTATGAATAACTAATGAGACAATGAAAACCCGATTAATATGCTTGCGGTCTAAATCTTTCCTTCCCAGTTTTATTAAACATTGTCAACTCGAATCTGCTCGATAAAGTGCAATAATAAAAATCTTTCGCAAAGCAGTATCTAATTGCTTTGCACTAAAACAGAGTTTAAACTCATTTAAGATGTATATCGCTAAATCTGACATACGTAAGAAGCTAATGGTGGACAAAAGAAGCGTTATCGAGGAGATCAAGTTGGCAAACAAAAAAAAGGAAACTTACTCGTACTAAATTTTACAAGTATGAATAAAACTGGAAAGGGATTTTTATATGAAAAATTAACTAATAAACTTAACCGCAATAGAATTAAAATATTTACACATGGGGGTAATGAAGAATAGCAAAGAAAAAGAGGTTAAATCTCTAGATAGATGATCACATATACATATATCTAACTAGTCTAATAAAAATAGTTACATTATAAATATCATTAAGCACACATTTCATAAATATTCAAGAAAGCAATTATAAAAAGTATGGACAAAAAGGGTAGCATAATGACTAGTTCATGAGGAGAGATATGATTACCGTCCTTATTCCTTGGTCATGTTCCATCGACGGGCATAGCTTGATCCATCCGATGAGGTGTTTGTCCGGACAAGGAAAGTGGAAATCGGTAGCATGGTTTCACAAAAAGTCCTCCAGACACGGCACAGAGTTCAGATGACGATTGGAAACCAAAAGTCCTCCAGACACGGCACAGAGTTCAGATGACGATTGAGTAAATACTATGGCATTTTTCTGGTATTGAGGAATCCTCGGCGGTAGACAAAGTTATTTATTTGCCTATCCAAGCATGGTAGACTCCATCGAATTCATATAATAAAATCACAACAGGCAACAGCAAAATTTCGAAAGTTCTCCACGGAGCAATCTGACAGCCCGCAAGAATACTCTGAATGAATAATCTTTTCCAAAAGGAAAATCTGAATGACTGATCTTTTCCAAAAGGAAAATCTGAATGACTGCTCTTTCCCAAAAAGGAAAATCTGAATGCACGATCTTTTTCCAAAAGGAAACTCTGATTGACTGACCTTTTTCAAAAAAGAAAATCTGAATGCACGATCTTTTTCCAAAAGGAAACTCTGATTGACTGACCTTTTTCAAAAAGGAAAATCTGAATGCACAATCTTTTTCCAAAAGGAAACTCTGATTGACTGACCTTTTTCAAAAAAGAAAATCTGAATGCCTGATCTTTTGTTCTCCCTTTTATTTATACCCTCTCTGTCAGCTACCTTCTATTGTTTGTATGATCTGAGATCTTGATAAGCCTCCCCATGCTCCTTTGTTTCAAAGTAACACCTTCTAAAATAACTTTTACTTTTTTTACTCTAAATTTCTTTCTTTAAACTTTGGGATTTTATTAATTAAAAAAAGAAAGAGAAGGCCATCTTTAATTTGACTTGAATGGGCTTAACTAATTAAAAATATACATTTTTTTAGAAAATGTTGGTGGGCTTATCTCAAAATCAAATCATACTAAATCTTTGAACAAGATTTAAAAGTAAAATACATTCTTATTTCTTTTAATACAATAAGCGTTTTATTTCAGCAGAATTTTGCATTAACTCATATATATATGCTTGACGTATATATATGTTTGACTAAACAGTTTTCACAAGTAATATTTTTAATAGCAATTTAATGTTACAATGGAATTTATTTAAAAGAACAAGCAAATACAAATTTAATAAACGTAATTAATTTTAGCTGTAATGCAAAACCCTGCTGATATTGGCCTATAAACTTAATTTAGGTTTACAATATTAATCAAGTTTATAGGAAGGTGTGAAGCATGGATTGGATTTCAGATCCATTGCTTCATTTCCCAATAGTTAGTGAGCAAAAAAAATGTTTAAAAAAAATGCTGTTGCTTCAGGTCAGAGGTAAGAATTTGTGCCAGGTGAGTTCAAGCCTACTCTTTATTTGGTGTAAAAATTTAACTTGTTACTGACTAACAGTTTTTTTCTTTTACTAAATAACTAACAGTTTATCCATAATTCAATCTGCTATATCTTAAAATGAGTCCGTGTTGTTTTAATCTAACAAGTTATGTATCTATTTTAATGTCTATATTTCCCAGGATCCGGCGGTATATACTGCCTTGTACTTTTGGATGGGTTCATGACCCTATCATTTTGGTTTTCTTCTAAGTTTCCATAGTCAATGTCAGTTAGTATCCGAATCGTGCCTTGAATATCTTGCATTTGAGTGCCTATTAATATTTTCCTTATCCAGGGTGGCATGTTGTGCCTAATCATCCTTACTATCTGCATTTCTGGATAATTGAATGCACTTAGGGCTTTAATTCGATTTACCTGCCTAACAAAAAACTGAGCATAAGTCTCTTGATGGTTAGCTGGGTATCTTTCATGCATTATGGAATACATCAAACCTTCCTGCCGCTCTGCACTCCAATACATTGACAACATTGCATTCTCATATTCCATAAATGTTTGTGGTTGTATAGACAGAGTGTTCCACCAGTCTCTGGCAGACTCTTTTAAATGATGACTGGAGATCGCCACTTTTTCTTGTTCTGTCATATTCTGAAATTGAAAAAACATTTTGAGACTGTCTAGGTGGTGTCTAGGGTTTCCCCCTGGTTCCCCTCTAAAACATTGTATCTGTACGAATTTTGCCACAGGAGATGTTACCGGATTAATTATTATTGGCGTAAGGATTTGGTTGCCTTGTTGCGCCTGGATTGGATTCATCTGTTGATGAATGTTCATTTCCTCTTTATCCACCTTCATCTGTCCATTTTCTTCTCCCTCCTGTATTTGATGCTTGACTGACATGTCCAAGGCATGCATATCCTTTCCTAATTCATTATCTATCAATGATTTAAGTTGTGTATCATCTTGCTTCTGTTGGGGTTGCCATTTAAAGTGAGTATTTGGGGTTGCCATTTAAAGTGAGTATCCTCATCTGGCAATACTTTTGTTACAATAGTCTGTTGGTGGAGCACCATGTTTTCCTCCAAATGGTCCAGTCTTTGTGATGTCATATTCATGAATTGTTTTAACATGTTCATCATCATTTTGTTTTCTTGTCTCATTTCTGTGATGAGATTTTTCACATGGTTTTCTTGGTCACTATGAGTCGATGTTGCTGTATTTGGAAGGTTGAGCATTACCTCCTCATCACTGTCATAATCTGCAACTTTCTTCGGTTGGTCCATTTTTGCCTAATATTGGCTATTTTGTTATATAACATTCACTTTGTGTGGAAAATGTGTTTGTCTTTTAATAAACAATCTGGATAAGTATATTTTTATACTAGTTATTAACACAAAGAAAAAAATTATTTTTTTCTAAAATAAGTCACTATTCTAAGTTCCAACTATCTGTTTTATTTATATGTTTTCAGAAATTTAACTTTGCCTACCTTACGAGGTCCTATCTTAACCCTATGCCTATATGTATCTGTTTGTACATGAAAATATATATATATAAAATCCTGCCATGTCTGTCTTTAATATTTATACTACATATTAGTCTCCTCACTTTATTTATTGTTATATTTCATTAAAATATCACTGCTATTTTGTCCCAATATAATTAAAATAACACACTTACAGCTTGACCTGGCTTTCTCTGACACCTGAAACAACTAAAAAATGCATTTACATTAATACAAGTATATATATAAAAATATATGTGAGCAAAATATACGTAAGTCATGTTTAAAAATTATTTTGGCTCACTATGCATACATTGTTATTTTGATCATCTACTATAGTTTGGTTTATTTGATATCCGATATGAGAGATTGCACTTGCCGACAAATTTATTTGAGAAGTGCGCCAGTCGACAAGACAATGGCCATATCAAATATACATATTAATGGATAATGATCCAAGCACACATTGATAAGGTTTATAAAATTTAATGCGATTACAATTTATTTTGATTTTCACTTCACTTTCAAAAAAAATCTCTGCATGAATAAGTAAATGATATTTTAAATGACAATATTAAGTAAGTCTATGATGTATAACAACTAAGTAAGGTAACATGTCTGACCTGGGTTTGAAACTACGCTACCATTTTGGTCAAGACAGAAAAAAAATTTAACCAGCCTAAAGTACGATTAACAAAACAAAATATTAATACAAAAAACAATTAAAAATAAAAGTAAAATCCCATGATAACCGCCACTCCGAATTATGAACCTGGGATCGAAACCAACTACCATTTTGGTCACACCTGAAATAGATTAACAATTATCACGCAATTTTACAGAATCACGCATTGAAATCAAAACTGTTTAAAAAACATTTATATAAAAACGGGTTTTACCGAACTATAACAAAGTGTATACCATATGCATCCATATATATGAATATGTACTTCATTAAATAAGCATATATATGACTACATATAAATATACAAACAGATATACCTATACAAATATTTCTTTTATTATCATGTACATGAATTTATTAGAAAGATGTCAAATTGCCAACCGCATACTCCTATTATTTCAGGCTAGTAAACGCTGGTCGCACTTGACAGGGAAACAATGATTGCGGACATAGACCTATTATTTCAGGCTACACAGCAATCGAGAACTTTACAATGTAAGGGGTCTTCACCTAAACAGTTACTCTAAGGGTCTTCACCAAACATGGTTACTAAAAAACAAGAGCTTCACCTAACGGTTACTCAAAGTGCCTTCACCTAACGGTTACTCAATAAATGATTCAATAGCATAATCCGAAATGGAAAAAAAAATCTTAACTAAAGGGTGGCTGACATATATGTTATACCAAAATATATCTTTAATATATATATTTATTAACGAACATACGCATTTACTTTTCATAAAGTTGACAATTAAGTTTGTTAAAACTTATTTTATATCTATTGTTTGCACGGAACGTAATTTCAAAATATTTAAAAGTGAAAAAAAAAAATTCTGCATGATTAAAATTATGGATTTAATTAAGGAAACTAATGCAGAGAAAGTGAAACACTATAGTTTGAACTTATCAAACTTTTTGATCTTACAAAAAATTTCTATTAACGAAAGAATGTTATCAATTTTAATCTTTACAAAAATTTGTACAACGGAAACATAATTCTATTATCTATTTGTACCTTTAACTGAAATGTTATATTTTGAAAAAACATTATTATATTAAAACTTCTCAGAATTAAGCATTACTAAAGTAACATAAAGTACGAAAGCTATTTTAAGGGAGGGTAGGTGGGTATATATTTGACACTTCCGCCTCATCGAAGGTATATACTTTATACGATAAACAACAATATGGCAACTGGCCATCGACAAAACTACTCATTCGGAAAAAAAAATCTTGCTATAACTCTGATATTTATTCTCATTAATATATATATTCACTATATATAAAAAAAAACTAACGGAGTGTTAACTTTTCTAAATGTAAAACATTCATTTCATATATATACCAAACTCGGAAAAAAAAATTTTACTTTATGACACCTTTAACTTTTTAATTAATTTTAAAAAAATGACATTTGCTCACATTAGGAAACAAGACTCAGAAAAAATTATATATATATATTTTTTTTTATATAAATATATCAAACCAAAACAAACTTCTCAGGGTACTAAATTTTTTTTTAAAAAAATGACATTTGTCCCACTGCGACAACTTAAAGCAAAAAATTCACGTATAACTAACAATTATTCGTGTTATCTAAAACAATCGCTATATATATGCGCACAAATCCGAGGACAAAAAAATTCTACATATATACTATTATTTAAAACATAAACGCTGCCTACAGGGTGTGGAAAATTTTGAATAGCCACACGATGGATGCCAGAATGCGGAAAAAAAAAATCTACTGTGACAGTCAGATGATGTATGTTGATTTAACCCAGTTCAAATACTAGGCAAAAGTACCTCGAGGCCACCATGTGCGAGATATTAAACCAAGAATACTATGACCTCTGCCCTATTCGTCTAGTCTCGAAGCTATCATGAACCGAACAACACTATCTGAGACACGCATAGATATTTTCTTCCCAAGCCACGAGCTTAGCATCAGCGGGAGACATGGACAGAACCACCTACGGAGCTTAAATAGTTAAATTGCAAAAATACTTAGCAATATGTGTTCTGTGTGCCTGGATCATTTAAAAATAAAACAAAGCATTGAACGATAACTAGCAAACTCAAGCTTTTTAGTTAAATAAATATCTTTAATAAATGACATTTGAAATATTATTAATAATTTAATGGCCTTTGCTATTCCCTGAAATTTATGAATAATTAATGAGACAATGAAAACCCGATTAATATGCTTGCGGTCTAAATCTTTCCTTCCCAGTTTTATTAAACATTGTCAACTCGAATCTGCTCGATAAAATGCAATAATAAAAATCTTTCGCAAAGCAGTATCTAATTGCTTTGCACTAAAACAGAGTTTAAACTCATTTAAGATGTATATCGCTAAATCTGACATACGTAAGAAGCTAATGGCGGACAAAAGAAACGTTATCGAGGAGATCAAGTTGGCAAACAAAAAAAAGGAAACTTACTCGTACTAAATTTTACAAGTATGAATAAAACTGGAAAGGGATTTTTATATGAACAATTAACTAATAAACTTAACCACAATAGAATTAAAATATTTACACATGGGGGTAATGAAGAATAGCAAAGAAAAAGAGGTTAAATCTCTAGATAGATGATCACATATACATATATCTAACTAGTCTAATAAAAATAGTTACATTATAAATATCATTAAGCACACATTTCATAAATATTCAAGAAAGCAATTATAAAAAGTATGGACAAAAAGGGTAGCATAATGACTAGTTCATGAGGAGAGATATGATTATCGTCCTTATTCCTTGGTCATGTTCCATCGACGGGCATAGCTTGATCTGTCCGATGAGGTGTTTGTCCGGACAAGGAAAGTGGAAATCGGTAGCATGGTTTCACAAAAAGTCCTCCAGACACGGCACAGAGTTCAGATGACGATTGAGTAAATACTATGGCATTTTTCTGGTATTGAGGAATCCTCGGCGGTAGACAAAGTTATTTATTTGCCTAGCCAAGCATGGTAGACTCCATCGAATTCATATAATAAAATCACAACAGGGAACAGCAAAATTTCGAAAGTTCTCCACGGAGCAATCTGACAGCCCGCAAGAATACTCTGAATGAATAATCTTTTCCAAAAAGAAAATCTGAATGACTGATCTTTTCCAAAAGGAAAATCTGAATGACTGCTCTTTCCCAAAAAGGAAAATCTGAATGCATGATCTTTTTCCAAAAGGAAACTCTGATTGACTGACCTTTTCAAAAAGGAAAATCTGAATGCACGATCTTTTTCCAAAAGGAAACTCTGATTGACTGACCTTTTTCAAAAAGGAAAATCTGAATGCACGATCTTTTTCCAAAAGGAAACTCTGATTGACTGACCTTTTTCAAAAAAGAAAATCTGAATGCATGATCTTTTTCCAAAAGGAAACTCTGATTGACTGACCTTTTTCAAAAAGGAAAATCTGAATGCATGATCTTTTTCCAAAAGGAAACTCTGATTGACTGACCTTTTTCAAAAAGGAAAATCTGAATGCCTGATCTTTTGTTCTCCCTTTTATTTATACCCTCTCTGTCAGCTACCTTCTATTGTTTGTATGATCTGAGATCTTGATAAGCCTCCCCATGCTCCTTTGTTTCAAAGTAACACCTTCTAAAATAACTTTTACTTTTTTACTCTAAATTTCTTTCTTTAAACTTTGGGATTTTATTAATTAAAAAAAGAAAGAGAAGGCCATCTTTAATTTGACTTGATTGGGCTTAACTAATTAAAAATATACATTCTTTTAGAAAATGTTGGTGGGCTTATCTCAAAATCAAATCATACTAAATCTTTGAACAAGATTTAAAAGTAAAATACATTCTTATTTCTTTTAATACAATAAGCGTTTTATTTCAGCAGAATTTTGCATTAACTCATATATATATGCTTGACGTATATATATGTTTGACTAAACGGTTTTCACAAGTAATATTTTTAACAGCAATTTAATGTTACAATGGAATTTATTTAAAAGAACAAGCAAATACAAATTTAATAAACGTAATTAATTTTAGCTGTAATGCAAAACCCTGCTGATATTGGCCTATAAACTTAATTTAGGTTTACAATATTAATCAAGTTTATAGGAAGGTGTGAAACATGGATTGGATTTCAGATCCATTGCTTCAATATATATACAACAATTTGAAATTGTTGATTGTTATTGATATTGGGATTGTCTAAATGTTAACTGGTTATGGATTGTCTAAATGTTAACTGGTTATATATATATATATATATATATATATATATATATATATATATATAAATGTTAACTGGTTATATATATATAATTTGTATATGTTTGTGACGCTTAATTAATAGTTTTATAGATATTTAAGACATGTCAAATAGTATTTTTAAATAATTAGATTTTGAGAAATGAGAAAGCTGCTTGATTTAAGGACTTCCAATTGCAAATAATTTTTTTACTTTCTTAAGGCTGCTATCTTCAATCTTGCAGCATAATTTCAAAATGAAATTTCATTTCTAAATAGAGAATTATTACTGAAACAAAACTGTACTTATAAATGAAATTAAGAAAAGTTCTAAATTGAATTAGTAAATAATAAACAGAAAATAATGCTTCATAGTTAATTTCTCAGAGTTAACCTTGGATAATAAAACTACATATTCATTTATTAATGATTAAAGATAGTGCAGATAGTAAAATAAGTAATAGTTATGTTAATAAAAGATCTAGGTCTTAAAAAGCCATAAAGTCTAAATCATTCATTTTAAAATATTGTAATAATTTTATATAATTAAATGTGTGAAAATGAGTAGTGAAGATTTAAAGTTTTAAAAATAAGGATTTTGTTAATGATTGTTATACATTAGTACGTTAAGATTATATATATATGGAGAAATTATATTCCTGATCAGAAATTAAAATAATGATATACGTGTCCATTGCTGCATTATTAATATATTCTGTATATTAAAGAAGAAACTTGGTATCCAATGATTTATTTGCTATGTTGTTTGTATTGATATAATGATTATTATCTTAACTTATATATGTATGGATATATATGGATAATTTAGTGAATTATCAAAAAGTAATTACCATTGTTGTTATGTATTGGTAACCAGAAGCCAAATCACTTTTTATTTGACTGAAAAATAGTAATGATGATATATTAGATGTGATAATATGTTGGACTATTTCCATCATCTATCAGTAAATGTTGAATGTATTGAAAATTTTAAATTTTATTTAAACTTCTCAAATACAAACAACTTGTTAGTAATAACACACAAATAGACAACACAAGTTAGTAATTACACAATGTTTTGAGTAATATTTTTTTCCACTTTTCCTCAGGTATTGCTAGTCTGACCATAGCTAGTCTGATTAGTGATAAACTTATACCTTTAGATTTACAAATATTGAATTGTAAGTCAATACTCTACTAATTGAGCTAATAGTTCAATGAATTAGATTGTTGCCTTCAAATTCAATACTCAAGAATTTAAAGATTTATGCTTGTCTTGGGTCAGATTAACAACACCTGAGGAAAAGTGGAGAAAAATATTACTTGAAACATTGTGTAATTACTAACCTGTGTTGTCTATTTGCGTGTTATTTGAGAAGTTTAAATAAAGTTTAAAATTTTTATACATTCTATATTTACTGATAGATGATGGAAATAGTCCAACACATTATCATATCACTTCTGCTTGCTCAAATGATTATGGTGTTGAAGATGTATGGGAATGTAATTATTTTATGCACCATTATGAATAACTGACTGAATTATTAATGAATATTGAATTATATTATTGTTATTAATGTTAAAATTAGTATAATATTATACATAACATTGATAATAAATCATTGATTTCAATTTCTGTATAATGATCTAACTTTTGTTTGAACATATATAAATCAATTAATGTCATATGATAATATACATAGTTAACAACTATAAATACCTTGATCAGATTATTAGTACAAATGAATCATAATGGATAAAATTAATCATAGAATTAAACTTGGTGAAAGTATCTTTGATTGGAATAACTTAATATCAAAAGAAAATAGGTCTGTGCAATTAGAAAGGAAAATTCTTAATAGATGTGTTTTACCAGTTTTTATTTAAGGATATACATGGGTTAGAAATCAAACAGGTATCACTGATATTACTGAAACAATTAAGATATTAAACTGGAACTGGACTGAACATATTGCTAGAAGAGATTATAATAGATGGATAGTTGAAGTTTTAAACTGGATTTCAATTCTAAGAGGTTGTAAAAGGCTTACAAATAGACCACATTTGAGGTGGATAGAGATTATGGATTGGTAAAACTAGATGAAACTTGGATAGTTCTTCATTATGCAGTGTATCAATAATGATTGGAAATGTGAAGATTATGATACATGTTTGGACTATGACACAAAAATAAATATTCTAATAATTGGATTTTAAAGAAATAACATATATGCACTTTAAATTGAGAAAAGACAGTTTGTTTTTTACATGTAGAATATCAACAACAGGATTAAAACATAACTATATGATTGTTTTTCATTAATAATTTTAATTACATTTAGTGTTTTTAGCAATAAACTCTTGGAATTCATATGATTTATTATATTACTTATTGTTTTCACGGTTTTGGCAAAACTTATATGTGAATCAAATGGATTTCAGATAAAAAGATATAAAAATGTTATATATTGTACCCTCACTAACTGGAAATATAATAATAGGAAAATTAGACTAACTCAGATAAATGATTATGCTCAGCTAAAATCCATATAATCAATAGCAAAGATATCCTATGATACTGTATACTATTAAACTAGTTCTAACTGATTAGGAAATAAATAATAAATAGTTTGGTTTATAAAAAATTAAATAAATAAAATATTAATAAATCATGAGACCATAAAGTGAAGGTCAAGCAGTAAAGAATTACATTGAGCCAATATCCCACAGGATACCATCTCAATGGCATAAGAATATTATCCCCCCTTATTATTTCTAATAATAATAAATTCATAGCATTCTTACGACTTTAAAATATTAATCCATTTAATATAATGCTAATAAATAAATCCTAATCTCTTTATTCAAATAAACATTATAACTATAATAATCTCAGGTTCTTTAAAAAAAATTCTAATCAACTTATAATCTTCTGCAATCAAGTATGATAAGCGGTTTTGTATCACCCTCAACTACACCTAACTAATAATAATAACAATAATAAATAATAATAATCTTTGATGAATAATTATCAATCTTATCTACTTTTCAGTGTTATGGTAACTATCAATAATAGTAATAACAATAGATAACATAATATAATCTTTTGTTTTCATGTGGCATCTTAAATAGAATATGTGGTATAATCTGATAATCTGAGAATATGTGGCAATGAATAACATTATAATTCTATGCAATATATTGTACAATTAATTATGATTATTATAATAATAATGTAAAATGAAATTTCTCAAATGAATAATATTATGAAGCACTATAATTTCTTAAATAAATGATTATACTCATACTGTGCAAGTATTATGTTTTTGGTTTAATATCTAATGATCATATATTTGTAATGTGAATAATCAATACAACACAAAGTTATATAAAAAACAAGTTTAACAAAATTTATTATAGACTTTAAACAAAAAACTATATACAATATTTACAGTTACATCTTAGATAAATTACATACTTCTTCATTTTTTTTTTTTTTAAATAAAATCAGCAAGTAAATAAGCCTTTACTCCGACTTATAATTTTGCATATTTCTTTACAATAATACTAATACTACTAATTATGTATACAATTATAGCTGAATATAATATCTATTAATTGACATGTATTAAAAATGTTTTCCATAAGCATATACAAAAATATGAAATTATAAATTACTGAAGTAACATTTATTTTCAATATATGTTCATAGATTTTTGTAATAAATTAAACACACTTCTACTATGATAGTGCTGATGTTATTCAAAATATTTATCTTGGTTCGTTAAATAAATAAATGAACTTAAAATAAAATAATATGATTGACATACTTTTATATACCTTGCTTAGCATTACTTTAATAAAAATCTCTATGTGTGTATTTTATGCATGTTCTAAACATAAAAATAATATTCACAAAATATAAGTACTCAATCTATTTTATGTTGTTTCTTCTGAATGTTTTATTCTTTAAAAAATATGCATTACCATGTATAATCAAAATATTAAAAAAAAATTATTAAAAAATCTTATGAATAATTTATTATCACCTATATATTTTTTAAAAATAGTTTAATAAAATACGGAAATATTTATGATTCTTTATCCTTATAGTTTGCATTTACTTTCAATCTCATTTGTATTTTATCTCAACATAAACCAAAGTAAGAAAAACCTATCTTATCCTCTTTCAAAAATAATGATTCTACAATTCCCAAAATTATTTATTATTCTCCTTCATAAATTCAATTCTGTATAATGCAATAACTTTTGAAATTAAGATAGTGATCCGATGTGTAGGCATGAAGAACTAACTAGAGTATCGACCCAATAGTATAAATATATATGAGAATCTACATGGCAACAGTGCATACGAAGAGGCATGACTTCTCTGTCTAATGATATCCACTATAAAATAATGTCCAGGCTATTTATTCAGCTCCTTCGAACATTAAAATACTCAATACTAAGAAAAACACTGCCCATAGAAAATATACAAGTCACAGGGCTACATTATCTGTACCTGCATAAACTACTAAGATAATAATATAAATTACTTTCTATTCCCCATAAATCCTACATACATGCATGCCATTGGTTTCTTTTCATAATCCCAAGGTCACTACAACTTAAAAATTTCATAATAGATTTATCAATCTACATCGCAAAATTATCAAACATTATTCTAAAACAATAAATAAGATTCATATATGATTTCACTAATCTAAAAACTACTTTAAGAAGAAAAAGGTTTCTTCACTTTCAAAATTCAGCAATAAAAATACAAATGATTTTTGTTTTAATGTATTAAATCAATATTTAAAACATTTAAAATAATAGAGTTCCTCCACTAAAGAATCATATAAATTGTATGTATCATTAAAACGTATTACATTGGTAATATAAAAGAAAAGTATGCATATCTTTTTTTTAAAAAAATCTAGCTCATATTTCTAGAATAATAGCAATTAGTTTTATGTGTATTTAATGCCCACACAATACTCATATGTTCATATGATAAG
This sequence comes from Epiperipatus broadwayi, assembly GCA_028023455.1. Lineage (NCBI taxonomy): Eukaryota > Metazoa > Onychophora > Udeonychophora > Euonychophora > Peripatidae > Epiperipatus > Epiperipatus broadwayi. The sequence goes on from JAQFVV010006761.1 coordinate 169,598, forward strand.
GTAATACTATAAAAATATTCCAAGCAATCTAAAAAATATATACATCATGTAAAAAATAATATATTTTACAAATTTTACCCATAGTGACAAATTGCTAGTTGGTCACTCTTAGACATTTTCTGGTCCATATTTCATAAAAGAAACATATCAAATAATAATAGCATTTACTCAGCAAAAACTATCATACTAGAAAAATATTTATAAAAAACTTTACAAAGAATTAAATATTCCTTACAATAATAATTATGTTATATTAATAGATTTTTTTATATGTAATTTTCCTGCCTGACAATAATATATAAAAAAAACTTAATATTATTATTAGTAAGCAAAAAGATAATTAACACTATATTTACAAAAACTCCAATCCGCTATAAAGTAAATTAAAAAAAAAAATTCTTTTCTTTCTTCTAATATTTCTTCATTAGAAGTCCTTCATATAAGTTTTTCTTTTTTTCCAAAATGTTTTTTAAAACAATACTGTCCAAGGCTTTAGAACAAAAACTTTTCTTCTCCCTGGTGTAGTTGCTAAGACAATGCTACTGTTTAACACTTGAGAACAAAACACAGATCTCTTTTTTTCCTCAATGTGGCATAAATTCATAAATGATAACAACAACAAAAAAATGAAATGAAATCAAGTTGACTTTTGAATCTGAAATTATTTAGAAAAATAATCATTAATCCTTTGATGAAAGTTCATAAAAATTATAGTCAAGTGTCTATAGATTTCAGGATAATGATTATTAAATGTGATATATCACTGGGAAAGTTTTAAAATAATCCTTCAGAGTTTTCCCATTCAATAGGATCCTACATGGGCCTTTTGATGCATCATTTATGGCTATATGGATACACGCATAATTGTACAGAAAATACGCAATTTATATTCCATTTTTAAAATATCATTTTAGTAATTTAAATAAAGTTATTATAAACTTATTTTGCCAAGATAATTTTAATTACCCAAGTATTTCTTTTTCAAAGAATAATTTTCCAAAATCGGTTTTACATTATTGAATAAGTGTGGTCTTTTTTCTAATAATGACAACTTGTCATATAAAATATATTTTGCAGTACTATCAGTTTTATATCTTTATCATTTTAAAGAAAAGTTCATAATAAACTTTTTAAAACAATATTTTCTTTTTTTAAAAAAAAATATTTACTGCAACTTTTTTAAAAAATATACTTTTTCGAAAATATTAAAAAGTTAAAGTTTTACCATCTAACTTTTGCTTTTCAGATATGGCTATCTTTTTTTAATGATATAATACATTTAAAATAAATTTTCAAAGAACTTTTCTGTACAATTTTCTTGACAGTGTCCAAAATATTAAAACAAATAATGATATATCTTTTCCCAATAATATTTTTAAAATTGTACTTTTATTTAATATCTGTACCTCCACCCTTAATTTTCTTGAATACATATTTATTTCTGGCATTAAATCCATAGCTACTGTGAAGCTGGCTTGAGCTTTAAAATAAATATTTGATAGGGACTTTTGTTGCTTTAACAATGCATGATTTTAGCTTAATAATTTTATAATCCTTTCAATACTCTCTTTTAAAACAATAATTTCAAGTAATAAACTAGGCAATACTTTGATATTAAAAATAAATTATTAAGAGAGTTATTTAGTTATTAAACACTCCCTTAAGTTATTACAAACACATATTAATAACCCAGAAAAAATGACATCTACTTTTATACCAAAATAAATTGATGATTTGATTGGCTATTTAGATCTTCAACTGGTGATCTAATTTACATGTCAGTATTATCTTACACAATTAAATTTCAAAAATAAAAATCATAACTCACTAAATATTAAATGATTTAATTATAAATTAATTTTATATTTAAAGGAATCAAATATTTTAAAATAATATTTTAAAAATAATACATTAGTAATTTATCCAATATTTATTTTCAATGTATCTATTTTCTAATTTTATTAATTACACATTTTTAAAACTACCAATTAAATAATTATAACATTTATTTATATTTCATGACAACAAATGCCTTTAATTTTTAAAACAATTCTAAAGTAATTTTGAAACTATCTTTAGAAAACTTGTAAGCATAAAAGTATGAGTACTTGTGTCACATGACTTTCAAAAACCAGACAGAATGTAACAATTTTTTTTATAATTATTGTCTGATAACAAAAATGAATATTTGATTACAAGAATATTATATTAAATAAATAGTAATATAAAAATAGAATTTGGAATAATAATTTTGATACTATTTAAGCTGTAACAAATTAAACACATTTGTCCATTACAAAATATTATATTTTAAATATATAATTTACAATACAAATATTAAATATAATTTTTATTTTAAAATACATTAGTTTATTTAATTTTAAATCATTAATGTGAAATTAACTTTTAGCACTTGTTTAAGAAGATTTTTAATATATTATTTGACTATGGCCAGTTTTCCCAACCATACAAAATTATAATATTTAGCTTTACATTGTTATTTTAACATATTAATATAGTTTTTATGTATTTACTAATCTCACTTTTACTTTAACAAAGTATTTTAAAACATTACCAAATTAAAGATGATTATTTTGTTTTACTACTTTTTATAGAAAATAATCTAATTAGTATGTATTTTCCCCTTCCTCTTTATTTAGTACTTTTGTTGTTCATATTTTTTTGGATATCTCTAGTGGCAGGTTGAATTAAATTTATAACTTTTTCTTTGACCAAATTTATCACTATTCTTTATTGCATTTTTAGAAATTTTGAATTATTTGTTAAGTTTATAAATATAAATTATTTTTAAAAATATTATTCAACTTTGTAAATATTAAAAAAAAATTAAACTAAAATATGTAGTAAGAATTATAAAGTATAATAACTTTTCTTATTAGTTGTTTGCTACATTGCTCATGAAAATATCCATAAAAACTCTGTAACAATCAAAAATGCATGGCTAACATGAAAATTTCCCAAGGACAATCTGCATGCAGCTCCACATTTGGATGTCACATGGTCAAAACATTTTCTTTTTATATATCACTAGAATCAGGTAAATGCAAGAGATTCATATTTTAATTATCATTATTGATTGCAATTAAAGACAAATGCTAGAATAATGAGAAATTTATGATTACTTACATATATACATAATCACAAAACAAATAATAACACATTTGATAAAAACCCTTGGAAAACATCAGTATATTTGTCTTTTATTTGAAATTAAACTTAGCATAATAATACTTAATGAACTATTGTCTAATTGGTTTTGTATAACTGCTTTATCTAGTTTGATGCAAAATTCATGTAACTAGCCATTCATTGCTTTATTAAGCATGGACAATATATGGCCTATGTATCTTAATAGTCCTTGGGCAAATCCAGACTCACTGCATAGACTAACTGTAAATACTATTACCTAATAATATCACTAGTCATAATCCAGATTCAAAACTGTTAATCTTGTTCACAAGCCTTAAGATATGCTCAACATCATTTCTATAAAATATACTATTAGGAGACTGAGATTAATCTAAAGCATTGTAGACTGCAGCACTTAAAAAAGTGACTAAAAATGTCAATATAAATTTAATTTATAAAACCCAGATTAATTATTATTTGGATTACTTAAAACTAACAAAATTCTATTTAAAATTTAAAATACTATTACAATTTTTGAAAAATTATAAATATAAATTTTTGATCAACATGAAAGAATTCTTTTTTGCCAATTACAAGTTGGATTCATACATTATTGATTTTTCTTGATTTATCTTCTTTTAAAAATAAATACTTTCAAATAAAATGTGAATTTAGTCATGTTATTTTTTAAATAATGAATAAATATTACAGCTATCTTGCATCTACTGATTACTAGAGCTTACATTTAGTAGCAATACTGTGAGGAAAAAAAATGTTATTGCATTAAAATGAATTATATTAAGTCTGTACACTAACTGTTATAACTGGATTGTGTATTTATGCAATCACACTCCCAATTTTGATTTCTATCTCTTATTTTTTTTATCTGATTTCTGATTTTTTTACACTTTATCTTTCTATTTTTTTTCTGGAATTAAAATGGCCATACTTATTTGTGAGAAGCTTCTAGTAAAAAAATATTTGAATGATTTATTTCTCAAAAGTTTGTCAAGAGTTTTATGCAACAGAAATAACAAAGTTGGAATATAATCAATGGATCTTGATATCTCAGAGCCTGCTCTATCACTTTACCAAACTACAAAAAAAATATTAACAAAAATGGTCTATTCTTGTGAATTACTAAAAAAATTTGAACTTTGGAAGCGTCAAACTTCAAATCATGATCCATGGATTATCAGTTCCAGAGTTTACCATTCTATGCCTACACTAAACCATCCAGAATAAAAAGAAAAGTAAATATTAAATAGTTTATTGCTTGGGAGTTCATAAAAAATTTGAGCATGGAAAGTCAAGAGTGATCCAGGCTTCACTACTATACCATGACAATAAACCAAACAGGGCAAAAAGCTATTAATGACAATAATTATAATGAAATATTTACTCTAATAAATAATTCCCAATTTCTGATTAGTGATCCTAAGCATGGTGTTCATTTCAAAATATATAAGTTAATTAATATTCTATATTATAAACTAAATAAGACTCTGCTATTATATGTGTATGTGTAAATTTTAAATATTTTTTTGAGTCCAAAAATTCTTAATGATTTATTTTTACTTTTTATTAAATATTTGAATTTATTAATATGAGAAAAATATTTGTTTGCCTAATTCCATTTATTTTAATGTCAATTTTAAAAAGCATATTTTTAAAAAAAAGTTAATAACTTCTATATCATTTTAAGTACGCACTGTATATAATTCTTAATGGCAATTTTATGTCCTCACTTATTTTGTAGATTTTATCAAATTTTTATATACTTATTAAAAAAAAATTAAATCTAAATATTTAATATAAAACTAAAATATAGCTTAAGTACGTTTTCTAGATGATTATAGCTCGATGCAATTGATTAGATATTACTTTTTGAGATTAAATAAAATTTTCTAACAAATTTAACAGATATGTGTGTAAACCGTGTATGTATTTACCAACATGACCCAGTCTTAAAAAATTATTGTATTTCAACAGATATCTAATAATATGCAGTTGTAGACTTTTTTGTAAACATTTAAATGAAATTAGATTTTCAGAAAACTTTTTAAATGATGTCATTACTAAGAAATGTGAACTAAACAGCTAATGTTAACTTTTAAGGCTCTAGTAAACAATTTCGAATAGTAATTAAGAATATAAAAAAAAGGTACTCTCACTAAGTCAGAAAATAAAAAAATAGAGAAAAAGAAAACACTAAGCTTTAATAGAAAACATCTTATTCTAAGCTTAAGCCACATTCTGAACACAGTGAATTAACTTTTAAAATGTTTCGAAAAGAATTAAAGACATGGTGACAGATAAATACTTAAGAAATGCAAACTAAAAAAGAAAAGCAACATTTTTTCAAAGATCCAAACACAACAACACTTTACACAGAAAAAAAGCACCACCACAAGATGATTAAGTTGTTTTGAAACTTTAAAAATATTTAACACTGTTGAAATTTAATAACAACTAGGTTTCAAGTGTTTAAAAACAAATGTTAAACTATCATGTTGTCACGTTGCTTTCAGTGAGTATTCAGTTTTATAAATCATCATTGTCACTTTTTAATTATTAACAATCGATGATATATCCAATTTTAATAGTTTTCTGATACATAATGTCTATTCTCCATACCACTTTTTTTACTCATCCATCTATGTAGAATGTAATTATTTACTAAATTTTATAATCTTTTAAAATCCATCTCATTATCATCATCATCAGTGCATTGTAACTGAGCATGGTCACTACAACCAAGAAAACATGATATGACAAAACAAACAATAATATTAATATATAAACCAATGTAACCACAAATAGGTTTACACATAGAAGGCATTGCCATATTATTATTTTTTATGATATTTTTGATGCTACTTTTTAATTTCTTCTACAAAAAACTTTTTTTTCTGAAATACTTCAATGCTGTGTCTAATTGCAGTTCTCCAATGTAGTTTATTCTCATCCAAATCTTTCCAATAAAACTATCAACACTGCACTTTCTTAGAATAGCTTAACAAATCTTTATAATATAAATGGAATTGACCTATACCACAAAAACCATGTTCAAGTTCACCATTAAACATCACATAATCACCACTCTTTATGTTTACACAGAGGCAAACTCTCCATACAGTAATGTCACTCAGTACAAGCCAGAAACTAGTCTAGGGTTATTGGATGAGTATGCACCAGATAGGGATTTTATGCACAAATATTATTGCATCCAATGACTACTCTGGATTGCATTGAGTGGCATTACTGTATGGAGAGTTTTGCCTCTGTGCATGTTCAAATTCACTATAAAATAATATTTTAGGAAGTCTTTAATTGTTTATTTCTTTTACATGTCCATTCCATTGAAGATGTGATTTATCTAATGTCATATTTGTTAGTGTCAAAAAAACTCTGCATTCACTGAATCAGTAATACACCTATTTGATTATTTATTCCTATATTTTATTTCTAATTTATCCTTAATTGGTTTATATATTCAACTCTTTATAATTGATTCAACATAATATTTATCTATTAAGTGTTCATATCTCAGATATATAAATAAGCACTAGCAAAATATATTTATTTAAAAATTTACTTTTCAAGCACTATAAACATACTTCATATTAAAAATGTATTATTTATACCAAAAGCATATCATCAAAGTTTAATTTTGTGATTAGTTTTATGCATTATATTTTTATACTATGACTAACATATTAATAATTGTTAATTTTTTTCCACTTCATACTAGCAGCTTTCTTTTCTTTTTTTCTTTAAAAAAAATAAGAAACATCACCTATAAAATGCAGATGACTTAATTAAATTCTGTTTATATTTATTTTTCTAGCTTCACTCTATAAAATGCTTTCTGCAATAGGTTTTTAAAAAATTTTTGAGATAAAAAAACAGGCTTCCCCAAACTCTTGACAATGTTAACCTCTTTACTAAAACTATGTAGTGGAATCATTGCTGTTACATTTTGATAAGTATTGTTTAGAATGTAACATTATGCTAGGTGTATGTTTTGATTTTTATCATTGCAGAAATCAGAATTGCTTAGAAAATCAAGGGTCTTTTTTAATTACATTACTTTTTCTCAGTTCAAAGTTTGCAAATACATACCTACTCTTTCATTCTTGCTATATATGTATTGTTTTTAGGTAAAAGATATCAATTGTTGATACAATATTTTTAATATATTTTATTTTTCTAATACTGTATTAACACATATCTCACAATGCACTATTTGATGCTCATTCTTGATTGAATTTGTTAAGTATATTATAATTTTACAATATATTTTTTGTTGGTCAAAATCTAATGCAAATCAGATTTATTTTCCTTGGATGCTTTCATAAAAATTTCTGATCTTTTTTAAAAAATTGTAATATGAAGTTCTTATTTTTTTCTTTTTCTTTTGAAAATTTCAAAAGTCAGTATCATTTTTTTTTCCCATCTCTATATCCAGAACTTTTTAATCTTTCAATTATTATCTCCCGTGACTATTTAAAAATGTTATTTTACCTTATTGAAATCTTTATATATATATTGCTATCTTTTTGATATACAGTATTACTAATTCCACATTGCAATATGCCACTATTTATTTATAATGAATCTCACTTCATTTACACCTTTATTTATTTCTCATTGTTCTTTTTAACTAAATTAATATTAGATAGTACTTCAAATAATGCAACTATCATACAACATGAAGTAGACTATAGCTACAAATAGTCAAATAAAAGCCATATATATATATATATATATATATATATATATATATATATATATATATATATATATATATATATATATATATATATATATATATATATATATATATATTTGATATGAAGAATTTCATAGGTTACAAATGCAAATGATATATAATGTAGATTCATTCAGGTATGATTTTGAGAATGAGTTTACTCATGTTTCAGTTGGATCACACAAAATATTAGTGATGCATAAAATATTATGAAAATGATTGTAAAGATGCTATAAAGACCAGTGTATAACAATATCAATCAACAGAAAAAAACAGGTATATAAAACTGGAAAAAATACAAGTCAGAAAATCTTCAGAGTAGGAGGAAGTTTACATGTGCCATCATGCTTACTGCTACTATTTACTCTCTTTAGTATCTTAAGGGCTTTTATGATCTTATATTTGGTAGACTGTCACATCTGACTAAGATCCTGTTATTTAAGAAATCAGTATTGTGACATGAATCCATAGCATGAGTGAGTGCTGATGATGATAAGTATTACTTAACTGCACTACGATATTCATCTCTTTTAATACTAAAGTAGTAATTGCTCATTCTTACATAAAAAGATTTACAAATGTCACATAAAATTTCATAAACTCCATGAACCTCAAGAGAGATAGAATCTTTAGGCTTGTTTATGCTATAAATATTTTTTGATAAGTAGTATATGCTGTTTATATAATGTAACATTTTAGTATATGCCCAATATTGTCTGCATTTCTTTTTATACAAGGAACTCAATTTTAATAGTTGTTTCTTTTTGTTTCTTAATTATTTTGGGCTTGAATTAAGGCTTGATGAATAATTTTATTATTATAATATTATCTAATAAAACATTATTTATATGATTTATTTCTTCTTTCAGATGTGAATTTTCTGAAAGATTAATTGTTCTATTGGAAAGGGTTTTGGCTATAGAAAAATCTGAATTGGACGATATGATGATGTAATGAAAATTGTATCTGTCTGTCTGTGTGTATTTTTTTTCTGAAAACTGAAAATGATTATATTAGTTAATTTCCTGGTGACAAGTACATCAAAAAAAGGAAAATTTCCATCAGACACTACCTCCATTGAAAATTAATATAAAATAGACTTTATTTAAATGTGAGAAAAGTCATATAATTTATTTTTACCTGTTGCTATATGATAAATGTGTCACTTATATATATGAGCCAAATAAAAGGTTTTAAAGATACTGATTCTATAGGCATGATTTTTATTTTTTCATAAATAAATCAGCTATTACTCCTAAGATGTAAGCCCATAGGACTACAAAAATTTAGTTTGTAATGTTATCCATTGTATATAAAATATGTGATTGAAAGGCAATGTTTAGCTAAAGCAATATTATGGGCTGTCAAATTGCAGTAGTGAGAAGTTACATTTAAAGTTTCATCAATTTTGGAATAGTAGGTTTTATAAAATTAAGGTAAATATCCTAGTTAAAATGTGATTGAGAGATCTTATTGCACTTACTATTTTCAAAGAGAGATATTTGTTTTATGTACAGGGAATCCATAGAATTTTGGACAGACACAAGAGTTTTCACAAGGAATTATTTTATTTTTTATGTCTTTTTCAATTGTATTATTAATGAATGCTTTAGTTGTTTTTTCTAATTAAGGAGTTTGTCAGTGTAAATTAACATAAATGTTAGTTCGGGGGGGTTAACTTTCTAATTTTTTGATCTCATAACATAATGTCTGCATGAGATCGTTTGACAGTCTTAATCCATCAATTTTCATAAATTATAACAAGTAAGTTTATTTAGTACAAAATGGAAATCTATAACTTTATTTTGTGGAAATAAACAAACGTATTTACATTTTGAATCGAAGCAAGTTATTTACAAAAATAGTGAGAACTAACCTTATTTCATACAAAATGGCAACCTATAACTTTATTTACTGAAAATTAATGAACATGAGTTTACATTTTATTTTTCCAATAAATGATGTTACAACAACTAAATCTTTAGCAATATACATTTATTCCAATAAAAAAAGAAAAGAAAAAGATTGTTTCTTATAATCACTGGGGCAGACTCAATTTTTTTATGTTATGTAAAATGCAAATGAAAGTGTAGCTATGATTTATGTAAAAATATTTATATCTGGCAGCTTTCAGATTGTCTCTTTTTGTAGGATTTTGTATTTTCTTGGAATAACATGCACAAACTTCTCACAGATAGTTGTTCTAGTGTATGACCATTTTTTGAAAGTAGTGGATGACTAAAGCACCTTAGAAATAACGGGCAGTTCCAAAATTTTAATCATTTTTATTCGATAAAAAATGTTCATTAAATTTATTTGGCAGGAATTAAAGCTGGACAATAAATTGCATATACCCATTGCCTTTGCAAGATGATTAATTAATCCTTCCAGCATTTTTTCATGACATCACAGCATATTTTAAATCATATAATTAGCAATGAAACCAACATTTTGATTTCCAACTTTCTCCTGATCAGAATATTATCTAAAATTCACTTAAAAATTATTTTATTTTCTTTTTAGAAGATTGTAAATGTGTTCAATTCGATCTTTATTTACACATTTGTTTGTCCTAATATTTTTCATTACCTCTGGTTTAATACATGTCACCTAGTAAATTAATATGATTTCTTTTTAATTTTTTATAAACTTTATTATTTAATAAAGCTAGGATTTTGTTATTGTACATGTCTTGATCCATAATAACAGTAGCATTATCTTATTGGTTGGAAGTATAACAATTGATTTGTCTGATTTTATGTAAATGCTTGAAAGCAGAAAGGGTACAAATAATGAAGTTATGGAAGAATAAATATGAACAAAAGGATTATACAGAAAATGAGTTTTTGTTTTTTATGCTGGGTTTGCGAAAAGATAAGGGGGATTTAGATATAAAGGCTATAGAGTTGACAAAGATTATGTTGTGGAAATGGGATGGAGTGGAATATGGGAAAACTTAAAGTGGGGAATGGAAATTAAAGTGGCTAACAGGTTTATCTGGCATAGTTGCTGAGATATTCTCAACTTCCTTTAAGGAGAAGCCACAGTACATCACATCACATCACATTACTTGTTAACTGCCTTGCTTTGCAGATGTGGCACTGCAAGATAAGTTAGTTTATATATTTTTAATAACATCTAGATACAAATTTCTGTTGCTGGGGAATATTTGTTTAGAGAGTGGCTGAGAAAAGAGAGTTGCAGTGCAAAGAGATAGATTTAATTGGATTTGGAAAGATTGAGAAAGAATGATCCAAGATGCCAATGTTTTAAATATGAAGAAAAAAATATTGCTTGTACTTACTGTAATGAGGCCTTCAAACTAAGACATACATAAGATTAGATGGATTTTAGGAGATTTACAATTAAATTTTTTTTCAATTTATGCAAATGAGTGATTTATTTGAGAAAGAAGGTAATGTTGAGGTGTGAGTTTAGGGGAGGATATTTCTCAGTCTCCATTATAAATTTTTTTTTTCTGTATAAAGAAGTTTGGAGAGGGGTAGAAAAAGCATAAATATAAAAATACAAAGTAGGGGAATTAAAAAAATAAGGAAATATAGATTACATTTGTATCCCACAATGTATGTATGATGGCTAGAAGGCAATTTGACAGGCTTTGGTAGCATATACAGTATATGATAAGGTTTTTCATTTGAAGTGCTTAAATAAAACTAGGAAAGATATAAAAGGTATAAATGTGATAAAAAAAATGAAAAAATGATTTTTAAATGTAGATAATTTAAAGAGAAAGTCAGTAGAAATGAAGAAAAATATAGATAAAAATGATAGAATGGAGTATATATTAGTAGAGTGACAAGAGATATGAATGACAAAATAAGTAGTGCACTAGTAATAGCTAGGCAATGAATAAATAAACTAGAGAGAGAGGTAAAGGATGTAGAAGTAAAATTAAAAGTCAATAAACATCAAATGATCACCAATTCTTATGCTTGCTTATAACTGGGTTTTAAACAGACAAAACTCTCTATACGTATTGCCACTCTATATACACTATACATATTGTGATGAAGGCAACAAGCCAGAAACTAGTCTGGAGATATTGGATGAGTCGGCACTAGATGGGGATTTTATGCACAAGCCTTTTGGCATTCATTGATTACTCTGGTTTGCACTGAGTGGCAATATATATAGAGAGTTTTGCCTGTTTAAAATTAAAAGTGTTAGTTATGAAGTGTAAGCAAATCAAGAAATTAATGAATAAGAATGATAAGGAAGAAATAGATAAGGAAGTTCAAAGGTTGAAGACAATGTTATAGATGAATTAGGGAAAATAAATTCTTGAGAGGAAATTTAACTAAAGAATGTGGAGATGTAATTGCAAAATAAAATAAAAATAGGTATGTAGGAATATGATTGCTTGGAGCTAAAATTAGGAATGTTACAGATAAAGTAAATAAAAAAATGAATAGAGATGTTTATGTTATGATGGGGATAAATAATTTATTAGAGCCATTGGAGAGAGTAATGGATGAGTACAAAGAATTAATTATTAGTTTGAATAAGATTAAAGGAAGAGTTGAAGTAGTAAGATTACTACCAAGATTGGACAATAGGTATATGTTAGATAGAGCATGTTCTATAAATGAGAGACATTGAACAAATTATGTGACAGAAATAATGTTATGTTTGTGGATGTGTGGGATTTTTTTATTAGTAAGAGGAAGTTATGCAGTAAAGTTGGATTGCATTTAATAAAACAAGGAAGTGAAGCATTAGGTTGTTTGATTTATAAAAAATATTATAGTTGAGAAAACTTATAAAGGGGGGTGGGGTTTTAAATTACAGCATTATGAAAAAGGTTATGAATGAATGGAATGTAAGAAGTAAACAAAGGATAGCTGATCCAGATATAAATGTAGACGTGAAAAGGGGATGGGTCTACAAAATAATGATAAACTAATATACAAATATAATAGAAAAGAAAGAGTCAAAAGAATTAATAAATTAGGTAATAAAAAAAAGAAATTATTAAAATTGAATATTTGAATATGGAAGGTGGTAGGAGATCAGAAAAGTGGTTGGAATTAAATGTAGTGGTTAAAAATGAAGGGCTTGAGGTATTAGCAGTAGTGACAATACATCTAAGAAAATAAAAACCTATACTAAAAAATTTGGTATGGCAGAGTATAAATAGACAAGAAAAAAAAAAAGGGGGGGGGTGATGATATAGGAGTTATGTCAAAAATATATTTAAATACTGTAAAGAATCATGAATATTTGGGGTTTGAGATAAAGTTAAAAAAGAAAACATGGATCATAGCTGTATTGTACATGGCCACTAGAGATAGTTGAACTATATTGGAGTGGAACAGTAGCATATATAAATACCTATTTAAGGAAATACAGAGTTTCAAAAAAAGGAAGAAAATAATGGTTATAGGGAATATGAATGGGCATTTTGAAAAAATTGATGACTTGGATAACAAGAATGGACAGATTTTAAAATTTTTTTGTCAGAGAGTAAATTTGAGCCTTAGAAATTTATCAAATATTTATGAGAGGCAATGCACATGGTCTAGAAATAATATATTTCACACAATAGATTATGTATTAACAGATAAAGAGAGAATGAATACAGTATAAAAAATTAAAGTGTTTGATAATAAGGAAAAGGTAATAGTGATCATACTTTATAATAGAAATTACTATGTGATAGAAAATAATATAAAAGTAGAATGAATAGTGAAAACTGTGGATGGGGAGTGAATAATAAGAATAAGTTAGAAGAATATATAAAAAAGGTAAAAGCTATTATTGAAGAGTTTGTTGGGGATGAATATAAGGACTGGTGTTGTAAAGTACAAACAGTGGCAAATAGTGTTTTAGGTGAGAATATTCAGAAGAATAAAAATAATAAAAAAGAGAATTAGTAAAAGTTTACAAGAGAGGAAGAAAGCATGCAGAGAATATAAAGGTACTAGTAAAAACAAGTAAAGTGAAAAAGATGTTAATATTAAATGGGAAAACTATTTAAATAAAAAAACTTTGGCCAAAATAGATAATTATATAGAGAGAATTATAAATAAATCAAATCAGAGATTACATGACCTAATTTAAACAAGCTTGCATTACAAATGTTTTATAAAGAGCTCACCAATAAGCTCTTAACCAGTTTCTGCTACTGGTTTTGTCAGTGAGGTTCCAGGATATTCAAGCATTAGATTAAAAATACTAGGATAAGTCCAGCACTTTATTTAATGGATAACTATTAAGTAGAAAATCCGAAATTTTCAGACATACATATGTCTTCCAATCCAGCTATCTAACTTAAATAGCCATATGGTATTGAAATAAGTTCAGATACACCATATATTAATAGCTTTAGCAATATAAAATTGCCAAAGCCTTAATAGCAAGAAAAAAATAAATTTCAGATTTTCTACTTAATAGTGATCTATTAAATAAAGTGCTTGGCTTGTCCTAGCATTTTTAATCTAATGCTTGAATATTCTGGCACCTCACTGATGAAGCCAGTCACAGAAACTGGTCTAGGGTTGAGGATATTCTTCAAAGTTCGTTAAGAGCTTATTTGTGAGCTCTTTATAAAATATTTGTAATGCAAGCTTGCTTAAATTAGATTATGTGACATCTGACTTGATTTATTTGTAATTTTATTTTTTGCTATTAAGGCTTTGGCAATTTTATATTACTAAAGCTATTAATATATGGAGTAGCTGAACTTAGTTATATGTTATATAGCTGAATTGGAAGATATATGGATGTCTGAAAATTTCAGATTTTCTACTTAGTAGTTATTCATTAGGTAAAGTGTTGGGCTTGTTCTAGTATTTTTAATCTAACACTTGAATATCCTGGCACCACACTGATGAAACCAGTAGCAAAAACAGGTCTGTGGGTGAGGATATTCTGCAAAACTTGTTAAGAGCTTATTTGTGACTCTTTATAAAAAATAGAGAGATGGAAATTAAATAGTAAACTATTAATAAAAGTGGAAGAGCTGAGAGTAAAAATTTTGAAAATATATTAAAAAAAGGAATGTAGGGAAGAAAGAAATAGTATTAATAAATGATGAAAAGTAAGAGTGTAGTTCTAGAGAAGAAATAGGAACAATCTTAAATAAGTATGGAATGGATATAGAAAAGATATTAGATGGAAAGGACAGATTGATAACAAACAAAAAAGCTCATAGTAATGGAAATATTAGTTATACAGAAAATGAATTGAATGAGGTAGAGAAGAAAATTGGAATAGTAAGAGGTTTAAATGGATGGGCAGCAGAGATGGTGATGAATTTAGGAAATAGAGCAAAATTAAATTTTATTATCATGATTTAATAAGATGGCACAGAAGTCAGAATTTCCAGATAGCTAGAATAGTACAAGAGTTATGGTATTATTTAAAGGAAAGGTTAAGGACCATATAAAGATAAACAATTATAGACTGGCAGTGATACCATTGGTGTTATATAAAGTTTTTACATATATGATGGCAAGAAGGGTGGAAAAATGGATGGAAGAAAAATAATATAGTGGGAAAAAATCAAGAAAATTTTAAACAATGGATAGGCATATGGAGATAGATTATTTGTAGTCACACAACTTATAAATATGAGTAGGAATATAGCTGAGCAGTTATATAAGATCTTTATAGACGTAGAGAAGGCATATGATAAGATAGAGTAAATAAAAATAGATAAGTAACTTTCATAAATTTGGGAATGAATGGAGCTTTAGTGGTTTTTATTAAGAGATTGTATGAAAACAATTATTATATGTATCAATTAGAAAATTTCAAATCAGAGTTAAAAATGGAATGGAAGTATGGCAAAAATACCCTATATCACCTATTTTAGGCAATAAAAAGACTAGGAAGAGAGTTAGAGATACCATTAATAGATGGCAAGGGAGTGAAAAAAAGTAGGAAGAGGGTTAGAGATATCATTAATAGATGGCAAGGGAGTGAAAAAAACTAGCAAGAGGGTTAGAGATACCATTAATAGATGACAAGGGAGTGTATACATTATCAGGCATTTTATTTGCTGATGATATTTTATTGTATACAGAAAGTAGGAAAAATATGAAAGTTGTGCTTAAGATTTGCACAAGGGTGGGTAAAGAGATGGGAATCAAATTTAGTGAAGAAAAGTAATGATGATAAATGCTGGGGAAAGAAAAGAGAAAGAATTTTTCTTAAGAAATATAAAGTTAAATGTGGTGAATAGGTATAACTATTTGGAAATTGTCTTAAATAATCAGAGGATTTGCTTTGATTAATGGAAGACAAAATTGATAAATGAAGCAAAGAAAAGAAAGGGGTTTCTAAAGAAATTAACAGTGCTTTCATATAATAAATATGATGTTGCAAGAATTTTATGAAAAGTAGTGGCAGTAGCAGGGTTCCCCTATCGTAATGATACATTATGTGTTATTAAAGAGGTGTTAGATTACTTAGAAAAAGTTCAAAGAGAAATAGGAAGACATGCATTAGATACAGATATGTGGATGGCAAGGGAAACAATTCAAGGAGAAATAGAATGATCAAGTTTTTATATGAGAGATGCAAAAAACAAAATGGAAATGTTTGGTAAATTGCAATTTATGGATAATAAGAGAATAGCTAATAAGAGAATAGCTACTAAGAGACTAGCCAAAAAGAGAATAGCCAAAATAGTATTTAATTGAGTTACAAGTGAATGACAGACAACAAGATGCATGAGAAAGATAGTACAGTATGCAGAATATTTGGATAAGGATTTTTTGTTACTATATTTGTACAAAAAGAGTGATGATTGTGTTAAGGGGATTGTTTAGGAGTGTTATAGTGGCAAAGAATGTGTAGAAAAATAAATGCATTAATAAAAAATAGGAAGCAAAGAGAGATGGAGAACTAGTATTGATAATTTAAAAAAAGGCTAAATATATATGGAAATAAACAGAATATTGAGTGTGAGATAATTTACAATAATAACAATGAAAGTAGTCAACTTTTAAAAGCTTGAACAGAATTGTTAGCAACAGGGAAATATACACATAAATGGAAAAATGTGAGAGATTTAGTCTGAAAGTTATGTAAGAAAAGCAGAGGAAATATTAGGTACCTGCTAATTGAATGTAAATGCTTACAAGCAAAAAGGATATAACTTATGAAGTTGTGGGAGAAAAAATATAAACTAAGTAATTCTACAGAAAAGGGGTTTTTGATCTTTATGCTGAGTTTGGAAAAAGATAAGGGGAATCTAGATATAATGGCCAATGGAGTGGACAAAGATGATGTTGTGGAAATGGGATGGAGCAGGATAAAGAAGAATATGGGAAAAACCCAGGGTGGGGAATGGACAGAGAAAGCAAGGTGGCTAATAGGTTTTTAAGACATAATGGCTGAGAGATAGGAGCAGCCATATCACATCACATAGAAAATTTATTTTAGGTGACCAGACACTAATGGTGATTATAGCTATTCTTTAACATAAGAGTAAATTATTGCTGCTAGACCAGAGAGAGAGAGAGAGAGATTATTATTTCTAATAAACAATTGATAGACAACAGCAAACAACTGTCAGGCAGATTTAACTATTAGTAACAAGATTTATTAAAGTAATGAATAAACAATGATTGTTATGACTTAAATAGATAGTCTTGATAGTTAATTTATTATCCTCTCCTGTTTTAACTTACTTGCACAATACTGAAATAGTCTTTAAGAAATGGTTCACTTACAATAGCTGTGCTTATAAACTTTGTCAAATCATTCTATATTATCATTTAAATATTTGTATATTTTATTATGCAATCAATACATGCATATACACTTTATAGTAGGGCTAATGGGTGCAGCAAGATCCATATCATTAGTACTGGATACCTAAAAATAATAAGGGTCATAAGTGATAAAATATATAAAAGGTATGGAAAGTTGTTTTAAACTTGCCCAGGTGAGAACAGTAAATATCGCAATTTAACCAATAAATAACATTGGTTAAAAAAAAAATTAATTATAAGCATGGAAGAAATGTTGACCAGAGGCTATAAAGAATTCACCAATATATAGTGATAATTATATAAAAGACATGGATATGTGATCCAAATCTTTACCTCTGTGAGAGTAAAAAAGGCAATTCAAGTGGTAGACAACATGGATTAAAATAGATAATATATAAAATAAGCCTGGTAAAAATGTAGCTGACCAATGACTAAGTAAAATGCCCTAATGTGGTAATTATAAATGGATCAACTTTATAGCCACACACACAATCAGATCATTATTTTCATTTATACAGTTAACAAAATATTACACACAAGGCATCCAATACTTTTAGTAAATCTAAATATATAAAAATAACTTCAGACAGTTTTTAAACACTATTTAAAAAATGATTCATTTTAAAACATTATTAAGAACTGTTATTTAAAAGAGATGTTAATCTATATTTGATTTCAATACGTAAGACTTATTTCATTTGCTAAAAAACATTTAGCCTTATAATACATGTAAAAGAGAAGGGAAGATCAGTTCGTTTATAATAACAATAAGCTAATTTTAAAACTAAAATTTCATTATTAACTATCAAAACTTTAAGAAAAGTAAAAAAAAAAAAAAACAGAATAGAGTTTATTTAATAAATACTCATAAAACAATAAATACGAAAATTAATGCATCCATACAAGAATGAAGTAAAGATATCAATATAAAATTATGTATCAATATAATTAAATCCGAATATTTAAGTACTCATAATAACATAATACAAATATAACCACTCCTGGCTTACTCAAATATATAATAGAATTCATATTACTGTAAGTCCATTAGTGTTGTAAATTTTTGCTTTCAGTGGATTATTTAGAGGAATATGTAATCTTAATGTTCATGTCTTTCAGTGGTTTTTCTAGTTTGGGTTAGTTGAGAGAGGCTTCAGTGTTGATGTTGGCATTTTCAAAAGGTCAGACTTTCTAGAAATTTAGATCATGCTGAAGAATGAAGTTAGTTCTTGGAGTGAGAAGTTCATCTTTTGGAAATGCCTAGCCATGTGTTACCATAGGAGATCACTGTTAGATATATTGAATGATTTATTTTTAGCAATAGATTCTTCTGACAATGAGTGCAACCGCACAAGCATCTGCAGGTCACTAAATAATTATGGAATACTAATGGAGATTCTTGATGGCAAAGAGTTAATTGATAATGAGTGACAAGTGCAGCTTGAAGAATAGATGGAAGAATGAAGAGTGCAACCAAGAGTAGAATGAATAGTTTTTGGCAAGCTTTTATAAGGCTTACTCATCATTGTTCTCTCATAGGAATTTATTACAATCTTCTTAATTAATATAAGATATTTTCAGATAAGCCAGCATATTTTTACTTTTTAATTAATAAATTTCTAGCTAATTGCTGTCATTACAAGATTTATATAGACAATGCTTAACTTTAAATTCTTTGTCACAAAAGATCAAAAACAACATTTTGCAGATTAAGCATTGTTTTAAAATATTTAAAATAATTTTATATAAAAGATAAGAAAAATTTATAACAAAGTTCATTTTTCTTATAAAAAATATTACGTTATATTAGCTAATACAGAAAATGTTTTACATATTCGTGCATGTGTGTGATATATTATCACACTCACTATAACACATTTAATAAAAATTACAAATTAATTAAAAATTAAAATTTTATTGAACCAATTGATATGTATATACACTTTTGAGATCTGGTAAAGCACCTCAATATGCTCATGCATATATATATAATTAGGGTAGTTTGGGATTTTATGAGCTATGACGTATATACATATAGCATGTTTATATGCATGTATATAGATTGTCATCAAAGATTATGATATATATTGTCAGTGGCAACTATGATACTAGGCATTACTAAACTAATAGAAGACTTTCATTAATTTTTTAGCCTTCTTCAAATGAAAAGCATTTAGATTCAAATTTAGCAGAAATAAATGTTGTCATATCATTTCCCAAGATTCATGAATGTCAACATTATCACATCTATTAATTAAAGAGATCTTATTTCTACTTATCAAACTGCCTCCTTAATTTTTCTTTTATTATGATTTCTCTCCTCATGAAGAATCTGAATGTTTTCCAGATCAAAATTGAAAGTAAACACACATGTCTTTTCGTGATCAAAAAAACAGATGCTATTTTTAAATCATTATTAGTCTTATTTTTTTAGACGTTTATTTAACAATTGATGCTCTTGTAACTTTTTTTCAAAACTACCCTTCAAATTATATATGTATGAAGCCTTGCATTTATTTAAAACTTAATACACAATCCTGCATTTTTTGTTTAAAAGATCACAAATTTTTTTTTAATTATTTACCAAGCTATTATCAACGGGAAATTATATTGTTATGTAAGTGATAAATCACAAAATATTGAACTTTTATAAAAAAGTTCATTGTAGTTGCTTATAATATTAAACAAATTTTTTGTGTTTTATATCAATTTAAAAAGAAATTATACAACTTTAAAGAATCAGAAAGTGAATGATAAAAAGTGAATATCTATTTCACATGCTTCAAGTGCTTAGGCTAAAATTTTTAAAAAAATATATAGTTATTTATATACTGTTTTATTTTGTGTTCTGCCTAATGTCAATAGAATGGTAAATAAGCCAAAAAATTTAAAACCTTTTAAACAAAAAATGTAATATTGGGTATTAAATTTTGTGTAAATGCAAGGTTTTATATATAAGTGAATTGAGGTTTAATCTTGAGAAAAGTTTTAAGAAAGCATGAATTGTTATATAAACATTCTTCATAAGGAGAAAAAATATAATAAAAAAAAATCAAGAAGGCAATTTTAATAAACAAAAATAAAATATTTTTAATTAGAAAACAATATTTTAAGTTAAATTCATGAATCTTGTGATATGACATGATGCTTTCTATTGCTAAATAGGAATTTAAATGATTTTCAATTGAAGAAGATTAAGTAATTAACTGAAAGTATTTTTGTGGTTTATTATAATTATTTATAAAATATATTATTACCATTATAATTCATTATTTTTATTACTATATTATTAAAGTAATCATTCTATAATTGACATTTTATTTTATCTACACATATATATGTATATGCACATACATAAAATGCATGTGATTATTATTTTTAAATGCCTGTTACTGTAATAAATGAGATCTCCTTTAGTCATAATATTGAATAGCATGTGCAATGAAACAATTGCCATTATTTATTACATTTATATTCTTATATAGAAGTTGTCAGGAACTCCATTCTGTATACTAGTTTGAACATATCTGTTAGATATCATAAATTGCATTACGCTATTTTTCATAATATTAATGCAACTGACTAAAATTAACTTACAATATGAATGTACATCATCTTCAGTGATATAAATAATTCTTGTTTTAAGTAGTATGTGTAGAAGACAAATAATCACTTTAATGATTAATAGTCTTCATAAATTGTTGCAATAACTTATTCATAATGAACAAATTTCATCCCTATTAAGTATATGATAGTCTATGGTATTTTTTTTTTAAAGATACAAATATATATAATTAATATAATTGGTTTAGGAATCTTATTTAATGTTAAAGTGTTCCATAATATTGTCATAGAAAGCAAACGATCTATATATTTTAAAGATTTTATAATCTTAATATATATGCACTTAAACTTGTACAGAAAGATTCAAACTTACTACTGTATATAATTTGAAGAATTAGAAGTTAGATTCTTTTTTTTTTTTTAATAAAATATTTTCGTTTTTATTTTACAATTTTGTTTATTAACATTTTACATTTTTAAATCATTATGATAAGTTGTTGTTTTTTTCACTTATTATTTTTAAAAATACATTTTAATCTGCATTTTTTAAAATACAGAAATAATAAAATGAAGTTATATGAAATTAATATTGGATTTGCTGTTATGAAAATTCAATGAATGGCCTTCAGTAAAATTCAGATATTTTCTTGAAAAGTATTGTTTACACACAGTTTTTGCTTAACATTATATATATATATACTGTGTATATAATAAAGAGATGATACTAGTATCATTGTCATTACTATATTTTCTCTTTAGAAGGCTTTTTTTGTTATTTTAAAGTGAAATTAGAAGCTCGATGCAATTCAGTTTTCCCTGCTATATCATAAATAATATTCTGCCAACAGCCAAAGTCATCCATTGTTTACTTTAGAATTATTTTTAAGATTTGAAAAACAAAAAGATATTTACTTTAAACGAATGGATAAATATATTATTTTTTCATATTTTTTATAAGATATTATATTTTGATATTTTATAAATTTTGTTTTCACTTCATTCTTTCTGAATACATTTTCTAGAATTAGGTCAGATTCTTTTTATTTTTTACATAATTTGAAACTATAACAATATTAAGTTAAAGGTAGATAACAGCTTCAAATAGATCTTAAAGCTTCACCGGATTGCCTCCATCTTAAAAACTGAAAGAAAAGCCATTACTCATAATAATAGACAAATGTCAGGTAGTGAAATTTTTTGCCATTCCTTTTTTTTTTTGTTTAAACTTTAACTAGATACCCAATTCAGTTTATTTTATATATATATACATATTATTGCTGTTTTATATATATCAAATAAATATTTAAAATTATGAGCCAAAAATTTAATAAGAAAGTTCTATAGCCACCGAACAGTGTAATTTTTAAACATTCTAAAATGGTATTAAGTTAATAACTATATTTTTTAGACTACGTTAAATATTATTGTGAAGTATCGTTGATCTTTTGGAAAAAGGAAGTTTTATTAAAACAAACACAATTATCTACTTTATACCTTAGTTTCAAAAATAAACAAATAAATTATAGCAGAACTCCCTCTCAGCTAACAAAACATTTCTATTAACTGCAACAATTCTTTTATATACATTTAAAATAATCTAAATAAATATAAATAATCAAAGTCACCAGATGCTAATGTCAATTAGATTTTAAAGTTAGTTTTTGGCTCTTGACTTTCATTAGTGAGAAATAATAGATTTCAAATATCCATCCTGAAGCAGCTTTCAATGTTTTTCAACACCCCAAGATTTTAAAGTCAGTTCAACTTTATTCTCTAATTATTTACGTCTAAACTTAGATAAGAAACAATATATGTTTACTATACTCAGCTTACATAGCCGTTATATGTCATTTAGTTTGTTCACCCAGGGTGAAGGCTTCATTTTTTAGTTGTTGTAAACTCCCATTTGCCTGAAGCAGATGAATGGCATGATTGTTCAGACAATAATTGTATATTGTACCGGTCAAAAAACACACATCGATCCAGAAAACCCCCAAATACAGGTAATGTACCTCGAGTCCGACCATGTACAAGATATATAAATCAGGTACATTGTGAATTCTGCCCTATTTACCTATATCCCCAGGTCAAAGATCTAATCAATAGCCTTTCTCGATGATACGATCAAATTCCTTTACTTTCACCATCCCAGAAGCTGGGTCTTAAAGCATGAGATTCAATTTAATTAAATATTTTAGTGAGAACTTGGGTGATTGGTTGATAGGTATATTTAAAATCAAAAATTATTTAATTAAAAGTAAATAAAATGATTCGAAGAACACTGGAAGTTTGGTTTTAGTTATATATATATTTAAAAATCATTTAGCATTTTACATTAGTTTAACTCGAGCTCTAACAACAAAAAATACTATCTTTAAATTAACTTTATAATTAAATGCATTCATGATGACTTTATTTATATTAGCGGTTAACATTGGCATTATTGAGTTTTTACAATTTATTTTGTGAAGTTTATACACCTTTACTTTTTTTTACATTTATTCTCCTTTTAAAATAACAAAAATTATTTTATAATTAAATGATCATGGATTTCAAAATTCCCTGTGCACATTTAGTACAAGTTTGTAATATAGTGGTAGGTTTAAACATCTGCCTAACACACATTTATAAGAATGACTATTTTAATGAATTCTTTATAATTACATTCATATCGGCCTTTCAAGCCAATTGTGCAAACACTTTGCGAGTGTTAAATAATAAATGAATACCCTCTGACCAATACAAGATATAGAATTTATGCAGGAATAAAAAGAATCCCGCATAAATTCTATATCTTGTATTGGTCAGAGGGTATTCATTTATTATTTAACACTCGCAAAGTGTTTGCACAATTGGCTTGAAAGGCCGATATGAATGTAATTACAATTATATACAGACGCTATAAAAATAAATGCTTATTTATATACATGAATTCTTTATACAAGATTTTAAAAAAAAAATTTCTATTGAAAAAGACAGTAATTAAATAGATGATTATAAGAAGACTAATTTGACGTCTTACTCCACTAACATATAAAAAATTGATTTTATTTCTCTTTGTAAAAATAATAATTTAGATTTTCAATAACTAATGTTTTATGACATTAGTGGACCTTGATGGCATAGCTTATAAATAACTTTAAAACAGTAAGTGGTTATACTAAAAAAAATAGATCAGTTAAAATCATTCCTATAATAAAATATAAAGTGAATTAGCTAAAATCAAACAATTTTAACTAATTATGCAAACGAACAAAAGAGTCGATTACTCAGGTCGAAGATCCTTTTAGTAGAATCATTTCCCTATGGCTTACGTATTAGATAGGCAAAAGAAAAGCAAAACAATGTCGGGTTAATAAATATACGAATGCAAAGGAGAGAAGAAATGTAAGAAAGAACATACAGGCCGGATTATGGATGCTCATATGCTTATTCCAATGAAGAATAAACGGAAATCAATATGTCCACATGTCATGTCCATATACTGATAGGAGATAGGATTTATGGAGAGCCAACATGCCCACCTATATGGGTATCATGCCGGAAAACCCACTCTATCTCAGCCACGCTATCCGATTCACAGACGTATGCAAAAGCAGAAGCTAACTCCAAAACACCAAATGAATGACCGTTTTAGGTCTATCCATGATACTCCCAGCATGCTTTATTAACTCAAGATCTTATAATCATTAAATACGAATGAATTATAATTAAATAGCCTTAAAATGATATAATACTGCATAGAGACCAACCTGCGTAAACAACTACTTTATATAAATATTTAACGTACAAAAAAAAAACATACATATAGAAATAAGGGAATTTAATTCTCAAAAAAAATCCCCCTTCCCTCTTTCCTAACTTAAAAAAGGGCAAGATAATTAACTGACACTATCCAGCGGCGCTGTTACTAGGTCAAAAATCTATAGCATATTTTATTCTGTTTTGAATTACAGAAATATAAAATAATAGAATCCCATTCTGGGAAATCTATAATAAATTTATTTAAAATTACAGTAGATTTGTTTAGAAATATATATATTCGATATAGCTTCACTTGCGAAATAAAAATAGATTAACTTATTTTACTTTTAAAATTAAATCGTACTTTGCAAAAACTACCCCTAGTAAATATAATTTGCTCTCTTAGCAAATTACTCTCCTTAAGTCTCCGCGAGTGAAGCCAGTCAAAATAAAAAAATAATAATCAAAGTATGAGATCTCATGCTAAGATTAATATAAAACAAATAACTAAATTCATAGTCAATTAATCAAAATATTAAAATTATGGTGAGCTTGAGTTAATAAAATATTATAATTTAAAAGAAAAGGGTTAAAGAATCAGTTAAAAGCTTTATGAAAATACATTTATACTCTTATGATAATAGTTTCAAACATCTTGATGGAAGTATTCAAGCTCTTCAGCATTTTCTTTGGAATTCCCCAGGATGAGTTCAAAGGGTGAACGTTGGTGGCAGATGGCTCTTTTGAAGGCAGGTTTGGACAGCAGCATAATGGAAGATTTCAGGTCTAAGGAAGGAAAGGGCAGTGATTTACCCTTTTTACTACTCAATCATCATGGTGTGAAGGCTTCTACAACTTTCTGTCTGTTCTCTGGTCTCTCTCTGGTCTCTTTCTGGTCTCTTTTCTATCAAAAGGGCCACTATTTATCACTTCCTACTCGTATTAGATTTTTGCTGCCTCAGGTCATTTTCAATTTTAAAAACAATTGAAATCATTCTTTTATTTTAATTTTAGAAAGTTTGTACCTCGATAAGGATCAATATATTTCAATATAATTTTATGTTAGTTTTTAATTTAGATAATGTAGAATCTCTACTAATTAATGAATAGAGATTCCATAGTGAATGGATTTTGGTAATTTATCAATGCTTTTAATTTAAACATTTATTTTAAACTTCTTATTGAGGTACAAATTTTTTCAAAAAGGCCATCTTGGATTCTTGAACTAAAAATAAAGCATTTTAAACATTTATATCTAAAATATATAAAAAAATTCAAAGTTAATTATTTGAATTTTTTCCCTTTAATAATAAAAATAGAATAACAGTGTGTTAGTACAATTAAAAATATATATGATACAAAATAAATTATAGGATTTATTCAGGATAGTTAAAAAATGTTTTTTTAGAATAATAATAAAAACAAATGTTAGTAAAATAAATAATTAGGTGGGTCAGACTGTGAAACGGCAAATCTGAATCAGATTTACCATTTCAATATATAGATTGTAATTATATTGTACAAAAACAATAAACAAGAATAAAAAAAGACAGTTGTGCTGGAAAGAAAGTATCCAAGTATGTATCAAGTTTCCAAGATGTTCCAGGGGATGACTTAGTGCAGTTGTAGTGTATCCAGTTATAATCCTATTGACATAGTAAGTTTATTGCACATTAAAACTTAAAGATTAACAAAATGAAGAATGAAAGTAGAAAGATTGAAGAGCAGTGGGAAATGATGAAAGCAAACACTTCTGAAACAAACTGTGAAAAAAATAGTTTGGAGACTTGATATTGACAATGTACATCCAAATAGTGATTCATATAAACAAATAAAACATAAAGACAATAATAAAGAGATATTAATGGAAGAAAATACTGTAACATCATTACTATAGACATGATGCAGATGTTAATTACATTACTAACACAGATGCAAAATCAGATGGAACATAATCAAAAACAAATAAAATCCACATTGATGGAGCAAATGAACGCGAATTATGGAAGATAATCAAAAACAGATCAATAATTCTTGCAAAGCATTTAAATTAGAGCAGAAATAAGATGATTTAAAGCAAACGGATGATGAGCTAAAATGAGAAAATAGAAATTCAAGAAGAAACAATGGATCAAATCATGGATGATAAACAAGCTCAATGGCTATTAAGATCAGAGAATGAACAAAAATATATGATAAACTTTTAATTAAATCATAAGTATAAATAAAAGATCAAATACCAGAAGATGAAGAAGTTGAACTAAAACAAGTAGATGATAATGAACTAAAACTACTGATAGAAATTGAAGTGAGCAAGAACTGTTAAAACTGAACATCCAAATAAATGAGAATAGGCATGAAGACTTATAACTAAAGTCATATGAATCAAAAGAATATCATGCAGTATGTTCATGGTCAGCTATAGTCTCACAGCTGGATAAACAAATACAAGTAAAAACAGAGCAGAGTTTAGGGTATTCCTTAAATTAATTTGAATTACTGTTAACACAAAAACTGAATGAAGACTTGCCTCCCATGCTGATCAATCTATTAAAAAAAGAAATCCAAAGCATGAATTAATATTGAATCTACGTATAAAAATCTTTAATATGCATATGGATGTATTCTATTGAGAGAGTTGTACAGAAGAAGAGTTTCACTGAATGTCAACTTTATTTACAATTAAGAAGAAACACAATTTTTTCACACCCCAATTACATTTTTGCCACAAAATCCCCTAGATAGTCTTTATTATCAAAATGTTCCTGAACATTCTTACTTTACCTACCAATGATTAGATAAAGAGCTTACAAAATGCCCAATAAACTTAAAAAGAAATTTAAATAAGTATAATCAATTTTTTGTTATTATTATTATTTTTTAATTTGAAGTTCAAAAAAATCGTCTTGCATTGGTGGTCGAGAGGTCAGTGTGACTGCCTTGTACTTGCAGGCAGTGCCTGGGTTGCAGGTTCGCGTCCCAGCCGATGCTATGACATTTAAAAAAAAAAAAGTTCAATAAAATATTTATTTCAATAAAAAAAATTTTTTTTTTTACTCAAACCAGTCAAAAACAGTTGTTCAAAAAAAAAAAAAAAAAGAGAGAGAACTAAAACTTATATAAATCCAATTTTCTTGTCTTATTCATTCAGACTGGATTTTTTCTTTATTCAGACCCATCAAAATTTTACTATGTTTAGTGAATAGAAATAATATAAGGAAACACCACCAGCTAGCTATATATCTCACCTGGAGTACTTGAACTACTTCCAATAATTTCAGTAAAGATGTAAAACAACACTCATTTCAGATAGCAGTGATGGAACTTGTGACAACATATTATAATCCCATATGAACTGTTTGATATTTACCAGAAAGAAAAAATAAATGACAACTATTTTGTTATGTAAGTCTTATATTTAAAAGACTGTTTGGTATTTATCCTAACTATTTGGAGTTTATATTTAACATTTTTCATCTAGACATTATATATAGAAATTGTCATTTAAAAAAAAAAATCACTCTGTTATTATATATGTTATTGAAATAAATAATATAATTTTCTGTAATAAATGTAAGTATATGTTACTTTGTACAAATTATTACTTTAAAAGAAATGAGTAAGAAATAATGATAAAATGTAAAATGCAACACTCACACATGAATTGCCCACGTCTTAAATAATTATAATTAATGAGGTAATTATATCCGCCACCCATTCATTTGTAGTTAACCCTGTATTTGATTACTAAGATTTATATTTTATATAGATAAATTTATATTATATAAGTGCAGTTGTTTGTTCACTGTTAAATAGTTTATATATATTCACATCCATATAGGAAAATACATTTCTATATAGCTTTGATAAATTAGAGATTGTCTCAGAATGAGATAGCTCTGTATAAGTTGTAGTTATAGTAAATTAAGGTTATGATCTAAAAGACCACCCTCATAATTATTACTAAATAAGGATGTCATATTGAATTAAAGTATGACCAAAAGGCCACTCCTATAGTTATTGTTATATAAAGATAACATTGTTCTCTATCTCATATAGAATAAATGTATGTGTTGGTACTAGGAAACATGACTCAAAGAAATGTTTTATATTTACGAGTTCATAATTGTGTAGAGTTGTGTTTTGAGTCTATTGAAATTGAAGTTTGTTATATGGAAAATGTACTCCATTATTTATAACCATATGATTATTATAATGTAAATGACGATTAAAATTAAACTTAACAATGAAACTTGGGATATTTATGTGTAATAATTGTGTTTTAGAATGTGTGGAATAAGACAATAATGCATGTAGATTAACGAAACTTTGTTAAAAGAAATTGCATAATAATTAATAACTATATTTATAATTAAATTATTGTTCCATAATTTATTAATTTTTTTAAATGTAAAATTGTGTATTCTACCCTCATTCATTGGCAGTAATTTGTCTTCTCAATTTAGCCTGGTATTGCAAATAGAGCTGTGTAATGGTTATCATTATATTATTAAATAAAATAGTATTTTATATATATGGTTTATTTCCTGATGCTTAAAGCTAGTGGCAACTGTGTAACGTATATAAATAAATAGAGAAAAATGTAAATAGTTTAAACACGTTACTCTGATCATTATACAATATCTCTTTTGACCAGACAATAATTTTTGTTTGTATATTGTAATTATATTATAAAAAACAAGAAGAATAACTAAAGCATGTTGTGCTTGGAGCAAGGTGTTTAAGTATGTGTCATGTTCCAAGATGTCTGAGGGGATGATCTAGTGCTGTTGGTGGGTATCCAATTATCATTATATTGAACATATTAAATTTATTACATTTAAAAATTTTGAAGATTACTAAAATGGAGAAAGAAAATAAAGGAGATGAACAGCAGTAGAAAATAATAGAAGCAAACACTTCTGAAACTAGCTGTGAAAAAAATACTTTGGATATTTCTGATATGGATAATGTCTATCCCAATAGTGATTCATACAAACAAATAAAGATATTAATAAACAGATAAAATTTGCAAAATAGTGCAACATCATCACAATTGGATATGATGCAAATAAAAAATATATTATTAAAGCAAATGAAGCAAATAAACTGAATTATGGGAAAAAATCAAAAATTTAATCAAAAATAAATGGAGCAAATAATGCAATTTCTGTGAAATCAAAAACAAATGTTAATGGAGATGAATCAGAGAATGAATGAGTATTAAAAATATACTGCTCAGAAGATGGATAATTTTTGAAAACTATTTAAATCAGAGCAAGAAATAGATGATTTAAAAAAAAATAGATAATGAGCTACAATATGAGCAAGTACAATTTAAAAAAAAAAACCCAATGTATCAAGTCATAGAAAATGAACAAGCCCAATTGTTTTTAAACTCAGAGAAAGAAACAAAAATATATGACAAACTTTTAATTGAATCAGAACCAAACTACTGAAGAAAAATGTAAAAAAGTGAGCATGATCAAATATAAATAATAGACCAAAGGCTCAAAGATATGCTTGAATGCTCACAACAAGAGGCTGATGGATCAAAGGAATGTGGTGTACTATATCCAGTGAAGTTATAATCTCACAGTTGGACAAACAAATACAAATGAAAATAGAAAATAGTTACTGTTTCCTCAAAACAAAATGGAGTGACTTATAAATTGAATAAAAACTTGCCTTCTGTGCTGATCAATCTATTGAATAAAAAATCCAACTGCTTGAATTAAACATTAAGTCTATGTATTATATCAATATAGTATATTTAGATAGAGTTGTGCAGAAGAAGAAACTGGAAAAAAAGCAAACACAATTTCCTCCCACATCAATTGCTTCTTAATCACAGTTACCATGAAAGAAAAAGCCCCCAGATACTTTAGTATCAAACTACAGCTGACCAATAATAATTTATTGACCAATAATTGGATAAATAGCCTATAAAATGCCCAATAGACATATAAAGAATGTTAAATAAGTTTAATCATTTTTTTAAGTTCAAGAATTTAAAATGAACAATCTATTATTTATTTCAGTAAAAAAATATCTAAGCAATCAAATTGATATGAGAGTTTGTTTGTTGTTTTTTTTAAAAAAAAAACTGAAATGAGTTGTCTAAAAAAAATAGAAAACTAAAACTTTTATAAATCTTTTTTTTTTTTTGTCTTTCATTCATTCAGATTAGATTCTTTCTTCATTTCAGCCTATCATACCTTCACTATGTTTAGTGAATAGAAATAAAAGAAAGAAACATCACCAACTAATTATATACTAACAAGGAATAGATTGATTACTTTAAATAACTCTGGTGAAAATGCAGAACAATTCTCATTTCAGATGGCAGAGATGGAACTTATGAAAGCATATTATAATTTCATATAAACTATTTATTTATCAGAAAAAAAATAAATGACAACTATTTTGCTTTGTAAGTTTTATATTTAAAAGACTATTTAAACTTTATCCTAACTATTTTGAGTTTATATTTAATCCAGACATTATATTTAGAAACTGCCAGCTTTTTTTTTTAAAGCTCTGTTATTATATATGTTACTGGCATGAGTAATATTGTAACAACATTCTTTAATGTATGTAACTATATATTATTTCGTATAAATTATTATTTTAAAGGAAAGAGCAAGAAATAATGAAAAATGTAAAATGCAATAGTCACACATGAATTATCCAAGTCTTAAATAATCATATAGTTAATGGTGTAATTATATTCATTGTAAATTTGTTCGTAGTTAACCCTACATTTGATTACTGAAAATTATATTTTATGTAGATGAATTTATATGAAATAAAAGCAGTTCTTTGTTCACTGTGAAATAGTTTATGTATATTCAGATTTATATGGGAGAATATATTCCTATCTAGTTTTGATAAATTATAGATCAGTCTTGGAATAAATCATCTTTGTATAAGTTGCAGTTATATTGAATTAAGGTTAGGACGTAAAAGATCACCATCATAGTTATTGTTAAATAAAGGTGTTTTATTGAATTAAAGTAGGACCAAAAGGCCACTCCTATAGTTATTGTTATATAAAGATAGCATTGATGTCTACCTCATATAGAATATATGTATGTGTTGGTATTGAAAATATACGAGTCAAAGAAATGTTTTATATTTATGGGTTCATAGTTAACATAGAATTATATTTTGAGTTTATTGAAATTGGGGTTTGTTATATGACAAATATATTCTACTATTTATAACTATATGAATATGATAATGTAAATAAGGATTAAAATTAAACTTAGCAATGAAACCTTGGACATTTATGTGTAACAATTATCTTTCAGCATGCATAGAATCAACAATAAAGTATATAGATTAAAGGGACTTGTGAAAAGAAAAGAAATTCTATATCAATTAATAATTATATTAATAATCAAACTATTGTTATATAATTTGCTAATTTCTTTAAATGTAAAATTGTGTGATTTCCTCCCATTGAGAGTAATTTATGTTAATATAAATCTAACCTAGTATTTTTAATTGGGGCTGTGTAATGTTTATCATTATATTATTAAATAATATATATATATATATTGTGTGTGTTGATTTATTTCCTGATGCTTAAAGCCAGTTAGTGACTGTATTACTTATGTAAATAGAGAAAAATGTAAACAGTTGAAACATGTTAGTCTGATCATTACACTAATTATTTAGATCTAAACTTAGATTAGAAGCAACATAAGTTTCATACAATCAGCTCACATTTATCATCTGCATTGAGTGTTCTAATCCAATTTATATCAGCTATTTTAGAGCCATATCTGGAAGTATATGAAAATTAATTATCAGTTGACTTTAAAATATGTAGTTGATTACATAATACCAGATTTATATATATTGGGAAATAGGTTGTTTGGGTTCAAATCTAAAAATGTTCAGATGTCTACTGGGTGGATGTGTATAATGCAACTTTTTATTAAAATGAAGCTGGGACTCTGGTAGATAAGATCAACCACATGTCTGGTGGTCAAGCGATTCTTATATTTATAGAGATGATTATGAAGTATAGTGACAGAAAATAAAATTCCATGTTTAATGAAGATATTGAATGTAAGCTGGGCAAATCACGTGGTGCTTATTATTTGATTTATATCATTATTTTAAAAAAAGTATCAAAGGTGCTAAAATTATTATATAAGTAACATTACTAAAAATATGATTATTGACTTAATATGAGAAGTATATTGCTACACAAGGAAATTGGTATAACTTCAAAATCTTATAAGGTTTAAATTTTCAAATCATTAATTTGAATAGTATAAAAGATCTTTATAAAGTGGCTGTTAAATAGATATTTACAATCTTGTATTTCTCAAGTATAATGACGGTTATTAAAAATCGAATCTAGCTGCAAGTTGGCACTAACATCTGATTGCCATTCATGATTTATGCTTATTAGATGATAGACTAATATTAATTAAACTATGGCAGCTAATGTGAATTCATGATTTTTACTAATAAAAACTCATAAGCAAAAATCAATATAGAAATTAGTTTGGTATTATTATATATCTTTTTTTTATTTATTGTTATGCGAATGATTTACAAAAGTTAGTAATACAAGGTTTGTTTGGGATTACTTTTAGAACTTAATTTATTGCTAAAATCTATTTTATGAGTTATATATATATATATATAATAAAAACAATCACTAAGTGAAAATATATAACATTGAATAGATTGTTTAAAGACTAGTGCTATTTTAATAAATAAGGGAGTGTCTCATTTATTAGAATAGCATTTCTCTTTAGATAATCTATTTGACTTATTCTTTCACTTCAAATATATGAATACAGACATTATAAAAATGAAAAAAAAAGAAAAAATTGTAAGTGGTTCCTAAAATGCATGTTAATTGAACTAAACACATAATATGAGTGAAGGAAATTGACATATTGACTAGAAATGTTAGCATTGAATATATATATAACA
This sequence comes from Epiperipatus broadwayi, assembly GCA_028023455.1. NCBI lineage: Eukaryota > Metazoa > Onychophora > Udeonychophora > Euonychophora > Peripatidae > Epiperipatus > Epiperipatus broadwayi. Next base: position 203,534 of record JAQFVV010006761.1, read on the forward strand.
AAAATACGCTTGTTCGGAGGTTTTGGTAAAGCTCCATCTATTGATAATAAATGCAAGCGATAGCAGGTTACGTGATTTATAACTTGTTTTTGTTTTTTATAAATGTACCTTTAAAGGTTTTTGCAATGATATATATTGCAGAGGCTTTGATTATGTGGTGAAACTGAACTGATATCAGACCCATGTAGCTATCTGGCTTGTTAAACTGGGTTTGAAGGCATTATGTGTCTGAAAAATTCATGCTTGCAAACTGATAGGAACTTCTTGCATAAACGCTTAGAGTTAGTGTTTAGATCTAGTTTCTAGCCATATCCTTCACTGATGATAGCAAATTAGCTTGAAATCAGCTGATCTGAAGGTGGAGCCAATGAAGGAGATAGTGAATTCTGACTCTTTTGACATTTATGTAAACAAAAATATGCTTGTTCAGAGGTTTTGGTAAAGCTCCATCCATTGATCATAAATGTAAGTGATAGCAGGTTATGTGATTTATAACTTGTTTTTGTTTATATATATATAATAAAAATATATTTGAGGTTAAAAAAGATTAATTTCTAACTTAATGAGATTAATAATCATTAAAGTACTTTCAATAATTCCTTGTTACACCTAACGTACATGTCCACAATTTTTGTGTTGTCCAAAGTTTGTAGTTTAAACATTAGTCTTTTGTTAAGTGTATAAGTTTGAAATACATGTGGTAGAACATATGTATTAAAAATGTTTTTCAAACATGTAGACATATTTCTCTTCAATATTATGTTATTACTTACTAAAAAACACTCTCTCTAAGTTTAATCATAAGATTAATTTAATCTGTTGTATTTCCATATATATTAATAATCTGACCAATATATTTGTAATTGTTAATTTTTTCTAATTTATTACTATCAATCTTTTTGTCTACAAAAATACTGAATGTGAGTTTAATCTTTTTAGCATTTTCCTTTAATTGTACTTTGTTGGTTTCATTTGAGAACACTTGTAACATTTCCTTAATCTCTAAACATAATTTTTTTATAAAAATAACTATATTATTTTCAAAATCTAGATGACTTAACTAAATCTCAATTTATTTTTATTCTCTTGGCTTTAAATTTTAATTCATAAAATACTTTTTGTAAAACTATTGTAAAAATGTTTTGGGGATGTGTAATCATTTTGTTGTACAGTCTTATAATTGTTAATCATTTTTGCATCACATTGTAAAGTAATCTTTGTTAATGCATTTTGATATGTTTATATTTTAATAATCCAATATTTTCGATACTGTAAAAATGCTTATAGAATCAAATGCATTTTCTTAATTCACAAATTCAAAACATGATAACAATGTATATATACATTTTCTATAATTTTTTGAATACTTGAATTTGATCTATTGTATTAAAACCACTTTTAAATCTAGTTTATTTGTCAGGCATTGGTGGTCGAGAGGTCAGTGATGGCTGCTTTACAAGCGGTTGTCCCGGGATCGTGGGTTCACTTTCCAGCTGATGCTATGACACATGAGAAAAAAAAATCTAGTTTATTTGCTTTTCGTTTTAGTTGGCTTGAGTCAAATATTCACTAAGAATTGTAACTACTTTAGTAAAGAACTTTTAAAAAAACTTATGTAAGACTGACATTTTTAATACATATTTTTTTCATTTTTTTAAAAATCAATATCATAATTAATTCTTCCAATTATGTGATATATTTTTATCATTTTGACATTTGATATATAATTTTAATAATAATTTCTATATTCCTTCACCTGATTTTTAAAGATATCCATATATTTTCTGAACTTTTCATTATTAATATAATATATATTATATAATATTTATTTAAATATAAAATAAAGTTATACATATATTTATTATTAAAATGGAATTTAAAAGCCCTTCTCATAAATAAATCATTTACCTAGAGAAAAGATAAAAAATAAAAGTATTTATATATAGATTACTGACAGTTTTGGAAACAAATTATTAATATTTAAATTAATTTTAAATAAACTATTATTTCACATTTATGTTATTATCTTTTATCTGAAAACTCTGTAATAAAATTACAAAAAAAATATATATAATCTATTTTTCTGAATAAGTTTATTCTATCATATTTACTTTTCTAGCAATTTTTATAAAAGTTGGTGGTGGGGTGGATATTAATTAAAAAAAAAAAAGTAAAAAAATATTTTGATATGAAAAAATGTATTTTTTTACATTATTGTTTAATAATACAATTTAAATTTAATTATTACTTCTTTACATTCTAGAAAAATCAGATTTAATTTGATATGAAGTGTAGTTTCTATTTGTTAAATGAAATTATATATTTGAATCATCAAAAAAAATGTTTTAAATAATAAAAATGAAAGATCGGTTATTGATATACTAGGAATTAAATCACTTCACAATGAACAATATCTATTTGTTCTTTACTAGTCATATAATAAATTTAATTCAAAAACAGATCTGCATGAAATTGTGCAGTGGTAAAATGACAGATTTAATAGCTCAAGATTTATGGTTCATTGTTCAAGGCTGTCACATCCAGTAATCAAATGTCTTTCTAAGCAATAAATTATGTTATTCGATTTTTTTCTTTATTTAGAAAGATATAACAAAACATTATAAAAATTATATAAGAACTTTGAGTATTTAATGAAAAGTTGAAATTAGTAAAATTATTAAGATATATTATCAATTTCATTTTCTCAATATATGTAGAGCAGATTTAATATCACAAACTATGAAATAACACACTTTTCTCAGTAAGACTTAGCATTAACAAATAAACACCACTATCTGTTGTATTTTTAATTGTAAGAATATGTAAAGATTTATCTCTTTAACTGAATATTTTAGATCAATGATATAAACTGAGGAAAAATAAAACAAATAATTTTGCTGCTACTTACTTCCATCTTTGGACATTTTACAGAATATCTAAGGGTTGTCTACTAGTAGATATTTTCTGAGGTATGTTGTGCAGAACCCTTCAGCTGACAATTTTTTTTGGAAAACCAGGGAATTAATTTTATTGGTCAAGTACATAAAAGTTTGAAGTAATGTTATTTGTCAATTACACATGGAGTAAACTTCTATTCAAAAAATTATAAACCTCAATAAACAGAACTGTTTTAATTTAGCTTCTAAAATTCAAATTATTTCACATTAAAATTGGTAAAATGTAACAAAAAATCTAAAATAATGTTAATAAGTAAAGAAAAAGATGAGCAAAATATTTGAAAAAGAAGCTCCATTAAAACAAAAAAATTATATTTCAACCAATCATTATGTGACATCAGGATGATTTTTTTTAAATTTTAGAAATTACAATCTCTGATTATTCATTTTTGTTGTTTTTCTTCATCTAAAATTCGCTATTTTAAATAAAAATTTAAATCTAGACACATTATTAGTCAATATAGTCACTTTATTAGTCAATATAGTGTAAAAAGTAATCATAAAATACTTAAATATCTATGGAAAATAGTTGCATTTTTCTAGAACATCAAATCTCCTTGATATGTTAAGAGTGGTCAATGTTATACATTTGTCTTGAATAGCAGTCAAAAGCTATTCTCTTTCTCTGGATTATTTTTCTTCTAAAATTAAAAAAATTTCAAATCAAAGTTTATATTTAAGTAAATGAATGTAAAAACTTAATTATCAATGTAAAAAATTACTAGAAATATATTTTATTTGCATTCAAAATCTATTGCGAAAACATAAAATATTTATAAAACATTTTGGCTTGATTTTTGATTTTGACAGTCAGAAACACTAATGAACAATAGCCAAAGCTAAAAAATCTGTACTATATAACAATAGACAGCAGTATAAAATCTTTTTTTTTTTCAAAAATTATTTCCAAATGCAGATTTTTTTGTAACTAAAAATTTAAATATGCCATTTTCTACAAAATAAGTGTAAAATGATGATTTTATGGCCAAAACTGACTGAAAGGTAATGCAAGATGGTTCCTAAACATAATAATCAGTTGACTACTTTAATCAAACTTCCTTGTTAGCATTATACTTTATATTCTATGAACATTTCAAAACATTTTACTTTACATTTTTTTCTTTATATGAATTAATATATATATATTATTTCATCTTAATGTTAAGATTTTAAGTAAAACATTTCCCCCCCAATTTCAGGATAGGATGTTCATTATTATAATGATTTATATTTCTAATGACCTCACCCTTTTTGTCTTCAATTATTCAAACCAATATATATTAATGTGGTGAGATATTAATTTTTATTAATGATTATAATAAGATAATTTGAATACATTCAAACTTAATAAAAATTGATTATGCATTAATTCATTTTTTTCAATAGCCACTATATATACATATTTTCATTTGTATTAGTTTTATAATAAACACATAACAATTAATAATTGTAACCCTTAGTTATTTAGGATAAATGATAAAGCGATTAGCTCAAGAACAAGGGTTTCTGGCTAAAAACTCAACCCATTATTTTGGTGCTAGAATTACCATATGATCTTTTAATCAATCATTTAATTAATTTTTCCTCTATATAGTTTAATGCATTAGAAAACTGATATATTCAAACTAAAAGTTACTGAATTGAAAGTATCTGTCATATCTGATGTTCAATTAATGTTTGATGTTTTGCATAACTAATCATTAGAATTTTTATTTTTAGTAACTATCCAACAGTAAATTTTAATTATAATGAATCTAAATGATTTTGAATGTTTAAATTATCATTAATGATGATATTGTCTCATTTAAATATCCTACGGATTCCTAAGTATATTAACTTATTTCATGTAGAAAATGAATTATACAACAATTATACTTCACCAAATAAAATACAGAATTTTAAATATTAGAATAAAAAATTGTATTACTTTTTTTTTTTTTAGTTTTCTAACATATTTTTTTAAAACTTAAGTTAAAATTATAAATATTTTTATGAACATTAATTTGGCTTTTTTAAAACTGATGCTCAAAAGGAATGATAATTGAATGATTTTCTATAGATGGATTAATCACTAATTTAGAGATGACACTGCAGATATCTTGAAAAAAAAAACCTAGTCATCAGACACCTTTTCACTAAGAGAGATTGATTTTACTATAATTAATGTGATAGTAGTTTAGTATTTATGAAAATAAAATATTAAGGCACAAGGAAATCATATGAAAAAAATGGAATGTTATAAAAACTGAGAAAAACAAAATTGTATGAATATGAAATTAAAAAAAAGATTCATATAACAAAGAAATTTGAAATTTATGGATTATGAAAAAATATTTGATTTTATAAGCATTTCTTTGATAAATAAGCATTTAAATCATTAAGATATAGATCCAAGATATTGTCATATTTTGAAAAATATTTATCAAAATGCAACAACAATGATGTGGTGATACTAAGAAAATAAATATTCTGAAGGGTGTATATCAGGATGATTTCATATCTGCAAATTTTTTTTAGTAGTTTTACCAGAAATATTTTGGGGATTAGAAAGAAAATCTACAAGGATAAAATAAATAAATATTATTTAAGCCATTTTACATTTTGCAGATCATGTGGTTGATTTTTCAAAAAAATGTCTGAGCTTCAGAAAATGTTTTAAGAGATATCATCAAAATAAAAAAGGAAGTACTAAAAAGATATAACTAATATTCAATGATTTCTCACAAAAGAAAAAAAAGAAAAATTGTCAATAATGAATGAAATGAAATCAAAAACTCTAATTATCATGGTCAGGTAAAAATGTAATATATTAATTTAATTACAGAATTCAACACTAGGTTGAATGACTTTGATAAAAAAAGCACAGTATTTTTTTTTAAACAATTTTGAATACATTTTTAATAATATGTTTTAACATACTTAAATATAAATCTGAGATTGGATACTCAATAAATTTCATGTCAAACAAAAAAAATATAAGAAAATGAATGTTGGCATAAACTAGAAAGAACTGGAAGCAAAATATATGAATGAAAAAACAATCAGGGATCACTGAAAAAATTAAGAAACTAAAACAGATTTAGAATAACATGTGACATTAAAATATGACACTAGATAAAAAAACTAAAGTCTTGAACTGGATTCCACAAGAGTGTAAAAGCCTCAGAAAAAACCACATATAAAATGAATGGATGTCTACTTGGGTGTTATTACTAACAAATTGTTAGTATTTGAAAAGTTTAAATAGAGTTTAAAATTTTCTATACATTCAATATTTAATGATAGATGATGGAAATAGTCCAACATATTATCACATACAAATGTAAGAATTTTGCAGAGATATAGAGTAAAAAATCTCTATATTAGAGAAACTAGAATAAGTGCTGAAAAATCTTCATAGATATAACAAACACTTCCACACTTCCAAATCTTCATCTTGCAAAGTATTTAAATTATTAAATTATTGTCTTAATTACCACCATAAAAATGTGTATCCATATAAAAATAAGTATTTATTATATTTTAAAGTGTTAAATTGTTATTAATAAAATAATTTTACACAGTAAATAGAAAGTATTTTTATGTAAACAAAACTAAAGATAGTAAAATTAATATTTCTTTTACATTTTTTTTGCAAAATTTTTTTCTACAATAAAGGGTATAAAAGATATATTCTTGAAATAAGAAAAATTCACTAATCCAAAAAAAAAAAAACACTCTAAAGAGAAAAATTTCGGATTAATGATTTGATATAGGATGATTTAAATAAAATCGAAATGTCTTATTGGAGTAATAAAAAGAGCATTTATAATTAATGTCTGACTTCTTCAATGGAGGAAAGATTTCTTAATTATAAATTAAGATTGTGATAGATGAATAGAAAAAAGATAAAACTTTTAAAAAATAACATTCTATGAAGAATATTATATACCTATTGAAACTTAAAATCATATCTAAAGTTAAATGAAAGAAGTTCTAATAAGGTGATTAATAATAGTTTTCATATTTATTGATTCATAATTAGTATAAATAATTATTTAATAAAAAAAGCGGCATTTACAAAATAAATTTGTTATTACATTCAAAGATCAGCAGTTCAAGCTAATTGCACATGCGTCTTTTGCGAGAGTTAAATAATTAATGAATACTTCACAATACAAGATATAGTATTTACTCAACAGTACTTCAGATTTGCTCATATAAAAGAATTTGAGTTGTAGAAATAAGAGGATTCCTTTTATTCCTGCATAAATACTACATCTTGTATTGTGGAGTAAAGTATTCATTTATTATTTAACACTCGCAAAAGACGCAAGTGCAATTAGCTTGAAAGGCTGATCTTTGAAAATAATACAATTGTACACATGGCGTCATATAAAAATAAAGCTTATTTACTTAAAATAAATTTGTATAAAAAGAGTCACCATGCTAATAATTTAAAAGTAATTGCAGAGTTTGTTAAAAGTGATGAAAGTGATAAAACTAACATCACATTATTTATAGTCACAATGTTAATAATTAAAATGTAGTGATTTACTTAAAATGCTTAGATTTTTTTAAAATAATTGATGAGAGCATTTATTGTTGAATTATTTCCATCGTCATTTTACAGAAATTGAACTCTTATTTATACTTTTTTAAATACATTCAGTTGATTAGTACATAACTGTAAATAATCATTTGTTAAAAATGTTAGACCTATTCTCAAATCAACTGATACAAATTGTTCTAAAAAAGATCTCTTTCATAGATTTGCGTATTTCCATATATATTGTACTCATATATATGCTATTATTGCCTGATTTTTAGTCAGGTTGAATTTTAAAAATCACCTTTGTTGACATTGATATTTCGTTATATAGAAGCTATTTTAAGTATGTATATATATTTATATTAACTTGTAGGAGAAAAAAAAAGAATATTAAATTGACAAATTGATTTTCAATATTTTTTATTAAAAAAATTATTATGAATTTTATTTTGGTTATAAAAAAATATTTCAATAAAATTTAAGTGAATTCAAAATATATTGATTTTCTAACTATAGTGAAAATGTATTAAAAATAAGATTTATTTTGAATAATAAAGATATAAAATATTCTGACTCATTAAGAATTAAGCTGTACTTTTTTCCAGTCAATTTTACTTCATTTTAATCAAATTTTATGACTTGATTTTTTTTATTTATCTACTACTAAGCTGGGTTGTGAGTATATTATGAAGCATCAATTAGCATAGATATAAATGTTTACTTTCATAAATATTAAACACAATGTTGTATATTAAATTTTTATTTGAAAAATTCCTTTTAATGATTCAAAAAATTTGTTTCACAAAAAGGTGACCGCCAATCAATGTTAGTGGTAGATGATTTATCATTTTATTTGCAACCACTGTAGAATCTATATATTTTTTTTACTGACAGACAAAAAAGATCTTTGAAAAGGGTATTAAATTTTAAAGATTATCTAAGTTGCAATATTAAATGTTATTGTCTTCGAGGAAAAAGAATAGACTATGGTTTATATATAACATATAGGATGTCCAAATTAGGTTAAACTGTTTAAGGGTCTGAATCCCTCTTTTGAACACAATAGTGATTGTTCATTTAATTAATGTATCTACTATGTACATTTTTGATGAATGATATCTTTTGAATTATTTTTTTTATAGTTCAAACATATTTAAATTATATTGTACAAATCTTAGTGGATGATTTTTTTTATTTAATTTTTTGATGTTTTTAGCTTCTTAGGGGTAAGTAATAGAAAATCATCATCTGCTCTAGTTTTGATAGTCAGTTTTTGAAAAAGAAATTTAATTTATGTTCACAATCAGTTGAAAACTATATTATTTTTAAATAATTGAGTTACTGATATCATAATACATTGAATTATATATATATATATATATATATAAAGTCAGAAATGCCTGCAAACAAGAAATGGGTATGTGACCTTTAGATGATATTTGTATATATGTATTTTAAATATCGGATAGCAGTCAATAATTAAACAATACCAATATCAATAACAATCACAATCTCAATCTGTTCTTAAGGCATTGACTACAAAGAATAAAATTATTAATTCAAAATGTTTAAATAAACCTCATTAAGGAAATATACATGACCTGTTCTGAAAGCAGACTAATAAATAGTCAATTATAACCTTCAAATTGCAATTATAACTCTTAAACTGTATTCCAATTATGTATTACTTAGACAATAAAGCTAATACTGTTCATGTCTGGATAGTTAGTAATGTAAATACTGTACAGAAAAACAGTCAAAACCTAAACGATATCAATATTAATAAACAACTTCAATCTGTTGTAAAGACAACCTCCTTTAAACAATAAAGGCCTAGAATAACCTGAAATTAATTAATTAAATACTAATATATGTAAATGAAAACAAAATCATGCAACTATTATATTTAAAAAAAAAAAAAAAAAACATTTTTATCACTTCTTTAACAAAAAAAAAAGTGAATAAAGTATTAAAAAGAAGGCTCTTTGATATTATCTTATACTTCATCAAGTGTATGTATTTAATCTAAAATTTTATGATTTCTGATACTTTATTTGAATAATTACATTTTATAAATTACTAATAATCTCTCTGTTAACTGTGTATGTTTGTTAATTGTTACTAATGGATTACTGTTAATTGTTAATTAAGTAAATACATATCATAGTGACTGAATTATCTATTCCTCTAAAGCCATTTTCATTCCTATTTGTATAGAATGGGAACCAATAATAATTAGGATTTTGCTAACCTTGTTTCTTCTTACTTTAATCAAGAAGTGATAGATATTATCTTTATAACCTTAACAAGAAGCTGGCACTTTCATATAAATTATTGTTTAATTATATCATAAAAATATAGTGGAAAGAATGTACATACCATATAAATATTTTCCATTCATTTATGAAAATATATATAGTGAACACATTTTCCTCTTTGCTTTTATATTGATTATTGAAAGCAATATTCTTGTTTATTTTCGGATAATAATCTGCATCATTATTGGTTCCTTTAGAAGGTAAACATAGTTACACATGAATAACCTTCCTCTATCAGTCCAAATTTTTTATAACCTCTCTCTCCCAAATATTATCTTAATTTACTTTTCTTTGTTACACCAATTCAAAGTATTTTTTAAAAATAGAATATTTAGTAATTAAGTAAATCAATCAATAAATATTGTATTTTTCTTTAAAAATAACTCTATTTCTAACAGATAAATAATCCTTCAGATACTCATTTTAACTCTCATTTCATTTTAAGAACAAAGCTTTTTTTATATTTACATTTACAGTAATTTATTTTACATTTCAATCTATGTTTTGGCTATCTTCTGTAGTCATTTTTTGAATTATTTCTAGAAATATATGCAAACCTACAAATTATTTTTAAAAAAATCATAATATAATTATGCAATATTAATAATTCCCTAGAATAACCTACAAATCTATTTATATTTATAACTTATATTTTCAAAAATCAATATCAATAATAACATAAACGTTAATTCAAATTTATGTTCTAAATTCAAAATAATTTATATACATATCATTAAAACCAATGAACACTGAATCAATCCAAATATCAATAACAATCAACAATCTCACACTGTTATCAAGGCAACTTCTTTTAATAATAAAAATGGAATCCCACCTATACTTATGCTCCAATATATTTATATAGACCCTAAAGATTGCAACTTGACTAGAGAGACTAAAATTATTGATACTAAAAGGTCTAAATAAATCTCATGAAACAAGTAAATGTCTGTTTTGAATGCACACTAATACATAGTCAGTTATAACATTACAAATTGCAATTATAATTTTCAAATTGCACCCAAAGTATTACTTAAAGAATAAGTATAATACTCCACCCACTTTTATTCCAAGCCACCTAATATTTTTTTAAACATCTTTTTGTTTTTAGTATATAATTTATCTTTATAACTATTATTCTTTGGTTTAATTAACAAAATTATAAATGTAATGTCCCTTTTTAAACATGTTTATTATTCCTGAACATATTCTTATTTTTAAATATATATATATTTAAAAATCTTCCAATTACTCTATTCTAATTACCAACTAAATTTAAATATTTCTCTTTGCATTATCACATTATTTTTATTCTAAATGCTTTCTTGTCAAATGTTTACCATTATTTTTATTTTAAAAATACACTTTGATCTCAATCTTTTTCAATATTATTTAACATTTTCCAGACTTTATCTTTTAACATGTAAATGCTTATACTTTTGCATAGGTAAAATATATTGGAATTTTATCTTTTAAATATTGATTTAACCTAATTTTTAATTTATTTTATATTATTTCTACATATGAAACATTACAATCTAAATAATTTGCAATATAAATACCATTCTTTTTTTTAAACTTTTCTATATAATTTCATTTATAAGAAAATTGCTTACATGGGTCTAGATAGCTGAATTCTTATTCTACTAGAAAATAAATCTTTGCCAGTTTAATAAGTACAGTATTTTAAACCTCAGATAATCCAATGTAATGGTTTCTGACATATTGTTAAAATAAAACTTGATTTGATAAATTACCAGAAGGGATTTAGTCAACCATATGAATGAATCCATTTGCTCTACAAGTATTTTTAATAATTTATATATCAATAATCCAAATTACATAAACCAAAATAAATATTTATGTATTTATTTATAACATCTATAATTAATTAAATAGATTACATCATAATATATAGAATGCTATCATCCTCATAAAAATTCTTTTTTTTTCTTAAATTATACTTGATATATGATTAAATTTTGAATTATGTTTCTCTTTTAAGTATATTCGAATGATGTAAAAATGACTGCAAAGATGTTATAGATTTATTTTATAATCAGTTCTTTTACATTAAGAGTAGGAAAAATAGCATTTATCTAAATAATGACTGCTGTTTTTTTTTTCTGTGGTTTAAGCTTCAGCAGCATTATCTCATCAATAGGTGAATTTTATTTGCTTCAAATTTCAGTGATTAAACAACTAATGTTCTGACTACAAAAAGAAGTTTTTAAAATAATGATTGATTATTTTCTGCTAACAAGATAAAGAAAATTCTGAATATTTCAGAAATATAAGATCATTCTCATAAAATTGTAGATGTGCACATCAAATAAATAACTAATATATTTTTCCTAAATAAATAAGCTTCACCTTTTTTATATCCAATTGTGTTTTGATTTTCTCATATTTGCAATTTTTTTTTAATATTCACCTCTTATCAGATTTTTATTTAAACTACTGGTGTGAATTCTTTTATCAAACTCTCCATAAGTTAAGATTTATCAATAAGATCAGATGGAAGTTGAATTGCCATATTTTTGCAATAAAAGTGACCAAATTGCCTACTTATTATAAATATAATATGCATGAAAACCAGTCACATACCTAATATATAAGATACATCATTAATAATTTTAACTTATCCTAATTATATGTGATTTTTTTTTAATTTGTTAACTTTTTATCCACATTTGATCATTAGTTCTAACATAATAACAATGTTTTCAAAAATTGAAGAAAAAATTGACATTTTAAATCTCATAAGTATATGATCTAGTCATAAAAATAACATAAATAATTTGCTTCACTTTATTCAGGATTTGAATCTAGTTTTCTATTTTCAATGAGTTTTCTACTGTTGCATCCTGGTAAAATTAAAGGCATCATAATAATTGCTTCAATTTATTGAAGATGTGAAGTGTAATGTTTGCAATTGGGAGATCCATCTTGATTTATTACAGAGTAGGTAAGTGAAGATTAAATTTATTATTCATGAATTTTCATCTGAAGTCAATGATTTCTATAAATCTTATTATACAATAAGATAAATCTTAAGATATAATATAGATTTCAAAGATTACTAATATATGTTATTACCAATTTTGTTAAAGCTATTGCTAAAATTTTGCTAATAATTTTAGTATGATCAGAAAGATGGAGAGGGAGCATATGTAGCAAATGAAAAGTAAAAAATGAATTCTTCTTTATAAAAAAAATGCTTAGAGCATTTGCATTTTAAAGTATCCCAATATGATAGAATGTCTCATTTGATCTAATAGACTGTTAACTATTTTTAGGTAAAAACAAAACTGAAGAAAACTTTAGTGGAAATCACATTCTAGCATGTAAATTGACTATTAGATCCAATTGTAAAAGTAAAAGACTAACCAGTTCATTTTAATATATCATTGATTCCATCAGAAGTTTTCTTTACTACAATAGAATAAATTTATTACCTGGTTGAACTAATAATTTGTTGTCTATATAGTGATGATTGAGGGAGGATTTTTTTCCATCTGGACACTCATATTCTGAAAGTGTAACAAATTTTTGTTTACATATTACTCTAGTTATGACATAAATATCAGATTAATGTTTCTGATTTATGCTCATTGGTTGCAAAATCTAAAATCCATTGATAAGGTGTCCAATTTTGAACTTTGATTAGCTATTGGGAAAAATTCTTATACTTGGAAATCATTTTTAAATAGACAACAAAGGTAATGAATGGAAAGGAAATCACTGTAACATTTTGGTAACTTTAGCAGTTCTAACCTTATTAATAGTAGGAAATAGTTAATCAAGAAACTTAGGAACAAATGAAATAATGTTTCACATAAATAGTGATCAAATGGTGTTGTAGTAAAATTTTGAAATAAATTTCAAAAATAAATTTCTGTCAAGAGATATATAAACAATATTTCTGGATCCAATTGCTGAACACTATCATATAAAGAATAATAAAGACTTATAACTGATATGAGTGAACTCACAAAAAATTTGATGCAAGACTATCAATTTTTTGTTTTAGTTTGGTGGTGACAGAAATGTCAAGATCTGTCTTGTGGCATCTGAAGCCATTCTGCTGTTCTTTAAAAAATTTTAGATGAGTGGCAATGTCTATCAACTATAATTTTTTCATATTCTTTATCTTCAGCTGAAGACATTTGTATCAGACAGTATTACCTACTGCAGTTCATAGAAATAAAAAGGTTCTGGCTGATGAAAGAATTGAAATGAAAAAAGTCAGAAAATCAGATTCCTAATATCAAATTAGCTAAATGATGAAGATAAATTATGCATATATAACTAAAACTATGCTGTGTTAATTAATGCATATGTAAGAGATACAATTTTTTACACAGTTCTATCTATTGGTTGACATAGATTTAATTTTTTTTTTTGTAAATTCTAACAATACAGTTGGCACATTGTTGCTATAAACATCAATTATTTCATCTGTAAAAATGGTCTGTATTAATATTTTCAAATAAAAAGCTACTGTTTTTAATAAGTTAAAAGATAGATTATTGCATTTAAGTTAGATGTATATAAAGATTTTGTTTAACCTAGTTTATTGTATGTAACCAAGACTTGGACAACCTATTGATGCAATATAAAGCCAATATTAAAAAAAATTTATTTAAAAATCCTGTGTAAAATTTTAATATGCTATGTAAAGATTTAAGACCATTCAATATTTTTTTAATGCAGGATGATATTGTAAAATTATATGTTTATTGTATAGAACATGTAAAATGGATCAACGATGCAATACTTTCAAAAAGAATGTTAGCAGTGAATTTGAGGATGGGAGAGATAGATTCCATCTATGTTATAATGATTATCTCAAAAACAATTTAAAGAAGTGCAATGCCAGTTGTTTCCATTGAGAATATATGGCAGAGAATAGAATAAATAGGAGAGCAATGATTAGAGATGGTGTAGTATTTCAGGAAGAAAAAATTTTTGCTGAAGAAATTAAAAAGTAGCATCATGAAATATTAAATGAGTGAAAAATAGACCAATATGTTCTACATGTGGATGCATTTGTGGTTCAAAGATTGGCTTGTATAATCATTAGTAAACTCATTTCTAGAGCAATTTTTTCTTACTTTTCTATCCTTAGTGTTGGAATAGCCATAATGATTTATGAGTGGCTACTATATGTATGTATAATATAAAAAATTAATAAGGATTGTTATGGCTAATACAATTAGGAATTTTTAATAAAAATAGGAAATTATGTTGTGCTTTATTGAAATCCAATTTGAAAAAGTGGCTTTTTTTGAAGTGCATTTTAATATGGTTCAGAGACCTGGACAAATATGGAAGGGGAACTTTGGTAGAATTAAAAACTTAGAAAAAATTGAAAGAATTAAAATAGTACGACAGAAATATTGAAAAAATTAAATGAAAAAAATTACATTGAGAGAATTAAGAATAGAAACAAAAAATAAATTAAGCATATATTTCAAGACAAAGAAGTTATGAAAAATATCTTTAAAAGTCTATAGAGTAAATGAAAGGAATATGAAATAAAAAGTAATTAATTAATATTTAAAGAATAGAGAAGAGATAGAAATGCTTGGGTTAAGTCATTTGGTTTAATATGCAAAACATGATTTTAGTTAAATACTTAATTATAGTGATTTTTTTCAATAGTCAGAAATTTTATTCTATTTTTAAAATGTTATTTAAAACAGAAAACATCCAGGTTTCAATTTTTATAATCATAGCTATAAAAACTAAAATTGATAATATAATTTCAGTATCATTTTATTTGTTTTACTCAGGTGTTATTAATCTGAGATTTATAAATTTGTAGTTTGCATTAATTCAAAAATGATTATTTAATGTAGATAGATATACACTTAAAGTTTATATTTACTGTACTAGGAAATTATAAAAATCATATAAGCTCATGATTTATTTCATAAGAATATTTTTTTATATTATTACTCTTTTAGATAAAAGGTAAATTATATAAAGAGGGACATGGAAAACAGCAATGAGTAAAAACTGAGTGAGGGTATAAATTAATCCAATAATCAAGCTATTATATGTCTGTTAAGAGAAATAGAAGGGCATAATATTGACTTCTACTCTATAAGTTCCAGATTTCTCTGTAAACTGATGGTGATCTTCTTGATGATGACAGAATATGATGATGACAACCAGAATGATACTTGGAGTTATAAGTTCCAAATTTTTCTATAACAGATAGTTCCCTACTGGATCACAACTGAGCATGATAATGATCAGAAATGACATCTGGACCAATCAAAAATAAGTAATTTTGTAGCAATTTTTTGTAATTTTGGACTTTCTGAAATCTCTTACTGTTATGGCCATTAAAGCAAAAGCTGGAAACCAAATAACACGAATATAGTAATTCATCTATATATGCAATAATGTGTTCAAATGCATTAATTTATTTCTTCTTTTTTTACAGAAAGAAAAAAAATTAACAAATGTTATCAAATTACACTATCTTATTTTTGGGGAAAAAAGACCTTACCGAGTACTTATTTTATTGTATAATAATAATTAAATTAACTTTAAATAAATTATAGCCTTGAACATCTCTATGGATATGTATACAAAATTGTTTTTATTATTATTATGAAGAGCCTTCATAATAAAAACTTAAATCAGTCAGCCATTGATATTAACACATCAGAAAATGATGATTTGACAGTTTTTGACTTTTCTGCATTTTTTTAAAATAAAAATATACATTCACTTCAATGTACAGTATATATAATTTAAAAAACATTTTGAGTATCTAATTTTTTATATGGTTAATAATTTGTAAACAAAGTGTTAATAAGTATAATTTGTACTTGCTTTTATCTTTAGAGAATTACAAAAGATTGAGAAGATTGAAAAAGATAAAAAAAAAAAAACTATTGTTTAAAGAGTCTCTAAGGAAAAATTGAATCAGTGTGGAAAATGAAACTCCTTAATAGTCATTAAGTCTCCAAGAGATCACAAAGAAAAATGACATCTTATTTTTTTCCACTACTATTTTCATTTACTTACTCTGTAATGTTATTATCTGATCACAGATTAGAAGTTTTGATATCTTAATATTGTGTCACCAAATCCTTAGTGACTAATTTTAATATTTTCTTAATAGTCAGAATTTTTTCTCATATTCCCAAAATGCTAATTCAAACAGAAGAAATCCTAGTCTCAATTTTCATGGCCAGTTGAGTTAGAACTTTTGAAAAATAAAAATGATAAGATACAATTTCATTAATTTTATTTCCATTTTTTTATATTAATTAACTATTTTCTTCAGTAATATAACTATTTAATACTTTCATAGTGATAACAAAATAAACGTATTAATTTGTAAATATGCAATTAAATAATATATACAATATATATAGATAAAAGGATATATAAAAAAGCTTTTAGATAGTTCAATGCAAGGCAAAGACTTCTACAACAACCACTTATAAAGGGATAGTGAAAGAAAAAACATTACCATGTTCGCTGTTATTTGTAGATAATAAGCATTTATATGTTGTCTTATTCTTGCTTTATTCTATAGTTTTAAAAAAAGCTAGATATTCATTTACTAATCAATATTGGACTAATGGAAGAATTAACTATGAACTATTTATTTGGATAAAAAATGTAAACCTGATTGGAACTTAAAATAAATTTGAAGTTTACCAGATCAGAGTTTGAACCCAATTTATAGGCATGACATGCTAACATTATATTACAGAACTCTTAAATATGTATGTATTATTGCTATTTCTTTATCTGTTTGATATTTAAATGCCATAATAGTTTAAGACAATGTTTTATTAACAATTGTAATGTTTGATTTTTCTCATCATGTCATCTTTTTTTTTTTAAAAAAAATTACTTATATGTTAAAATACAAAAAGCTAAAAAGCACACGAATGAACAATCATTCTATTATATTGTAAATGTGTTATTTCATCATTCATTATAATTTTAGTTTATCTTTGTGAAAAAAAAAACTTGATCTAAAATCTAAAGAAGCTACTCACAAACAATTTAACACGATTGTCAGTTTAAAGATAAGTTGTAATAGGTTTATTTACTGTAAAGTGGAAAGAAAGCTATGGATTCGTGCTAAAATTTATCAGTTCTTTTTTTAGTATATTACCCATGTAGTTGACTCATTTAACGAAACAGCTTGTTGGTGCACAAAATACTTTTGTTTTATTTATAAAAATATAGTAAATTTTATTCTGAAATTTGGATACATCTCATATGAATCAAATTATTGATGGGATACACTAAATGGAATTTAAGAAAAGGAAAAGTGCGATGATGAAACGTCCTGCACTGCACAATTTAAAAGGACTAAAGGTTCATAGTAGCCAAGGAAATGGCCTATTATTTGATATCTTGGAGATTGGTGACTAAGCTTGCATGATTCAAAATGTATAAAGAGAACACTAAAGTTCTGGTCATGGTGAAAAAGCCCACAGGATTACACAGGTAAATCAGACCTTTCAGCATGAATTCCAGAGTCATAATGCACAGAGTCTGAGGGATAGGCTTGAGGAAGGAGGGGAAAAAATCAATCCTAAAGGAATGTACACTAGTCAGTTAGTTGTTTCCAGAACAGATTTTCATTTAGCTATACAAGGCACCATCCCTAGGAGGGCATGACAACCAGCTTCCATTAATAAACAAAATGTCATTTAAGTAAATAGAGGTAATACTTATTAAATCTAAAGTGAAATATAGTAATTAAAATCTATGGTATGTAATTATCTATTCATTCTATGAACATATCCAAAATATATACATATACATTTCTTTTTTGGAATCCTGAACTAGGAAGGAAAGCTGTAGAAGAGAATAAAAGTCTCAAGAGTGTAAAACAATATTTTGGTATTGGTAGGAAATTTATATCTGCAATAAAGAAAAGATGGAACTATTACTAAAAAAAGAGATGACATCCTGAAATGCATAGAAGACTTCTATCAAAAATTATATAGTAATAAAGAACAAGCATGTCCTATACCTATTATATCTTCCAAGTTGCTCAGAATTTTAAATAAAGAAGTGAGAAATGCAATTAAATTTAGGAAGAAAGGAAAGGTACCAGGTAATGATGGAATTATAATTGATATATTAAAAGAAGCAGGTGAAGAAATATAATTTTTTTTAGTAAAGTTATATACCAAATGTCTAAATGATAAAGATGTACCCGATGATTGGAAGAATGTATTAATATTAATATTTAAAAATGGTGATAAAGAAGATATTAGAAATTACAGACCTATCAGCCTTTTATCAGTTTTATATAAAGTTTTTATCAAGATAATTACAACTCATCTACAGAGAACATTGGATTTCCACCAATCAAGAGAACAAGCTGGATTTAAAAGTGGTTTTAGTACAGTAGATCACATCCAGGTATTGAGAAAAGTTTTTGAAAGGACAAATGAATATGAGTTCCCATTATGCTTTGGATTTGTAGATTATGAAAAGGCATCTGATTCTATAAACATTTCTTCAGTGATTAAAGCATTGGATCAGCAAAGTATAGATTCAGGATATTATCATATTTTAAAGAATATTTATAAAAATGCAAGAGCAACAATTAGATTACATAATGATACTAAGAAAATCAACATTGAGAAGGGTGCAAGACAGGGTGACTCCATATCTCCAAAACTTTTTACAGCAGTGCTTCAAGAAGTATTTTGTAGATTAAAATGGGAATCTAAAGGAGTGAAAGTGAATGGAGATTATTTAAGTAACTTCGATTTTGCAGATGATGTAGTTATTTTTGCAAATAATGCTTTAGAGCTGCAGGAAATGTTGCAGGAGTTGTCAGATGAAAGTAAGAAAGTAGGACTAAAGATAAAAGTTAAAAAGACTAAAGTAATGTTCAATGGATTTTCTCAAAATATGAAAATAAAGATTGATGAGTTAGAAAAAGTTAGCAGCTATAAATATCTTGGTCAGATTATTAATACATATGGAAACATAATGGATGAAATTAATCATAGAATTAAACTTGGTTAGAGTGCTTTTGGTAGAAATAACTTGATACTAAAAGGAAATATATCTATGTGTTTGAAAAGAAAGGTTTTTAATAAATGTGTTTTACCAGTTCTTACTTATGGATCTGAGACTTGAACACTTAATAGAAGAGCAATACAGAGACTTCAGAGTACTGAAAGAAGTATGGAGAGATGCATGTTAGGAGTAATAAGAAGAGATCGAAAATGCAATATATGGGTAAGAAAACAAACATGTGTTATTGACCTCATTGAAAAAATTAAAAAACTGAAGTAAAGTTGGGCTGGACATATTGCTAGAAGAGATGATAATAGATGGACAATTGAAATCTTAAACTAGATTCCAAGAGATTGTAAAAGAGTCAGAAAGAGATCACATGTGAGATGGATGAAATAAGAAAGTGTGCAGGGGTGGTGTGGAGAAGAGAAGCTAAGGATTGGAGAAGTTGGTTTGAAATTGGAGAGACCTTATGATGATGATATGCACATTCAAATCAGATGCTTATGCTTATTATTATCATTTTTGAACATAGGAGAGGTATAATTACACTCCATTATTTATGTATCTTTTTTTTTATTACAATTAAAAAAAATTATTTATAAATTGTAATGGAATAAAAAATTGTACTACAAGTTTTAGACAACATTTTATTACTGACATAAAAAATATTACTGTCCTTAAAGTTAGAACAACATTTGTAATGTGTTAAAAATGAGAGTATACTCTTCTTTTAATGCACTATAGATTTTGGGATCTATTTGTAATAAATCAGATATGACAAAACCATGATAGACTGATCTTGTTTAATAATTGCCTTGCCAATTACGGCATCATTTATAATAAAATAAATATGTGCATATGCTAAGTATCATTTGTAAGAGAGCAAAAATAGGTCATAAGAAGTAATAACTCTATTATAACCTGTATAAAATATAGCTCAGACGTTGGTCATTCTATATAACAAAATGAAAATGACCTTGAAGTTAAACATCATTTATAACTGAATAAAATATAATTTAAATAAAAATAATATTTTATAATACCCTGTGAATAATAGTATTATTCATAACAAAATAAACATAATATACTAAACTAAATGAATACCAATCAATAAATAATTAATCAGTACTAAATATAATCCTTTGTCTTATTTCATAACAAAGCAAAACAGTGGTGATAATTTTTTATTATAGCATAGTGAGTTAAGACAATATTTATAATAACCATAAAACAAACAAGATCATCACTTCAAATATCAAAAATACAAATCTTATTTAAAGTAGATTAAAATAAAGCAATTATATCAAATATCACTGCCTTAAAACAATGATATATACTTAAGACAGATTTCACTTATAATAATAAATAATAAATCATCAAACAACTAAGTTCTAATATACCCAACCAATCAAACACTGCTTACAAAAATATAAACTTACACTACAATTCAAAAATATTCATATCTTAAAATAATTCACGAATGGTAAGATAACAGCTTTAGAATGTCTTATAAGTTTACAATGTTCATAATAAATATATGATTCAATAATTAATTTTAAATCTTAGTTTAATAAAATAATAAATAATACTAGTTTATTTATGCCATATTTTTATATTCATTTACTATAACTAATATTATTTATAGCAAGATAAAAGACAATAAAATGATAAATAATAAATTATACTAAGTAACACCATGCTATATCCTTATATTGACTTTACTCTTATTAATTAAGCTAATTATAATAAAAGGAAATGCTTAATAATGATATAATATTAATGAACTTATTAGATAATCTTGAATCTGTAACATCCAATCATAGCACTTCATAAAAGAAACAGTAGATATTGGATATTTGTTTAAGTCCAATTAACTAATCATATCAATTTATTTAAAATTTTCAGTAACTAAATTATTAAAACTCTAAATTATAACAATTAAAACATATACAAATAATTATTAGTATTTATTATAATTAAGTATAAATATTAAAATGTATTAGCTAATTGGAGTGATGATCAACCTCAATTAAATTTAAATATAATTAAAGCAAATCATTTTCACTTATGACAGAACAAAATATATATCATCAGTTCTATAACTGAATAAGATTAAGATCTTAATAATCAACTGTTGACTAATTACAATACTTATACAATTGATAATAATTTAGGTAAACAAGCAAATATTTAAATATGATTATTGTATAAAGTTTATGTCTAGTCAGATAATAACTATAGAAAATAAAAAAAATATATAACTATTATTACTTGACTATTCTGTAATTTGATTTCTGGATTATATAATATAGTTATTTTAAATAAATTTTTCGATATAGACGATTTATCTATCCTCACTCAAATGTTGTTAATTAATTAATTCATATTACATTATTGAACAATAATCAGAAAAGTTTATTTGATTTAATTTAAATTCAAATTTATTAATCAATAAGTATCAATTACATAATTAAAAAATATAGAGATGAATAAACCATAAACAATCAATATGTATACATATAATCTAATTGAATATACAATAAATCATTAAGTGACATTAATTTGATATCTACATATGTAATTGACTGTTAGTCTCCAATTATTTAATAATAAATACTAAATATATATATGTATCACAAATGTGTTGTGGGATGTTCATACTTCCCAAAACATAAGAGAGTTTAAAATATAACTTCTTTTAGACTTCATCAAAAAAAATGTATATAGATAAAAATGAATATACTTATTTACTAATACAAATTAAAGGGAACAAACAAAAAATATTTATTGTGATATAATCTTCTGAACTTATAATATAAGGATATATCTGAAGTTAATTTTTAAAATCAATACATAAAAAAATGAATATTTTGAAATATTAAAATAATTATTATACCGCAAGATATGAGTTTAAACATAAGAAAAAAATGAATATTTTACAATATTAAAATAATTAACATACCTCAAGATATGAGTTTAAACATAAGATAAATATACGTCTCTTACATTTTCAGGGTGTAAATAAATCACTAATTAATTTAAAACTATATATTATTGGTGAATAAATAATTTTACATTTTAAATGAAAATAGACAATTTCTTATATACATATAACAATACTAACTGCAATTTAATATCATATAATATATATTTTAAAATTATCTCTGACAAATTTCAATTAGTAAAAATGGTCTATGATTAAAATTATTAAGCATATAGTCATAAAGCCCCCCCCCCCCCCCCCCCCCCCCCCCCCCCCTTTTTTCCTTCGGGGCCCCCAAACCCCCCCGCGCGGGCGGGCCCCCCCAGGTTAATTAAAAGTGCTTTCTCACATAAAAAAAATGTAATAAAATGTTAATATTATTATCTTTTATATATTTTTTTCTTTTAATATATTTTATATCTTGGAATTAAGTAATGCTTTTTAATATAATAATTATTAAATAATTTAAATAAATTATATAGAATATTATTTATGTTTAATTTGATTTGTTTCAAAAAATTAATATGTTAACAATTGAGATTAAGTTTTAATTATGTGAACCTATTATTTAAGCCTATATCAAAATATAAGATAAACAGCCTTATAATTACTATCAATAAAAAAAAAAAAAACTTTGATAAATATTTTATTATTAAGTTACAATTAGATAATTTAAAAGAAATTTTTATTTTAGTGTCTGTTACCAAGTTTAGCTTATATATAATTTCAGTTTAGATTTCCATTATCCCATGAAGTTTTCCTTGGCACATTGATGATAACAAAACACAAATATAGGACTTTATGAACATTTTATCCTTAAATGATATTCAGTCATTCCTTTTTCAATATTACAATTCATGGAAAATTTTGATAGTTTCAGATTTTCATGGTAATTAAGCTTAATGTTTGTTGCTGCAATCACTCCATTTTAGTCATAAAGATATCAAATAATGGAAAGTCTGTGCATTTCCCCTAAATAGTTTTTCTACCAACAATAAATATTTCCTTGTTGTATATCCAGAATCCATTTGTAAAAGTAAGGTAAAATAAAATACAAAATTTTAAACAAAAAAGAAAGTATGTGTGTTCTTGATGAATTTGTTTCTCTAGCTATAGTAACACAAAACACAGTCTTTTTCTTTTTTTAAACACTAGCTGATAAACATGAGACTTTCTTTTTTCTAAATCTCAATAAGCCATTATTGTCATAAAACTTAGTAAAATATTTCATTTTTAAATTTAATAAATAAAGTATCCATTCACTCTTCATTTACCTCAAATTAACAAATATATTTATTAAATATAAGACCTTTAATTATTTTTTTTATTTAGTTATTTATATACTCCAAAGGAAACTATAAATGGCAACATGTGTACATCATTATATATATATATATATATGTACAAACAAGGCTAAAACAATTCGTCTTTGTTATGTATTCCTTAATAATTGATATAGCTGATTCAACTTATTTTTTTAACCCTTCCCCCCGAGCTCCCCCACAACCTCCTCTTCGAAAACCTTCGTTCCGAACACTCCGATTTTTAAAACGTTCCGGGGGGGGAAAAAAAAAGTTTTTTTTTATTTTATAATATTTATTATTTAAGAGAGAAAAAAAAAAAAATTATTTTTAAGAGTTGATTTGAGTTTTTTTTTTTTTTTTTTTTTTTTTTATTTTTTTTTTTTTATTTTTTTTTTTTTGGTTATTTTTTTTATTTTTTTTTTTGTGTGGGGGAAAAAAATTTTTTTTTTTTCCCACCCCCCAGGTTAATGGGGGTTTAAGGGAATAAATTATCAACTTAACAATTTATTCAGCCATACTGATCTTACCACAGTACAGTATTTTAAATGGTGACTGCTTTCATTTTTTTAAAAATATAAATTCTCTATTATTAATTTTATTTATTTAAATTCCAAAATATAACAACAATGGCATTTATTTTTTAATCAGAGCCAATCTGATAGTTTAGCAGTAAAATCATTAATTAAGAGTTAAAAAATTAATTACATAAAATGGATAAATAACAATTTTCATTTTAAATATACATAATACATGTCATATAAGATGTCATATTGGATTTTTTTTTTTTTTTTGCATTATTTTAAATTTAGTTTAATTTACAATTTTCAAAATATCTTTTTGTTGCATTATGCATATAAAATATTTTATATACTGCCATACAGGTAACATGACACAAAATGCAATAAATTTGAGAAAAATGTAGTCACTGTCATAAAATAAAATTTAAATTGATTTTAAATTTAAAAATTTAAACATTTTTAAAATTATTAATTTTATATTTATTTGTAAATTGCAAATTTTGATAGATAAATCTAAAAATTAAAATTATGGCAACAGGTTCATTACATTTCTTATAAAATTACAATTAAAACTATGTGTAAAATGTTTTAGCTATGATATTTATGCCATCACTAATATAAAAATAAAAACTCATTCTTTAAACTCTCTTGCTAAAAAACAAATATATATTGAATATATGTAAGATTTATTGCTTTCCCCAACAAAGCCAAAACAATATTTGAGAAAAATTATTTGCTTGTGCATTAAAAATAAACATTGATAAGTTATAATTATTAAAAATAAACATATATAATTTACACACACACATATATATTGTGCCCTTTTGTATGGGTCTCCATAAATTGTTGTATCAATCTATTTAAAAAATTTTAAATTTAAGATATATTTAGCTATATGATGTTAATTTTATTTATGATAATCTTTTAAAAAGTGTAATTAAAGTAATTCATGAGTATTTGATATGTGAAAATTGTGCTGATGTTTGAGAGAGACATTTCAATGGGAACGATAATGGTATATGGTTGGGAAAACTGGCCATAAGCAATACTGCATTAATAAATTTAATAAATGAATGTTTAAAGCTAAAGGTTTTAAAAAGACAAGTTAAAATTAAATGCATATATTTACTGTTGATAAAAATTAATATTTAATAAATGAATATAAATATTTTAATTATTAGTAATACATAATAGAAGATTAATATTTGATTTTAATAATATCGAATTATTATATTAAAAATTGTTATAAGATATTATTTATTTTAAAAATATTTATTTTTAAAAAATGAATTGTTAGTTTATTTTTAGATTATTACAAGCGTTTGTAGCTCTGTTGTAAAACAGATGTTAGTTAGACACATACACACATGCTTGGGAGTTTTTTTTAGTAAAGTTGCAAAGCTATTTTAAAAATTCTGTTATAAAATTTATAAATATTATATTGGCTATCATAAGATAAAAGTAAAAATAATTAATGTGAAACATTAAATCTGATTTTTAAAATACTGCTTTAAAACATAACGAATAAAAATAGACTTAATTTGTTTATAAAAATAATCTTATAAAAGTTAAAAGTGAAATAAAGTAAGAAAGTATATTTTTAAAAAATGTTTAATGGATTTAAATAAATGACAAAGATTAATTTAAGAATTTAATAATGTGATAAATAATAAATATTAAATAAGTCATTATTTATTTTTAATTCTGTCTTGTTGGTAAAATATGTAAATAAGCTAGCAAGTCAATTGTTTAATTCACCAATCAAATGGGAAGTTTCTTCCGGTATAAAACCAAGGTTCAATTGTTCGGAGGGGGATAGTGATTGAAATTCTTAAAGTAAAGTGTGCTATTAGAAATAGTTAAGTAATTATAGACGCTCTCAAAATTGTTTTAAAATTATAAGAGAGTAGTTTTTTTTTAAAATAATTTATAAAAGTTTACCGACAAACATGCAGTGTTAATTTATTATAATTTCCTATTGATCATTTTCCTATTGAAGCTCAATTTATTATCAAATAGTCATGGAAACATCGTATAAGGATAAAATGTATTGGAAACTTTATGCTAAAAATTTAACAAACGCTGGATTAACTAGGAGAGTTACTAGATGCATAAAAGTAATATGTTGGACTTTATATAGTTTTAAAAGCTGATCGTAATTAATTTGTATAAAACAGATATTTAAAAGAATGAGAAATACTTCTTTATGAAGAAAGTATTTGTAAATTATAAATCTAAGTATATAACTTAGTAAAGATGGTAAATAATAATGATTACATAAATATTTGCCTTGTTAAGTCTTTATGGTTTAAAAGACTAAATTATGACAGTTTTAAAAAGGCAAATAAATTGGAAATTTAATG
Source organism: Epiperipatus broadwayi (assembly GCA_028023455.1). Classification (NCBI taxonomy): domain Eukaryota; kingdom Metazoa; phylum Onychophora; class Udeonychophora; order Euonychophora; family Peripatidae; genus Epiperipatus; species Epiperipatus broadwayi. The sequence continues at coordinate 230,540 of JAQFVV010006761.1, forward strand.
GGTAAAGAAATACCTATATAAAAATTATTATATTATTAAAGTCTGAACGCTGGTCGTACAGAAGAATCTAAAATTAATCTTACCTAAATATTCGTTAAGGAATGCGCAAATCAAAAATATACGTGGACATCCAAGTCAATTTTAGAACAATTAAAAAAAAGAATTTATAAACTATTGACTAATTCTAAAATAATAACTTTTAAGTAATTTTTCTTAAAGAAAGGAATATGGATCCTATAAACTATTTTAATTTTATTTTGTTTATGGTGGAACTGACTTTGACTTTTATTTTATTTTTAAAAAAAGAACGTTTTCATTTATTCCATAAAAACTTTTAAAAAACACGTGATGTACCGGAAAAGGAAGTAATGTTTGGTGAAACTTTGTGCCGAGGAAAAAGAACAATTATAGTGAAAGAAGACACCGTTGGATTTTATGTAATATGTTTTTTATTTATTAACTAACATAAATATTTAATTAATTATTGATTTATTAAAGATAGGAAAGGTACATTTACATTTTTTTTTCTTTTAAAAGACACACACACACATATATATATATATACACACATAAATACATATGAATAAATGCACTGCCTGTGGGAATATTTGTATTTATATTTTATGATCCATTTTTTTTGGGATAGTCTCAGGAGTAAACCTGTAGTAATGGAATATCATCACGGTCAACCCCAGTTAAAAGAATCAAATGTAAATATTCAATGATATAATGAATATGAGCAATAAAAGAATGCGCATGAGAAATCAGGAAGGAACTAAGACTAACTATAAGTTCACCAGCATTATAAATAAATAGTAATAATTCATCATCAATAATCAATAATAAAATAATCAACAATCAATCTTTTGATTGAATTTGAAATGGATCTACCATAAACCAGGCTAATTATTTAGCCACTGCCAAACATAAGACAACAATACAACACAATAATTTCGATGCACAGACTCAAACAAATCCATTAGAATAAAAAAAAATCAAATAATGCTGAGGTACGAAAACATCTGATCATCATCAATAACCTGGCCACCTAGTACTATTATTGTACTGGCCAATTTCTAATTATAAATAAAATAAAATGTAGTGCATGGACTTTAAAGGATATCCCTTTGTGCCCTCCAGAATTAGAAAAGTAATGAGATCATCATCAACTGGATGTCCATAACATTAAACATAAACCTCAATCCATATAACTGACCATTGTGCATAAAACCAGCTCAATGAGCAAGAAATTCATAACTGTTACTGTAAACATGAGTTAATACTAACATATAATGTTTTAAACCTAGTCTAGGATTAAATAAATTCATTGGAATAATTTAATAAAATATAATAAATTTATAAATAGCAATCAAATTAAGGTCTGGTGAGTATGCTATAAATTTAAATTCAGCATTCTGATTTTGATTAGAACATAAAATAATAAATATATTATTACATTGCAATTTACATATATCTGAATATGTTTACATAAAACATACCTATATATAAGCACTCAGATGTGCTATATAATAATCTAAAATTAACATATTTGAATTGTTATAAAGCAATAATAAAATTCATTTTTATAATAAATAATAATTTTAATATATATGTGATTCATGACTGATTTTAATATATTTGGTTACACATGACATGCATTCAAATGTGTGTGCACCTCATATTTCATTAATTAAAAATAAACTTATTGAACCATATTTTATTTTCTCAAGACATAATTCAATGTTGAAAAATGTACATAAAATTTACATGTATGTGCATATTATTATTATACCTTACAAATCAAATTTATTAATTAATTCATTATTTTTAATGTTATGTAAAAGTTTTTTTTAAAACAAAAAATTGCTAGATCCAGTTTGAAAAGCTCTTTTAAAATTCACACTTTTTTCATTTACAATAAAAAAGATTTCTGAGGTGTTTTTTTTCATTTTCAAAATAAATCTTTTATGAATCAATCCTCTGTTTTGAGATGTATACTTTAAATGAAAACTTATTTACTTTTAACAAAACATTGTTTTTGTACAAGTTAATTTATGCCTTTATTAATTCAGCCCTAGTGAGAATTTCCACAAGCATTATATTGAAAAATGAGTATTTTCCTATATATGTTATAATATAAAATTTTAAATTACTATATATACTAAATAAGTTAAATAATAATATAAAATTTTAGTTAAAAAAATTCAATAGATGGCAAGAAAATATAAAATTCTTCTAAACAAAAGAATTAAGCTTAGAAGACATTGTATTATGGCAGTGTCATCAAACATCGCAATTTTTATGACACAGCTTAAAGTTAGTGGTTTGAATGACCAAAATATGTTTATTTGCAAATTTATTACAATTTTAGATATTTTTTACAAGAATTTATCCAATATTTATTAGAGATCAAGAAATATAAATTATTAATAATTTATTTTGAATGGAAATACTTTATTTTTGAAACTAAAATGTTATATTAGCAGCTAACATAAATATAGTTTAAAGCTAATTAATCTTTCCATAGTTTTTTTTTTTTTCAAAAAAGAGGCTCAAATTGAACATTTTTACAATTACAGATATATGCATATAAGCTATCACATAACTCAAAATATATAAAAAAGAAATGCTAATTTTATTTATTGAATTATAAATATATATAAATCAAAATTTTTGGATCATATACATTCTAAAATGTAAATTATATTTTATATGAAAGAAAATCATATTTATATATTTTTTGTCCAAAAAACACAGTGGATATAATGAGAGGTGAAAAATGAATATATATATATATATGCTATCACATAACTCAAAATATATGAAAAAAAATGCTGTTTATTTTATTTATTGAAAATACATTATTATATAAATCAAGTTTTGATTCACATACTTTCTAAAACGTAAAATATTTAGTAAAAATATATAATAGATATTCAAAATTTTATAAATAAGCAAACATCATGTGATATTGAAAATTTTCAAAATGAATATATATATATGCTATCATGTAACTCAAAATATATAAAAAGAAATGCTGTTTATTTTATTTATTGAAAATATATTATTATAAAAATATATATAAATCAAGTTTTGATTTACATACTTTCTAAAACCTAAAATATTTAGTAAAAAAATATAATAGATATTCAAACATTTATAGATAAAAAAATATCACGTGATATTGAAAATTTTCAGTTGACAAAATGATGCTGCATATTTTCAAAACGTACGAAGAAAATACTTTTATTATTATAATTTTTTGAAAGTTACATAATATTTAACTAGTAATATTTACTTGATTTCAAATAATATTTGTAAAAATAAATATCAAAAAATGCATGCAAGAATAAATATTAAAAAATGCGTGCAAGAAAATAAAAGATGAAAAAATATCACAGATTCTAGATATCTAAATAGAAAGTCAAAGAGCTTTTTTTTATAGAAATATTTTTTTAAAAAAGAAAAATAAATCATAAATAATTATTATAACTTACTAATTGAAAGAATAAACAAATTATATTTGAAATTTTTGCACTGAAAGCAATCACGGTCTTCTCACTAGACAAGTAGGAAAAAGAGTAAATACGGGGTCACAAATTATGAACCATGGAATGATGAATAAATCATTAATTATAACTTCCATCTATGTGAAACTTTACAAACTAATACCTGAGTAGTATACACATGTGCTAGAATCAAAAAACTGAGATTTTTTGTTCAAAACTGCTTAAGGTTGTGAAAGGAAAATTGAAACGCGATATCGCGGGCCATACAAAATGTAATAGGGGGCGCTTCAAATGCAAAATAGTGGATAGACCTAGAAAAGAGTTAAAAACTTAGCTTTTTATATCAGCAATCTAATTATAATTATGAGTATACAAATATAATTTTTCAATAAATATTGAAAAATTTTAAACTTTTAATGCATATTTCATCAGATATAACAGAAATAAATAAATATTTATTCATATTTTTAAAAAAAAATCAGAAATAAGAAAGATTTCATTGATTTTGTAAAATGATGGTGTGTAATTTTTTATTTTGATTACAATGTCATTTTTTAAATATTTATAGAAATAAGATGTGAACATTTAAAATTTACTTCAATAGTAAACAAAATATCTATCAAATGAAGTTAAATTTATTATTGTCTGATAAGTAATAATAGTTTAGTCTTATATTTTGCACTGAGTGTGAGAACAAAGAAAATATTGAAATTTAAAAAAATGTAAAGACAAAACTTCCAGAAACACATTGATACTAATGGTCCAGACCTAACATCTCTTCAAGGGGTTTTAAATAGAGGTATTTTTGCTGAAATCAGGCTTGCCACTTACATAAACTTTGCCATCTGGTTGACCAGATGCAAGGTGATTTTTCAAAAATTACCACTTGATGAAATCATTAACTGTTTCCTCAACATAATTAAAAATATCCAAGAAACAGACAAGAGAGAGGCTGATCCATACCTGGCCATATTAACCTGGGAATTCACAACTGGCCTAAACAGCACCTCTCCAACCAACCTCTAAATAATTTATAAGAAAATAACTATTATGATTTAATAAAACCCTCCAACTATAACTTGCCAAAACAGGGTTTACTAACAAAGGTATTTTGTTATAGACTAGACAAATAATATTCACCTAGCATCCACAGACTAAGTTCTTCACTAACATTTATTTTATATTCTACTGACTTTTGGATCATTTCTTCTTTGTATAATCGGTAACCTCATCTGGTTAATTCTTGTTATCTTTTTGTTTTTGTAGTCACTTATAGGTCAAATAAAATTATCTTGAAAGAGAACAAAATAGAGATAATTTACAAATACTGTAGATATATTAAAATAAAATAAATTCCTAAACAAAACCCATACCACACCAAATTTATTTTTAAAAAATATGAAAAATACTTTGAAAATAAAACTAGATAATAACCAGCCATATATTTGGAAGAGATTATTGAAGACTGATGCTCCTTTCATCATCTTTGTACTTTATAAAAGTAAAAAGAATCCTTCTATCTATTAAAACATATGATTATTCCATTTATTTATTTATGACAATTATTGATAAAAAAAGCAGGCTTGGAATTTATCTCCCTGCCCCACTGAATACAAGAATATACAGGTAAGAACTCTCAACAAAAGTGAATGGTTAAATCAGATTGTTGTGTTAGGAATTTGTATGAAAAACTGATTATGAGTGCAAATTTCCAAACATTGGTGAGTGTAAAGAATTCTACTAACATATCTGTAACAATAGCAACAGCTAAATGTAGTGTTACTAAGTTCTAGGTTTTAAAAAAATGTTTAACAACAACAGTTTCTTATTATCAATTAAGTGATTAAGCAATCATTTTTATGATAAAAACGACAAAAACAATATAGAAATTTTATCCAGTTATTGGCTTCAACAAAAGCTTAAAGAATGACCATTATGTTATAATTTTTTATATTCTATGAATAATTTATTATATTTTAATTTGTTTTGTTTCATTTTTCTGAAAAAAAGACAATGCTTATCATGATAAAAAGAAAGGTATGAATAGTTTCAATCATTGTTTTACCTATAACAAAGAATATCAAAATATACATAGGTAGTTATCTAAGAGAAAAGTCTTTTGAAAATAATTTCAATTGGTTCTGATTTAAGTATCAGGTCTGAAACAAGACATGAGCACACAAGATTCTTAAAAATCATTACTAATAATTTTTCAATATTAATTTTGTTAATATTTTACAAAATAATTTGTTTCTGAAATTCTCCATCATATAAGAAGAGGTTTTAAAAACTTTATTTTTAAAATGTTATATGCTATATATATTTTGTTCTAAATTTTTAATTCCAGGAAAATTCCATAAATGTCAAAATAAGTGAAAATTTGGCAATATAAAAGTCATTTAAGCCTCACCTTGATAAATATTAATGTCTTTCTGATATCATTAACTTTTATGACATTACTTTGATTATTTGTGAGTTTCTTAAAGTTCATGATTATTTTTGTACAATGACTGTGTAAGTGTTATTAAAAATCAAGAATATAAATGATTAATTATTTATTTTGAATGTAGATGTTTTATTTTTAAAAATAGAACCATATATTTTTGGACAATATGAATTACCCAGAGAACATTTACAAGCTGAATGCTAACACAGAATAACTAAAATTCAGTTTTTCTGGGTAAATATATGGCAATGCAGTAGAAATATATTAATAAATTTTAAACTTTTAAAGCATAATTTGATCAATTTATGAGATATTAATATTTATATTCATATTTTAAAAACAAATGTCAAATAAAAACAATTTTATTTCTTTTCTGAAAATGAAATGTTCTTCCCAGCAGTGATGACAAAACAAATTTATAGTTTTGATTACAATGTAATTTTTTTGATACTTTCAAAAATTAAATGTGATTATTTAGAATTTACTTCATTTATAAACAAAAATATTTATCAAATAAACTCAAATTTATTAAAGATTTAATGACAGCAGGTTTTAAATTTAAATCTATTAAAAATAAAATTACCAAATTCCATAATAAAATAAATAATATTGTACCACATATTCAACTTCCTAGAATTACCATTCCTTACATTTCCAAAATATCTAACAAACTAACTAAAGCATTAACCAATAAGTTTAAAATAGGATTTAGAACTCCTCCTAATTCTAACAGATTGATCAGCAACTCAAAAGATCATATTGATCAATCATTCACTCCACATGTAGTATATTCCATTTCATGTCCTCAAGAAAAATGCCTCACTGTATATTATGGTAAAACTAAAGCTACTATTAATACTAGACTTGCTCAACATGTGTACACTTACAATAGAGCTCAGAAGAACAACAATACATCTGTATTTTTGGAGCATGCCATGAAATCTGGACACAATTTTATGCTTGTCAATCCTGTAATTATATGCACAGAATCAAATGATCAGAAGAGAAAAATAAAAGAAGCATTCTATATTAATGGAAATATTAATGCTATAAATAGAAAAGACCCTTGCTTTGATATATCGAAGAAATGGGCCACATAACACGTGCTAATTTAAATATCTTTGCACATATTTTATTATACATTTTTAAAAAAGCTATGATTATGAGGTATGGATCTTCAAAAACGTTCAGCTTACTATTATATTTATTTATAACTTCTCTTTTAAACTTTACTTATAAGTTTTTGTGTTTATTCTAAACTCATGTAAAAATTTAAAAAAATAAGTACCAACAAATACAACATCAGTTTTCAGTCATCTCCATCATTAAATAAATTGATAAATAACTCCAAAAATAAAATAAGTAGAGAGGATGCATACCAAATAGTCTACAGAATTGATTTCTAACATTTGAATTACTTATGGAGAAATGAGAGCTAGTATATTCACAAGACTGACCCAGTGCAATTATTTATAGGCAGTAAACTTTCATCAATATTTTGGATCACAAGCTACAGTCAGGCTGCAACCTCACTCTTTCTAGGACTAACATTGTTTGCTCTAAGAGAGATGATTGAAAGAGAAAGATGAAGGAGCATGATCTATAGTCAAAGATATGCAAGCTATAAATAAAAAAGAAACTTGCATCCTTCTTTCCAAAAAATGAAATCTATTCAAATTAACTTCTAAAATTCAATTTCATGCTAATTCAATTAATAATATACAAAATAATTTTAAAATGAGAGTTTAATAAACTTTAATTGTATAATGCTACGATGATACGTTCAGTATTGAAAGCACTTAGCTGAATAAAATAAATATTTGGAACTGCCAAAAAAAATGTTCTGTTGTTAAATGTATAAACATTTACCAAATCATTATAGTTAGTAATATAATATTTAAAATTAAACTTTGCAATTTAATTCTTCATGAAAAGAAAAAAAAGCTAATTTTATTAATTCAATTCCAAAGGAAAAAAAATTTGAATTGCTAAAATTATAAATAAATTTACTTACAAATATAAAAAAAAATATTTCATTGGGATATAAATTGAAAAATTTTGCAGTAAACAATCTACCAATGAATTCATATTTTAAGTATCAAATAAAGTGATGGTCGAAAGGTCAATTACAGCTGCTTTACAAGCAGTTGTCCTGGGTTAGCGGGTTCACTTCATGGCTGATGCTATGACACATGCGAAAAAAAATACATTCATAATAAAGAAATTACAGCCTAATGCTTCCCAAAATAATATGTATTTTTTCATTTTTAATTTTGACAAAAAATAATATATATCTAAATGACCATTAATAACAATCAATATTCATCACATGATCACTATCTCTTATACTAGCATAAACAAAGCAAAACTCTGCATACAAAAGTGCCACCCTGTGCCAACCAGAGTAATCAATGAATGCCAGAAGGCTTGTGCATAAAATCCCTATCTAAGGCCTACTCACCCAATATCCTGACAGTGAGGAGCTTTGGATATGAGAGCACTGCACCTAGATCTTAGGATCTAATGCAACCTTTTATCTCTACTTAACTACAAAACTATGAGAATGAAATTAAAAACACAAAAATATTTTCAATCTAAGCTCATAGCTTATATAGTCATATGAGTCTGATGACGGACACAGGCCAGAAACTAGTATGGGGATATTGGGTGAATAGGCATTAAATAAGGATTTTATGCTCAAGCCTTCTGGAATTCATTGATTACTCTGGTTGGCACAGGGTGGCACTACTGTATGGAGAGTTTTGCTTTGTTTATAAACAATTATGTGCTAGTATAAGAGATAGTGATCATGTGATGCTTAATGGTTTAACACCAATCCTACCTAATAGGATAGTGGTGGCTATGGTTGTTAAAGAGTCAAAGACACCAAAATGTATGGGACTATATAAGCTATTGAGCTTAGATTGAAAATATTTTTGTTTTCAATTTCATTCTCATAGTTTTGTAGTTAAGTAGAGATAAATGGTGGTTGCTAGAGGGTTGCATTAGATCCTAAGATCTAGGTGCAGTGCTCTCAGATCCACAGCTCCTCACTGATGATGGCCACAAGCCAGAAACTAGTCTGGGGATATTGGGTGAGTAGGCATTAGATAGGGATTTTATGCACAAGCCTTCTGGCATTCATTGATTACTCTAGTTGGCACAGGGTGGCACTACTGTATGGAGAGTTTTGCTTTATTTATAAACAATCAATAAGATAAAATATTTTAATTTAACACCTTTACAGATTAGTATAATAAAATAATAATGATTCTAAATCAATGGCATTATTATTATTGTTGAAACCATCAATACAATAACTTTAATGTTTAAATAATCTATGGATTGCTCCAATGTTTAAGAAAAAAAGAAAGGAAAGATATTATTCTGTCACTTGGGACCTGAACTTCTAAGATATTTTTTATTTTTTTATGTGAAGATATTGTATTTAATATCAATTAAATGCTGGTCCTCATCAATTGTGTTATATACTGTAAGTGTAGATGAATGGCTTGTGTTTATTTAAATAAAAATGCTTAGCTTAAAAAAAAACTGAGTTATTATAATATGTTAACCTTAAAAATAACATAGTTTAAATATTTTATAAGCTATATGTTAAATTCATTGAAGTAATTGATTTCACAAGTCATTATTTGAATTTTATTTTGTTGATGTGTCAATATCTAAGAATGTATTATAATTGAAATAATAAATTTAACAGTTTACAAACTATTATAAACAATCCTTAAATCCACAGAAGTATTTTCATTTAATTTCTTAAACCTGCCTCAACTGCCATTAAATTAAAAAAAAACAAAATGGAAGCAAACGTCATCAATTCAAATCCCACAAATCTCATATTTTAATGTTAGCAGCTTGTCTATTTATTAACTGTATTTGATCCCTATTTATAAAAATTGGCTCTTTAATTTTTTTATTTATTATGGTTTCTCTCTTCATGAAGAATTTTTACATTTCAAAATCAAATTTAAATTTATATTTACATGTCTCCTTCAGTTTTCTTTGATCATGAAAAAACATGTAAATATAAATTTAAATTTGATTTTGAAAATGAAAAAATTCTTCATGAAGAGAGAAACCATAATAAAAGAAAAATTAAAGAGGCAATTTTTATAAATAGGAATAAAATGCAGTTAATAAATAGACAAGCTGCTAACATTAAAATACGCGATTTGTGGGATTTGAATTGATGATGTTTGTTTTCACTTTGTTTTTTTTAATTTAATGGCAGTTGAGGCAGGTTTAAGAAATTAACTGAAAGTACTTCTGCAGATTTAAGGATTATTTATAATAGTTTGTAAACCATTAAATTTATTATTTCAATTATAATTACAATTTTGTTTTAATTAAAGGACATTATATATATATATATATTGTTTTTATTATAAATGTTCATTTTACTTGAACACATTTTACATATATCCTTGTATAAATGAAGAGGTATGTCTATGTAAACATTTTATTAAATAACTACATATTTAAGTTGAAATTTAAATGCAATAACATTGTAATATCAAGATAATTTGTGGAAAGTTAATTTATTATTTTAAAATTTAACTTTATTTTAGCTAAAATTTTGTTTTAAAAACAATCATATTTTATGTATAGGGGGAAGACTGTTATTGTACGTCCATTATTTAAATCCATTACATTACCTTATATGTGAGATAATGGAGCTTATCTTTAAACATTTTACACATATTTTGAAATAAATAAATAATTATTATTTAGAAATTATTTATTTATTTTAAATAAATAAAAAACATTCTATGGCATTGAAATAAGTTGAGATCCTGCTGAATCTCACTGCACTCATTAAAATACGTATCATCTGATCCTTTGTGTCAGCCACGGGTGGCACGATTTCTAGCTAAATTTCTAGAAATATGCCATTTCCATGGTCGCATCCAAGCCTTTAAGCATTTTTTCTAAAATAAATTCTAGAAAGATTGTTAACTCGGATTTAAGTCTTGTTTCTACGCTAAAAGGTAGACTGTTAACTCGGAGTTAAGTCTTTCTTTCTACAATAAAATCTAGAGTGTTAACTCAGCTTAGCAGCTAATGGTGTGGCTTTTTCCTATGCTAAAAGCAGAGGAAAATGCTGTAGTTGTTTGTGTCATGCACTATATCATAATGCTCTGTTATGTATTTGATGTAACAATATCATACAAGGGTGTGTTAATTTGATCGTGTCAAGAGTACTTAAATTTTCATCAGGGCCTTTTTTAAGACAAATTGATCTACTGTTACCTTTAAAAATTTAAACAGTGCCGTGATTGTTCCTTGTAAAGCTATAAGCCTCCTAAATTCTTGATTAGGGTGGATTAGCGTAAAATTTTTAAATGATCATGCTTTGAGACATGTTTTAGTGAGAAATTTTCTGAGACCAAGAAGATGGTTAATTCAAACAACAGAAAAACTTGAAAAGATGGGAATTGTTAGACAAGGAAGCCAGCACTGGAATATTTCTACAGCAAAAAAAATCATCCTGCTGCTGAAAGAAAAGATTGGATTGTGTGGCAAATATATGCAGATTTTAGGTCCAAAAACATCTTTTGACTTTCATTTGTAAGTCTCATTGTGGATGACAGAAATGTTCACTTCATAAAGGCAAGTTTGTTTGAGGGATTCCAAATGGCCTTCATCAAATGTCAAAAATAAAAGAAGTAACTTCAATTTTTATTTTAAACATACATTCCTTCTCCCAATAATTGTCGTCGTCAGCAATCAAATGTCAAATAAAAGAAGTAACTCAAATTTTTATTTAAACATAGCCCCAAAGCCCCTCTTCTCCCAATAATTGTTGTCATTGGCAATCAAACGATCAAATAAAAGGAACGTCAATTATTCTTTAATTGTATAGAAAAAAATTCTCCCACTAATTGTCGTCGGCAATTAAATGTAAACCAATCAAAGTAAGGCCATAAATTATTAGTTAAACGTAACCCAAATTACTATTTGAACATACACCGAAAAATACCCGCTCTTGTCAATCAAAATTAAAGAAACAACAACTATTGTTGTCCCATTGTCAAACCAAATATTATTTGGGAAAACCCAAATAATTTATAAATGAAAAAAAAAAAAAAGTCAAATCGGTTTTCAATCAAATGGTAACCGATAACAGTCATTTAAATTTTGATTTCAACATACACACAAACAAAAAAAAACGCAAAACCCTTTCTCCCAATAATTGTTTTCGGCAATCAAATGTAAAAAATAAAAGTAACGTACAATTATTCTTTAATTGTACACAAAAACACCCCTCCCACTAATTGTTGTCGGCAATCAAATGTAAAGCACTTAAAGTAAGGTAAACTGATTATTTTTTAAATGTAACCCAAATTACTATTTAAACATACACCAACAACAACTATTATTGTCCTATTGTCAAAAATATTAGGTTTTGGGCAAAACAAAACCGTAATTTATAAACGAAAAAAAAAAAAGAAAGTCAAATCGGTTGTAAATCAAATATAACCGATAAAAGTAATTTCAATTTTGATTCAAATGTACACAAAAAAACAACCCCTTTCTTCCAATAATTGTTGTTGGCAATCAAATGTAAAATAAATAAAAGGAAGGTAAATTAGTATTTAATCATCACCCAAAAACACCCACCCCTCTCACTAATTATTGTCAGCAATCAAATGTACACCACCACTAAAAATAATGTAAACTTCTATTCTTTAAATGGTTACACCCCTTCTCCCAATAATTGTTGTCTACAATCATACACACAAAAAAACACCCCTTCTTCCAATAATTAGTGTCGGCAATCAAATGTAAACCGATCAAAGTAAGACCGTAACTTATTATTTAAACGTAACCCAAATTACTATTTGAACCTACACCAAAAAACACCCTCTTGTTAATAAAAAATTAAACAAACAACAACTATTATTGTCCCATTGTCAAAAATATTTATTTGTAGAATCAAAACCATAATTTATAAATGAAAGGGAGTCAAATCGGTTGTCAATCAAATGTAAACTGATAAAAGTAACGGTTTTAATTTTTATTTAAACATACGCACACACACACGAAAAAAAACACTTCTACAAATAATTGTTGTCGGAAATCAAATGTAAACCTATCAAAGTAACATAAATTATTATTTAATCATACACAAAAACACCTCTCCAACTAATTGTTGTCGGCAATCAAATGGAAACCTATCAAAGTAACATCAATTATTATTTAAAGATCCATCCAAAAAAACCTCGTTCTCTCTTGAATTTTGTCAATCCAATTTTACAAAAACAGTAATACTATTAAAAAAAAACACACAAATTACTATTTGAACACACACCAAAAAAGACCCTCTTATGAATAAAAATTAAAAAAAAAACAACTATTATTATCCCATCATCAAAAATATTATTTGGGAAAAATAATTCAGAAACGAAAGAAAGTAAACTTTGTAAACAAACAAAAAAAAAGTCAATATTAATAGAGAATCGCTAGCCCAGGAACTTTATATTAATGTGTTTTTGGTTAGAAATCACACCACCCATGGCTGACATGAAGGATCAGATGAGAACCCGACAGCCAATCAGAATGTCATGATAGCCATCTAAACAACAATCAAATCCAACACATAACAAAGATTTTATGAGAAAAGGGCAGCCACCCTTATCTCAACTTTTCTTTCTATTTATCTAAGCCAGTTGTAAGCATTTAGATCTGAAAGTTTGAAGCTTTAAATATCTTCACAAATAACTCACCGAGTCTAAATCATAAACATACAATGTGAAATACTATGATTTACAATGTAGTAGTTTTTAGAATACATAACAAGCAGTAAAGTATGTAAATAATATTTTAATTTGTGAAGCACAGATAGTTGAAAATTGAAATAAATTAAGATCCTGCTGAATCTCACTGCACTCGTTAAAATACGTATATGACAGCCAATCAGAATGTCATGATAGCCATCTAAACAACAATCAAATCCAACACACAACAAAGATTTTATGAGAAAAGGGCAGCCACCCTTATCTCAACTTTTTTTTCTCTTTATCTAAGCGAGTCATAAGTATTTAGATCTGAAAGTTTGAAGCTTTAAATATCTTCACAAATAACTCACCGAGTCTAAATCATAAACATACAATGTGAAATACTATGATTTACAATGTAGCAGTTTTTAGAATACATAACAAGCAGTAAAGTATGTAAATAATATTTTAATTTACGAAGCACAGATAGTTGAAAATTGAAATGTATTCCAAAAACTGCTACATTGTAAATCATAGTATTTCACATTGTATGTTTATGTTTTAGACTCAGTGAGTTATTTGTGAAGATATTTAAAGCTTCAAACTTTCAGATCTAAATACTTATGACTAGCTTAGATAAATAGAAAGAAAAGTTGAGATAAGGGTGGCTGCCCCTTTCTTGTAAAATCTTTGTTGTGTTTTGGATTTGATTGTTGTTTAGATGGCTATCATGACATTCTGATTGGCTGTCATATACGTATTTTAACTAGTGCAGTGAGATTCAGCAGGATCTCAATTTTTTTTCAATTTTCAACTATCTGCACTTCACAAATTAAAATATTATTTACATTCTATGGCATTTGGAAATTTTTTTAGAATGAAAAGGCATTTGCCAAAAGTTATTTTAAGATTTACTCTAAAATCTGAATGATTTGTTTATTTTATAACCTGGTACAACTGACATGACAAAGATTGTAAATTTAGGTTTATTTTCTTGGAAATGGGTATTATTTTACTTTATCTGTACTATCACTTTTGTGTTTTCAATAAACAAAACAATGCATGGTTAAAACATTTTTGAAATGGTGGCCATTATTTCTTTTTCTAGCTATTTTTTTCCATCATCATCAACACAGGGGCAAGCATTTACTTAAAGATTGTTATGCTTCATCAAAGTAAACAAACAATTTAACCTCACAACAGCTAAATAAAACTTCACTCAATTAGCAATTTGTTAATTAAACTAAAAGCAAAATGTTTTCAATTTTGTTTTGAAATTTTAATTTAAAACTTAGTTACAGATTTCCAAATAATAATGCTATTAACAATTAAAAATAATTAGGTTATTTCACAACCCTGAATACATTATTTTGTCACTAATATATTTAACTAAGCTATTGAAAAAATTTAATAATTTCCTAAAGAACCTTGTACTATGATAGTTATATGAATTATTCACGTTATTTTTTTCACATACTAACTTTGATCAACATTAGGGAAACAACCATCAAGAAGAAAAAAAAGGTCTATTTGTTAATATTTTTTAAAAAATAACATTTCATTTATATGTTTAATATTTTTGTCATTGTTTTAAAAAATAAAGTTTTTTAGCTCTCAAAATTTAACATAAAGTTAGCAAAATTCAAGTCATGTAAAGGTATATTATTCTTATAGATTATTTTAATAACATTGAATAAATTTGCTGCAACACTACATTTTTTGATGCATAGTCACTATTATAAAGTGATTAAGGAGTTTTAATGTGCCATGACAGTAAGAATATTCTCTTAAACTGTTTGTGTGCATGATACATGTTTGAGTGAAAGAACAAACTAAAAAATCTGATTGTTTTTAATTTAAATATATTTTAGCCATTATTATTTTTTGCTAATTTTTAAGTAACATTTATATTTATTCTAAAATAGCATGTTCTTTTAGTTCATAGTGTTTATTTTATTTATCGGATATTCAAAAAGTAAAAAATATAATGTTCTGTCTTATGCACTTGATTATATGGTTTTTCCTAAGAACAAAAGGGGATTACGATTATATACAGAAAAAATTTCCTTCATGTAGATTGTTGAAGTTATATAGTAGTTATTAAATAAAAAATATTATTTAGAGTTTTAAGTCAGAAAATGAATGGATCTGAGCTAGTGGTATCACTGTTATTTCAAATACCTTAAGGTTTATATATAGAAATGTTTTTGTGTTTGATTGATGACTAATTATTCCTACCAGAACTTCTCAAACATGCATACAGTTATTTTCATCAGTGAAAGTAAAAATAAATAATATATTTGACCATGCTTGCCTAAGACAATCTGATATCATTACATAGATTCACAATACACCCAACAATTTTTAAATGGTATTTTTAATTCACACGTATATTTGTTTTTTCTTGCATTTTATTACTTTTCAGGGTTTTGTAGATAAATACTACTGATTTACTTTAATTGTCTTGCAGCTAGACATATATCACACTTAGAGTCCACCAAATTATAAAAATATCAGAGAGCCTTATCATTTGATTGCTAATTATTAAATTTAATCTTTTTTGTTCTAGCTTTATAATAAATATATTTGATTTAATTTATTAAATCTGACTCCATATTCTTTAGCTTAGAATATATTTATTTTGTCTCCAAAAAAAAAAAAAATTGAATTAATTTGCTTCATATATATGTAATAGAATCCTGAGACATTGCTCTATTTGTGGATGAGTGGAGAAAAGGCAATATACTTGTTATGAAGGTTGACTGTTGTTTTTTTTTATTAATCATTCATGATGATGAATGATTCTTATTCTTCTCTGTAGTGCTGTGTGAACTTATAATTAGTTCTTTGCTGATCTCTCATACTCTTATATTATCTTTCTTTTTATATTTAATTTTATAATACCATCTCCTCATAATTTAGCTCTAATGTGGTGTACTGTTAAAATTAATGACCCAATTGTGGGACCTTAAAACCCACATTAACCCTTATTAACCCCCTGTTTCTGTACTGTTAAAATATATTATTATAAATAAACTTACTTTTTAATATAAAAATTTATTTTTTCTTTTCATTTCAAAATCTCACAATTACTATCTTTTTAAAATTATTTATATTCTTCTATTAGTTAGACAGAAGATTGTTACAGAGTTAGCATGTTATTCACAAAGAATGAACACAAATAAAATCGTAGTACAAAGTTTTATTTATTGCACATATAAATATTTTATTCGAAATTTGCATGATTAGTTTCACAAATAACAACAGTTTCTTTTTTTTAAAAAAGCAAATACTATCGTTTTTACATTAAACATTTTAAAATACATAATTTTTATTTAAAATGAAATTTTATTTGGTAGACTAAAATTTAATAAATTAACACTATCCTTAATACTTAAATTTTTCTATTATGTACACTATGAGTAGAATATTATTTACTTATTAATTTTTTCTAATTGTAAAATGCTAACATGTTATATTGCATTTGATATCTATGCTTTTATTACATATTATTTGAAATGAAAAATTATCTTCTGAATTTTTCTGTCACAATTCAATTCCATAAGGTTCTCCGTCAGTTCCTTATTATTCATAACATATATTAATCCCTTTTTATTTGAAATAGACAAGGAATTTTTCTCTTATCCAGGTACATCCATGTGTAATTTATTAAAATACATATAAATACACAGTATCTGAATAATATTTCATTTACATCTGTAGCCATGAAAATATTTGATTTAATAAATATATATAAAATATTTCCAGTGATTAACTTACGTAATATATCAAGATTAATATTCAATCTACTGGCTTATTAAGTAAATAAAATACTCTCAATCTAAAGCACAAGACAAAACTTTTATAGAGAAAAGAATGGATTGTCTTCTCTTTTTACCTCATATTCTTATATAAAGGTTTATCTGAACTGCTTTTGAAAGAAAGCATGAATATATGAATGAATCATATTATATTTTAACACTATTTTAAATTGAATTATATTATTTTAATTGACATTTGCAAATTTTTGTATTTACACATTGTCAATGCTGAGTCAAATAGTCAATATATAAATATAAAATATTTCCAGTGATTAATATTATGTAATATATCAATATTAATACTCAAATTACTAGGTTATTAAATAAATAAAATTCTCAATTCAAAAAACAAGACAAAACTTTTATAAAGAAAAGAATGGACCATCTTCTATCTTTACATGATTTTCTTACGTAGAGGTTTATCCAAAGTACTTTGGAAAGAAAACATAAATTTTTGAACTAATCATATTACTTTTTAAAGCTATATTTAAACTGACCATTATTTTAATTGATTTAATAAACAGTAGTTTGAGTATTAATCTCAATATATATATATATATATATGATCAACAGGTGGCATTTTACCAAAAACACCATCAAAGCGTGTTTGTTTACATAAATGTCAGAGTAAGCATTCACTATCTCTTTCATTAAATCCACCCTCAGATCATGATTTCAAGCTGATTTGCTATCATCAGTGAAGGATAGGAATAAGAAACTAGACCTAAACACTAAAATCTGAGCGTTTATGAAACAATTTCTATTCAGCTTGCAAGCGTGAATCTTTTAGAAATGGAATGTCTTCAAACTCAGCATAGTAAGCCAGATTCATGCTTGCAAGCTTAATAGAAATTGTTTCATAAACGCTCAGAGTTTAGTGTTTAGATCTAGTTTCTTATTCCTATTCTTCACTGATGATAGCAAATCAGCTTGAAATCATGATCTGAGGATGGATCTAATGAAAGAGATAGTGAATGCTTACTCTGACGTTTATGTAAGCAAACACGCTTTGACGGTGTTTTTGATAAAACGCCATCTGTTGATCATAAATACAAGCATTAGCAAGTTTAACTTGTTTTTTTGTTTTTCATATAATTATAATAAATGTAATAAATTTAATGGTAATAAACTACTATAAACAATCCTTAAATCTGCAGAAGTACTTTTGGTTAATTTCTTAAACCTGCCTCAACTGCCATTAAAATAAAAAAACAAAAAAACAAAAACAAAGTGGAAGCAAATGTCATTAATTCAAATCCCATGAATCTCATATGTTAATGTTAGCAGCTTGTCTATTTATTAAATGCACTTTATTACTATTTATAAAAATTGCCTCCTTAATTTTTCTTTTATTATGGTTTCTCTCTTCATGAAGAATTTTCACATTTTCAAAATCAAATTTAAATTTATATTTATATGTTTTTGGCAGTTGAGGCAGGTTTAAGAAATTAACCAAAGAAATTAACCAAAAGTACTTCTGCAGATTTAAGGATTATTTATAATAGTAAACTATTAAATTTATTATTTTTATTATAATTACAATTTTGTTTTAATTAATGGACATTTTATATATATATATATATATTTCTCTTATAAATCAATAAGCCTTATTTCATACATGGATAATTTAGTAACCTTTCTGCCTTCCAAAATATTTATCCAACAATACTCCTTTTCATACTAGAAAGATTATTTAAAGCTTTCTCTTAAACTTTTAATAAAAAGTAGTCATCAACATGGAACATCCTAATTGGCAAGTTGATATCCACTATTTGCAGTTCCTTTCTTCATAGGTTTTCTAATTTTATTTTCTCTTCAATTTAAGATGTCTAATAGGACAAAACTATCTTCAATATCCATTAAAAAAGTCATAAACTCTCTTTAAATTGCTTATCTGGCACTATACAGTAAGATTTTGTTTATCAACATACTATTATTTCTAAAAATTCATTACTAAGCTTCCATCACAACTTCTCCACTTCTTTTTTCGAAAAAGTAAACTATCTATACACCAGACTCATTTGGGGCAAAAACAGTGGTCATAAATATGAATAAATGTAGAAAGATTAAAAATTAAATAGTTTCTCCTTGCATTATGTCTCTACATTTTACTGTCAAAAAGCAAACAATATATTGACCAAAATTATTGTCTTCTTCCCTGTAATTCCTACAGAGACAATGCCCTTTATCAATAATAAATTCATAAATACTTTATTCACAATCATATACAAACACACATAAAACATTTTGATTCCATTATCTAAAAAAATGGTTATAAGTAGAATCATAATTTAACCACTAATACAAACTCTAAGGAAATTTTCTATCCTTTCCTCAATATTTCCAATAAAGCAATTATGCAGAAATTCAAGTTCTGGTATCTCAAATCTAAATATTTGGATAATCTCAAAGGTTGCTTTACCAACCAAAGCTTTTTTAGCTGGAAAAATGGTACTTGAAAATAATGATGCAATATGCACATTCTGTATAATAAAAAAAAAAACTTGAATATTTTGTTTTATAAATATGTTTCCTTATGTACATATTGACAATTTATAGCTCTACTACATGAAACCAATTTTTTTTTCTAGTAATTTTCATTGAAAATATTTAATAAGGATTGTTTCTCAATATAAGATTAATAGTGTTTATCCTATTTATCCTTTGGTTATTCAGAGGTCATTTTATACTTAATCTGACAACTCCAGTATTTAAATCAATTTTTAACCCCTTATTTGTCAAACAGATAAACCAGAGGCAAAGTCCTTCTTTTTATTAATATTATAATAGCTACTTGGAACCTGTTCTCTCTTCCAACAACACTGTGATATTCAGGCTGTAATTTAGAATATCTACTGCTTTTTCTTGTTTACACATTTAAAATCTTAAACTATATATACATTTAGTCTTATTTATTTAAGTAATCTTTAATATTTAAATACAAGTATATTATATATATTTAAACTAAATCTAATTAGAAAGTCTGGGTTCAAATCCCCTTTTATTAAACTTTATAAACAATTTTCACTTTCTATCATCTTGTATTCCTTTTATTTCTGTAATGGTATAATATAACTTATCTAATTATTATTATTTTTCTTTGTCTATTTAAATATATAGACATGTATATAGGTAAAAAAGGAAAAAAAAGTCATCATACTCATCACTCAATATCTGTTACTGATGCTTATGTTTAATAAAGTTTCTTGAAAACTAGTTTTAAGATTAAAGAGTCGATTTGTTTATAATGTAATTATAATCTTTTGTATTGAATTTATGAATTAGTAAATCATTCCCCAAAGATTGATCAAAAACCAAACACATCATCTGGCAAAACAGCGAATATACTTTTGAGACATCAAATGGGCTGTTTTTTTAATTTTAGGCAAATATTAATTGTCATGTAGCAGGACATCAAATTATAAAAAAATGCACAACAACATTGATCAGTTATTTTTTGTTCCATTTAGTAGAGGTTAATGACAGTGGCAATTTCCTTTAGTTTCAGGTCTACTGCAATTAGAATTGAGTCAGTTAAAAGTGAAATCCAGTTAACATCAGTGTTTGAAAACATTAAATATGTAATATCCACTAAGAGTTAGCAGAAATCACTCCAAAAAATATTGGTGAATCAAGGCTAATCCTGCATTGAAAAATTGCAAGTTATTTCCCATTGCAGCTATAAAAAAACTTATTCATCCTTATATTTCTTATAAAATATTTTCCTGATTGCAAACCATAGTTGTGTCTTTAATGCTACTTAAAAATGTAATATAAAAAGTAAAGAAATATTTCATAATTTGTTTACTGATTGTCCTACCAGATAAAATGGCAATGACTTGGTAATTCATGAACAACAAAAAGAGCTATGGAAAAAAAATGAAAATGAGCAAATAGATTAATATTAAACTAATATCATAAAAAAAATTAAATCTATAAAAAATAAAATTCAGCAAATCCATGAATATAAAAATACATTTATAAAAATGACCAACATTTTACAAAAAAACTTGCAAACTAGCACATTTGTCTTTGAAAAGAAGGAAGTTATTTTGAATGTGAACAAAAAAGTGTTTCTTAAAATTAGACCTTACATGATAAAAATAAACAAAGGTGACAAAAAGATAATCCAAAATGGTTTTACAAAAATAATGAAAATTGGCAAGAACTTAATTTAAATTATAGTTAATTAAAATATTTCAATACACTAGCATTTAATTTATATTAGATAAATTAATTTTAAAATTTTCATCGCTTTTTTGTTATTGTGTAATGTTATTATAATTTCATTTTGATTTGTAGAGTATGTTTTATAATATTTTTTTTAATGAAATAATACAAATGTTAATTTTTATTTTAAGAAGATATCTCTTAAACAACTGGAAATATATATGAAGTAATTTTAGGCAGTAAACATTTATATCTTTAAAGAGAAGAAAGCAGAATTAATAAACCGATCCAGAAATATATGCAAATAAGCACAGTAGGTAGATATAATTTATATATTTATAAATATGCTTACGGCATAAAGTTAATTTAGTGTTTTTTATGATAGTGCAATGTAATTTTGTATGTGTGTCAAACTTTTTACTTTTTAAAATTTAGCTATTTTGTTAAATCATTATTTAAATTTTTAGCCTGGTTGCATACTATACATTTTATTTATACATGTGTTTTGTGAATAAGTTAAAATACAGAAAAGAGTTTGCACTTTATCCAAATTGTGCTGTCTGCAGATAACTTATTAAAGTAAAACAAATATTAAGGAATAATAACAATAGATAACTCAATTTTTAAAATCCAAAAGATGGTACCAGATGATGAAAAAATATTCCTCTATAATAATAAATAAAGCTGATTTTTTATTTAGCTAATATTAATTTATGGTCAGTCCAGATAAATAAGTAGGAGTGATTATTTTGAGAGAAATGTTACTTCATTAACATATTCTGATAAATCAATGATGATGGACAGTTTGGCAATGATATAATTAATATTGTGTTTGATGAATTAGGTATCAGCAGAGTCCGTAATCAATTACCATTAGATAAATAATTTATAAATGAATGTCCATGTACAATAAATATTACTATTTGCATCTGCTGGATTGTTTGAGCATGGATCATTTATTATAATATATATAAACACACAATAGTTATTAGCAAGGATGATGGTTATATTGTAAAAAAAAAAAAGTAATCAAGCATAGATGAATTTGTCTGCATGATTTTCATCATACTGCTCTCATATTAGGAAAGAAAAATTACTACCTGTAATATCTTATGAAACATTAAGTGCCCCATTCTATCATAAATATATGAAATAATAATTAATAAAGACTATGGAATATATGTAATAAAAATTAATGTGGAAGTAAAAAAGATATTTGCTTTAGCATATACATTCCATAACATGACCTTAATTATTATATATATATATAATCATAGCAACGTGAAAATTATTATTACACAAAATGTTTTAAGGTAAAAAGTAATTGTCCTCATATAATGTGATAGTGGTGTTAAGAAGACTATACAAACAACGTTGACCTGGGTTTGGTTATTTTTTCTTCAACGCAAATATTAATTATTACACAAACACATGCATATATATATAATGGTCTGCTTTGATTTTTACCTCTCCCAGAAATGGACCTATTATTTTCTTTTTCAAAAATCTATTAGTACATCTATTTTTCTTTCAACTTATTAAAAGTTACAAGGCAGCAGGTATAAGTTTCCATTTCAATCTTTAAATAACAAATCCTAAATATTTAGTTTCTCTTATCGTTAAATTTACCACAGAAAACTGTTACTATTTTCTACGATCACATAATTCAGAAATAATATTAGTTTCAATAACAATATATAAAATATATTTATTCGTTTATATAATGTTTTGCAATATTCCACGTAAAATTAATTCACTCTAAAATTTTCAAAGAAAAAAAAATATCACAGAATATTTTTTTAACCTAAAATGGAAATAAAAAGGTAATTCTGTTTGGCAAGTAAGAAAATTTTATTCCTTTTTATGATTTTCTTTTTATTTGGCGCGAACAAATAGAGCGGTAAAAAATAAATTTAACTCCACCTACCTTTTTTAATAAAGTCAAAAAGAATTGTCTAAGAATGATTAGTGTCTTAATCAAGACATTGTTAATATTAGATATTGATTCAGATTTATAATGCTGACAAATAAAACATTATGCCAAACAAATTTTATTTTTTATCACATTATATAACAAAACAGTCATTTGTAAAGCTTCCCACATCAGTTTCAGATATACACATTTTTATTATTATTATTATTTTTTAATATAAAAAAAAAGAGAGAAATCAATAATGTGCACTCAAGAGTCTAAAGAAAATATTTAAAAAATGATGTCTGTAAAAGAAAAAAAAAGTTGATTCTAGATTTTAACTGAAGCTTGCAGAGAATAGCTCTGAGGTATCTAAAGACCGTTGACAGATGGTAATGATTTTATTTAGTCTATGTTTTTAATCAATTATTTTTTACTGCATCCCCTTTTAAGTTTATTTTATTAAGCAAGCAGTTTAGTTTTGTTATTATATTTATGGCAGTATTATTTCTATTACTACAATTAGTTGATTTACTTTTAAAGTAAAATATATGTATAAATTTGGAGAAAAAATAAATAAAAATTCATACACACATATATATCAGGTTAATATCAAACTATCAGAATACACATAAATTTAAATTTTAGAATATCATCGCAAAAAGAAGTCTATTTTTTTAATGCTTATCACAACAGAAAATGAAATTAACATTCGGCTGCCAATAACAAGGTCATTCGTCTACAAATTGTTTTTACCATTCTAACGTCACATTATTTCATCAATATGTTTTATCTTTTATTGATAATTATGAAAATATTTATAACAAGCAGATGTAAATAATATCATCCATATTATATAAAACAAAATACTTACCTATCCATCAAAACTAAACATTTACTCGAAGAAATAAAAAAAAAATGACCTGACATTAAGAATTCCAAATTATGATATATTTTAGGACATATATGATAAATTATTTCATGTATATATAAGTAGCAAAAATCAACTACATTGCATATTTATTGTAAACATTATAAAGTAATCACAAATTTGCCATCAAATAATAAAATTTTATTTAAACATCTGTTCGAAATGCTTTTCTGTAAATCCCAATAACTATTCATGCTAGAATTTAAACAATCACTTACTTAATTATAAATCAATGACAATTATTCTTTTATAAGTATATAGTATATTAATTTATTTCTAACATTCAATTCTTTGGATCACTGAAACTGATGGAAGTTAGCAAGTGATTGTAAAATCGGTTTTGAACATTTTAAAATTGTCAGTAATAGAATAAATAAATAAATGACTTATATATAAATATTATTTTTTAATTTATAAAATTAGTTATTCATTTTTAAAATGCACTTCTCCAAAACAATTTAACAAGTACAAGTTAACAAGTTAATGGAATCTCAGAATAAAGATTTCAAATTCACTATTAAAATTAAAAATATATAATTTACTTATTCATTTACAAATATATATTTATTTATGTATAAATGTATCATTTGTTCATTAGGAACATTTCAAAACTATCATTATTGGAATAAATAAATAACACATTTAGACATTTATAAATAATACTTATTCATTTCCAAATGCAAAATTTATTTATAAATTAGGTTTTTCTAGATGACTCTAAATAATAAAAGTTAATAAGCCATTATGAAGTTAATTAAAAGAACACTTCAACCTTTTTCATGCTATAAAAATAAACTATTTATATAGAAGTCATTTATTTGTTCGTTTATTTATTTATTTAGTGATCTGTCTCCCATCAGTTTTCAAAAAAATTATAAGTTGCATGATCAAGATAATTTTATATATACCAAATTGCAAATACTTCATATAATTAATTCTTTTGTTCATTGTTTAAGAAAAAAAGTCTAAGTTCAGACATCATTCAGGTTGATGATAGCAATTTTAAGTAGGTGATACTTTCTATGATTATGAAATAAAAGATGGACTACTTTTATCTCAGTATCAAGTTGTTTTATTGGAAGTAAAACCAGATAATTGTATATTGCGTACTTAGTAAGGACACATCCACAACTTATACATATATAACACAAATATGTAAAATTATACTATCATGCCTTAAAAATAGATAGCATCTATTTGCATATCTATACAACACAGTTCTCAAATTTAATATTTCAAATATACTATTTAAGGACTAAATTATTTAGTAACCTAGTTTAAGATTACCACCTGCATCTCAACATATATAAATCTAAGGAGGACAAAGCATATTTGCGGGGTAATTAAGAATAAAACATTAAAATATGCTTTGAGAATATCTCTGTGGCTAGTTCCATAGATGTATGAGTTACATATATAAATAGTTATAATTTATAACTAGAGTTAAGCAAACTACAATTTTAACTAGAGAATGACTGATTATTAGAATATTAATACCCAAAATTAATCAGTAAAATAATATTATTATCTTGAAATGGCGAGTGAGAAACATAACAATTCAATTATTTAATATATTTATTATAGCGAAGATTTGAAATTATCTTCACAGATCGATAAGCTAAAATTATACTTATAAATACTCACGGTTTCGAGTTATTTGGCATATTAAACACATATAATATTAAAATGGTAAAATTATAGAATAAATTGGATAGATTAGAAATAGGCATAAAAGACCGCAGAAAATTATACATTTAGTTTAAAATAGATTATTAGGGTTCTACATTTAAAAAGAGAATTCAATACCACAAGATTTAAACATTAACATTTAACAGCTTTCTTCGTAGACTTTTAGAAAAGGTGTTTGGGAAAGGCAGATTTAATAAATAGCTAGCTTTAAAAAAAAGAATTGAAAGTCACAGTTTATGAACAGAGCTCTGAGTGAAAATTTATCAACATACCAGTCTGTTGTCTTCATTGTAGTTAGTTCTGGGCACTTGGGAGAATATTAAGTTGATACTTTTGGTGATGATTTAAAGTTAATGTAGGTTTTTCCATGGGCTGCTTTGCTGGTGTACGGCATTATGTTTTATCAGACCAAAGTTCTTTCTATCCCCAGCAAAGAGAGAGGCGGCGAGTTATTGCCTACTTTACCCCATCATTTTGAAATGAACATGGGTTCTGTTTATAATCCACTTATTATATATATCATCCATCCTCAGCAACAAAACTTTAAATATTTATACTTTTCTAACTCTGGCCACATGTTTAATTTTATAAGCTTGTCTGCATTTATTTATTTTAGAAAAATATATTTAATTGCTAGAGCTAATAGAAGAACCCATTACTTTATTTTAGGAAAAACATTTTTAATGACAACAACTAATTTAGGTTTTGTTTTTCTATTTTTTTCCTCCTGCAGTTTATGTGACAATGCTATAAAATTGTGCAAATTTTGTTATTAACATTTTAGATTTATAAAATCAAGTTCACGCTATTTTAGGACTATTGCGTGATCTAATTTAAAAATTGTTAAAAGTTACTTTGATAATTAGTAGAACTCTAATTTTATTACCATACATGCAGAATAACAATGGAAACGGCTTACATACTTATGTGATTTTGATAATATAACAATAAAATTGGCTAAATAATTTAAACTAAAATATTTCTTAAACTAGAAATATTTCAAAATGAATACATATCTGTAATATATACATATACTATTAAATTACAGACTTACCATTCACACACACACATATATATATATATATATATATATATGGTTCTGTATATATAGTAATTTTATGTTTAAATGGGTACTCTGAAAGAGTTTAAACCTGTCACAGAGATAGGTGTAGGGGTAAAATACGTGAAACAGGCAGGTGGATAAAACTGACTGTTTCAATATATATGTTCATTGGGCCTCATAAGATTCATTAATATCAATGCGGAGATTAATTTTTTTATACCTTTTCATTTACTAAACTTAAATAATTAATAATTAAATGATTTGATTTTAGTTTTTGGAAATAAGGTTATTTATTTCTAAGATCTTTAATTAGTGGGTTCATGCATCCATTTATTATTAGTATAAATCAAAGATTACGAAACTAATTTTACACATAATAATATTAATATTGTTTCTTTAAAATGATCTTAATTCTATTATTCAGATTTAAAAACTTCGTAATGACTCATTCATTAATGTGAGGATACAAATCATCCAGCTGACCAAAACAAATATATTGTGGATCATTAAAATTGTTAGAATAAATCTGTAAAAAGAAATGCAAAGATTTTATAATAGTTGTGACAGGCCAATATATATATATGTCATATTATTTTTATTATTTGCAGAATATTCCGTGTAGTGAAAAAGCTAAATGCTGACATTTCAGTACAATATAAAGTACCTTCCTCAGAAAAAGAGGGCACTCTGAGGAAGGTACTTGATATTGTACTGAAACGTCAGCATTTAGCTTTTTCACTACACGGAATATCCCACAAATAGTAATAATAATATGACATCTTTTATCCGTAAAAACATTAGAATTAATATATATATATTCAAGAAGGAATTCATCCTTACCCAGATAAAATAAGTGAGATTAAAAACTTTCCACCATGCAAATTGAGGAAACAGTTGTAGTCCTACTTAGAATTATAGAATTTTTATCATAAATTTTATAGAAACTTTTCACAACATACTGAATTTAGCAGTGATTGTCAGTGAGATTGGTCCACCAAATATTACCAAGAAACTAAATTTTTAAATTTACTTATATTGGCCTATCCTGATTTTTTTCAGGCTTGGTATGTCCAAATAGATGTTTGTAGGTTTGACTTGAGAATGTTGTTTCAAAATAGTAGTACCCCATGGAACCAAGTTTTATTCTTCATTAATTTTGTGTTAAAATACCTAAGCTTAATTATTTAGTAACTAAGAAAGTAGTCCTTGCAATTGTTTGGGCATTTCAAAAATTTAAACACTTTTTACTCAGTTGTAAATTGTTCATTATTATAGATCAAATATGCTTGGAGGTTTTAAATAGATGTTATGTGAATAATGATCATCTTATTAGATGGAACCTATTCTTGCAAAAATTTCAATGGAAGGTAAAATTTGACTCAGGAAGAAAAAATGCAATAACTAATGTTTTAATTCATTACCCAGTTAAAATGTCATCCCAATAGTTAGCTATAGATCAAAGTGTTCTTGTAGCAGTACCATAAATGGTGGACAAGTTAATAGAAGAAGATCTAAAATTTTTGAAAAAACTACAAGAGAATTATCCACAATATGACAGCATTTATTTATATCTTAAACAGAAGCTATCATTGTGGCATCCATTATGCTATAGGTCTAAAAATATATATCATTGTAATACATTACTATCTAAAACTAATTATAAAGATAACCCATGAAAAGTACTACTACCAGTAGCATTGTCTGTATGACCACCATGGTTTCAAAAATGTGGAACTTATCTTGCATATGTTATTTCATTAACATGGAATAAGTACATAAATAGCTTCAAAGTATGTTTAAATGCCAAACCTATCAGCAAATCCTATGCTGGAATACTTCAATACGTTCGCAAAAAGCAATGAACTATTAACTATTGACTACTATAGACTTTTCTATAATTTAGGTAATTTAGATACCTGTTGTTTATATATGATGTATTTTTCAAATATGTTATTGCATATCTCATCAGAAAGGCAGATACTAAAACAAATATCAGGATCATAAAAAAATCAACAAATACTTATTGTTCAAAAAATATTTTTATTGATTATGTGAATAGAAAATGTAATTGGAACAAAATGCTGTGAACATATATTAATGTCACTGTATAATCCTCAATCTAATCCCTATGAGAAAGTTATACAGGAGCACAATTAACTTTTTAGGACTTAGACATCAAAAACCATCAAGGTTGGAGAAATACATAAATATGGAAGTTAATTATAAAAACTGAACTGTACAAGCATCCACAGGTTTTCAACTCTACAGTTTTATTATGGAAAGCATGGATCAATTTTAATTACTGCCTGTTATAACAGAGGATATAAATAAAAAAGATGACTGGAATAAGGCTAGAATAAATATGAAAAAATCAATGATCTGCACCTGCTCAAAGCAGAACCAAACTTTAACAAATTTGAATTGGCAACCTTGTATTTGTCAGGATACCAAGAGTCAGCAAACCACAGATAATAAATACAAGAATATTTTCCCTGTATTAAAACCTATATGAATTCCTAAATAAATAAGGAAACAATGTAGTTTTACTAAGAAAAAAAGATGGCATAAAAGACTTACATAATGGCAGAACTTTTAAGCTATATGAAAAAAAGAAAATGAATACAAGCACACTTATTTTTTGCTTTTAAGTTGGAAAATATTAAATAAAAAATGTTATTCATTTTATCAAGGACATGTATTCTTCCATATGATAGTGAGCTGTTTTCCAATTGTTATAAGGATAGCTAATAAAAATAACATTACAAATTCTTAAAGAAAGTCTTACAAAATAAAATAAATATTTTAAAATAAAGTATTAAAAGTAATAATGATAGATAATGTAAAATTTTTAGGATAGATTACCAAAATTCATACTTTAGAAAAAGTTTAAATAATCTAATAGGTTTTATTATAAATGTTTAAATTTAAGAAAAACTAAATAATGAATTGTATCAATTAAGTTAAAGCTGTTTAAATAGCTTCTCTTATCAAAGATTAAATTAAAAATATATGTGTTTTAATTTCTATTTATGTTTATTATAAAAACATGAAAATTATTTTTTATAAAAATAATGTCTTCAAGCCTAGATCTTTATTTAAACTTGGGTCTATATTTTAAATTATGATATCTTCTTTAATTTTTCTCATTTTATTATTAATTTATATGATTTGAAGAATACAGTCTATTTCTAAGAAATTGAGAAACCAATGACCTTTCTGTAAAAACAAATGGTTGATTAAATAAGTGGCATGAATAAAGTTTCAAAATTTTCTGCACTTCTGTAAATAATATAAAGATTAATATATAAAGAGAAATTAGTAGATAATAAAAACATAAATAATGTAATTGATCTTTCATACATAATAATTTTATATTTTTAAATATTTAAGTAAAACTAATTAATAATTTGTTACTATTTTATGCTTAATGATATTTAATGTTTTCCTTTTAAATATTGTAACAATAAGCAAAACAAAATTTACTTTACTGATTTTTTCATCTCTAAAATTCTTTTTAACATTAACCAGAAATCAATAAGCAGTGCTCAGATAATCCAGCTAAAGTACAAAATAGAATAATTTACTTTTGTTGGTTAATGTCAAATTTAATTAGTTACTGCAAACATTAGACAATTCTGATATTAGCATTAATAAATATAAAATGTAAAAAAGGATTTAATACTTAATAATATTGTCATTTAAAAAAATGATTAATATTATTTGCTTTAAATTGAGATATTTAAAAATTATTGATTTTAATGTCATACTTCTTTACCTTTATAATCATCATAATTCACATTATTTGTTTTGTATTGTGTCACAATGCAGTTCAATTAAACATTGAAAATTAGATGGATTTATTAAATATAATCTGCTTAAATTATTTTGGATATTTTTGATATATAAAGATTAATTACTTAAAATGTCTCTCAAAAAAAAAGTAGAATGTTGAAGAAACTAATTCCATAAAAAAAGGAATTTTATAACAAAAAAAAAAACAAAAACTGATATTACATAGAAATAAAATGATTAATCCTGTAATCTGAAAGTATAATAGTAAAAAAAATATATTGGGTAAATATATAATCTAAATAATTTATGTAATCATAATATTAATGTATCATATGTCATCAGCTTATATATTGATATTTTAGCAGTAATGTTTTCTTTTCACCACTTCTATTCCAGTTAGTGCAAGCTTTTGCAAGTAGTAGATGCAGGTGATGATGCTTAATAAATCCCTAAACTATGAAGCCCATCCAATATACTAAGGCTAGAATCAAGTTTATGATTTTCATCAGTGAAGAGTTTTGATCTTGGATAGTGCATTTGAATCTTTAGGATCTAATCATCATTACAATCATCACATCACTTCTGGAATATTTTCAATCTTAGCCAACTTGTTTTACAGTCATATTGTGCTGAAATCAGTTCATTTTCTATGTATTGTTGTGTCCATAGTTTTCTAACTACTAGAGATATCTCTATTTTGTGGCCATGATTTAGTGTAAATTAATAAAATATGTGTCTATCACATAACTCCAGCTTATATATTGATGTTTTAGCAGCATATATTTTTCTTCCATCTCTTTTCCATTGTCTGTATGCTTTAATAACTAATAGATGCCAGATGATAGTGCTCAATAAATCCCTATCCTGGGTTATCCTATCCAATATCACCAGAATGATTTCAAACATAGGTCATATAGAGCTGATTATACTGCTAAAACAGTGATTTGTAGGTTAGAATCATATACTATTTTATTAGTTTATATAAAATTTTGGCCAAGGTAGATGTGTTGGAAGTTGTTGAAAACTGAGGACACAATAGATAAAAATGAAATTAGGTCCAGATCTCTGTGAATATAAATGTAAGTTTGGCTGAGATTAAAAACATTTATATGATTTTCAGATTGGCCTGCTAGTTTGATAATATAACAGAGTTTTATAATATAATAGGGAGTTAAATGATGGTTGCAAGAAGGAAAGTGCATTAGACCCTAAAAGTCTAGATGCATTATTCTAAGACCAAATCTCCACATTGATAAACGTTTTGACTAAAATCTGAAATATTTGAAAACTCAGCATAGGAGAGAAAATTATTAAGCACTATTATCTAGCATTTATTAGTTACTAAATCTTACAACAGGCTGAGGTAATGAAAGAAAAATATTAATATTTATATGTACGTTTTTAAAATTAGTTAAGTATTAGGATAAAGTTGATGATTATTGGAGATAGAATTGTCCAAATCAAAGTTTGATCAATGCACAATGACAAAAAATAGTGGGTGCTGATGCTGACCTTAAAAGTATTTAAGTTACTATTGAAAGATCATTATAAGTTGATTAAATATGCACATTTCACATTATTTAATGAATGTTTAATATTCAAGATAAAGTGAAATATATTTTGCTGTTACATAATTTAAATGAAAAGTGAAAATTGATAGGCAAATAAGCAAGTTAGAAATTTTTAGTTTTTTTAACTTCTAAGCAGCACAGGGGCAGAAATCTGGCAAACAAATGATACTTTTGTCCAATCAGCAAGTGTTCCATTGAGCTGAAAACCTAAGAAGTTGCCCATAGAGCAACCTAATGGTAACACTAGTCCTGATCCAATCACATATTATCTAAGACATGACAGCATTAAATACCAATCAATTGAGTCCTATTCTTACAAAAGGTTATTTAGTTATTGTTCTCTTTTTTTAATTTACAAAAATTATAATCATATAAAAACATTCTCCTATAGATATTTTTCTCTTAATTGCTAAAAAACATGACAATCTTTTAATTATATAAAACATATTATTTTGTTTAGAGAGGTAAGGAAAAAAAATCAATTTTCATTACTTAAAACAAAATTTCTTAACAAAAATGTTTTAAAACCATATTTGTTTCTCTTTTTTAAAAAAACCCTGATAAAGAGTTGATAAAAGTTTACTTCTTTATCTCTCTTATTATTATTTTACAAAGTTAAAACTAATCAAGAGACAAATTATTTATCTTATTATCTTTTTTAAAAAAGATAATAGAGAGAGAGAGAGAGAGAGAGAGAGAGAGAGAGAGAGAGAGAGAGAGAGAGAGAGAGAGAGAGAGAGAGAGAGAGAGAGAGAGAGAGAATAAAAATATTTTATTTTGTTTTATTTTTCTTTCTTTTATAGCAAATCTTAATAAATTATAAAAATCCACATTATTATTGTTAAAAAATATTTGAGAACTCTCATATTATCATTTAAAGAGAGTAAAACCTTTAAATAAGTTACAACTTGATATTATCAAAAAAACATAAAAAAAAAAA
The DNA here is from genome assembly GCA_028023455.1 of Epiperipatus broadwayi. Classification (NCBI taxonomy): domain Eukaryota; kingdom Metazoa; phylum Onychophora; class Udeonychophora; order Euonychophora; family Peripatidae; genus Epiperipatus; species Epiperipatus broadwayi. The sequence continues at coordinate 264,123 of JAQFVV010006761.1, forward strand.
AATCTTATCATTTCCCCATTCTAATTTCACTTTAATTTAATAAACCTATAACATGTGAGCTAGCCAGAGTTGGCCTCTGACCACAATAGTAACATACAGAATACAATTGAGCTATGCAATAAATGAGCATGTTCCAAAATATATATTAATATTTGGATATTATTTGTTTAAAGTGTAGCATGCAATAATCTCAACAATTTAAAAGCATAACTTTTTTCTGTTTAAGAAAGAATATTTTGATAAAATTGAAATTTCAGTTGTTAAACATTTTGATATTAGAAGACTTTATCTATCATTCTGCCATATATCAAATGGTAATAAAAAGTTGTTTTTGACTAATTAAAGATAAAATTTGTTCATGTAAAGACTTATTCCTAATAGTTAGTTCTTTTTTATTAGAATGTTCATAATAATTAATAAGTTTGACTTTTATTAGAATGTTATTATGATTCCAGTCTGAAAAAACAGTAATTGTAATTAAGAAAAGTAACAACTAAGTTTGTCTATTGTAAAAAAAAAATGAAATGCACCATTTAATTTATTCTATCAAAGGAAAGGTAGTTTACATAATCTAATATTCCCTTTTTGTATACATATATTTAAAATGCTTAAAAGACGCACTTTATTAAAAAAATTAAAAAGAATGAAATCAGAAATCAAATGTTAACTTACACTTCTGCTATTCTCTTCATCAAATAAAGTAGGGATTCCAGGTTTTTGCAAATGAAAGTAATTGTAATTGCCTACAATTGTAATAAAAATACATTTTATAAAAATATTTTAAATTAATAAATAATCGAAATGTTAATTTTTTGTTAACCAATAAATATATATATATATATGTTTGTATTCGCATATCAGTGATCATAAACATTAACAAATATTTATTTTTATAATAAAAGACATCTGGAAATGCAACATATTGCACATTCAGGTCTATTAGTCAAATACAAGAGAAGAAAAGTGTAGGGATGAAATATAAATGATTCTTATCTTATCCTGATTTAATCAAAACATGCTATTTAATTCTAATTTTTCTTTTTCTAATACAAATTATTATTTTTTTTATAACTCGCAAGTATTTCAAATATAATTTTTTGCTTAATTATTTACATTAGTGTAAATGAAAATAATAATTAATTATGAAACAAATATAAACAATATTTCAAAAATACATCTAATTAATTAATGCATCTGTCTGAGAAGTGAATGAGGATATATTTCTTTCTTTTTTTAGTTACTGGAGTCACTACTTTCTAGATATATTACATCATTTAGGGAGATATCATTCTACGTCATATCATAGATTAATAACATCTAACAACCGTTATAGATGACTTCACATAAAGGGTAGCTACAATTTATTGCACTACATTACTTTTTTTTAAAAAAATAAATGCATTTGTTTTTGTTCTTGCTTTTTTACATGACATGCATTAATAAAGAATTTCTTGAAGCTTTAAATGTAGATGTAAAAAGTCAATTTTTTTTTTATGAAGAACTTTATTAATGGGACATATTGATACTGTACTACCTCCTGCTTTACTACTATCACTAATATTATTATTTATAAAATTATTTAATGATAAATCTTTTACACTTGACAATGAACATGTCATATTTACCATATATTTTCAGATCCTTTCATTTTTGTTGTAGAGATGGGGATTACTAAATAATGCCGTGGAAATGTAATTTTTTCTCAGCTGAAACTTATGTTTTAAATCTTGTTCCAATCCAATTCATTAATAAATCTATATCTTGAGATACAACTAAAACTTTCCAAGCCAAGAAACCTGTTCTTGTCATTGCTTTTTTAATTCTTGAGGACCGGAGCTAAAAACATAAAAAATTGTTCAAGAAAATTGTGTACACATTATCACATTGTAAAATTTAGGGATATGACCAATGTAATGCCATAAAAGGCTCACAACAACTGACCTCTAAACTAACATAAATGACTGAAGAAAAAAATGAAGACAGAAAAGACTTATCAAAAACAATATTTAATCTTTGATGAATCAACATCCTATTCTGCAAGGCCGCAGGGAGTTCTCAAGTTCATGTATTCTTTATTGGTCATTCACACATATTAAGATAATTTCACTAAATGTGACCTATGAAACTCATAAGTAGGCTGAGAAGGAGTAGTGAGAATAGATAAAAAGTGACACCAATGAGAGAAAATAGAACTGGATTGGATATATTTTTAAAAAGGATTGTAATGAATAGATAATTGAAGTCTTAAATTGGATCCCAAGAAAGGGATCATATGTGAGATGGATGGTTGGAGTGTTCCAGGAAAAAGTGACTATAGATAAGAGGAACTGGATTAAATTTGGAAAGATTTTCATTCTACTGTGTAATGTTAAAAAATTAAAATAGGTAAGATAATGAGAATACAATTTAAACAGCAATACCAATTACATTATCTAAATAAGCATATGGTAATTCAAATAATTTTATTCTAATAATGAATGTATTATTCAAGCATTTTCAATTATTTTTATTTATTATTTTTGGTAGATTACATCTAGTAATTTTAATAAAGTTCAATCAAAAGATATATCATAAGAATTACCTTTACATAACATCTATTTAATTTGGTCAAAAGAAGAATATAAGGTCTGTATATAAAAAAGTTTTCATCTATTTGATTAAAACAAAGTTGAAATCTGTAGTGGGGTTTATATTATGTGAAAGAAGTAAATTATTATTACAAGTAATAGAAAATTTATTCCTTCAAATACACAGATTCTTGTAGCCTATGTTGCCAATATAATTATTCTTTTTATATTATTATTTTTAATAAAGAAATCTATATTCTTCATTAATGATTTATATTTTTTTTAGTCACTAAAGTTGTAATTTTAAAAAATAAAAGTCTTCTTAAAAATAATATATCAATTTTGCAAATGAACAAAAGATAATCAATTAAAATAAATAATCAGAACAATTGATTTCATTTTAGCTTTCAGGCTAAAAAATGTTTTTCAATAAATATTATAAAATTTTCAGCCAAATTTTATTAATAAGACATACCAATAAATAATAAATTCTTATAATGATTATAATCATTAAATATTCAACTTATTATTATAAAAAATGGCTAAAAATAACATCTATGATCATTTTAATAGATGTTTCTTTTTTTGCTGCTAATCGTTTTCTGTATCATGTTATTACACATATCTTGCCTTATTATTGAAGTGGTCGGATCTAAGTTTGATCCAAGCTTCATGAGACCCCACCTTTAGCCTACTTCAAACCTATTACTAACCATAAATTTTCAAATGTAATGGGCTTTAAATGTTCAATACACGCTAATTTCGATTAAAATAGAATATTATTTAAACATTTATTAAAACCAATTATTTGATATTTAAACTAACTAATATTATTTACAACTTCATGGTAAAATTATTCATGAAAACACATATATTGTAATTGCATTGATTGTACATATATATTTATTTATAAATCGTTAAATATATATATTCGTTATAAAGTTTCATTACATCGGAATGTTTTATTTTTACTTTAACCAGTTTGTTCAAATTTCAGTGATTAAAAGCTACATTCTTTCAATAAGCTTTCAGATCATCTTTTCCCAAAGACAATGGGGAATTTTTATTAATTAGTAAAAATGATAATTTAAAATGTAAGGATAGTTCTCAATTAAAATCATTTATTTAGATTTACAAATTCATTTTCTAAATAGAAAATGAATTCAAAGTTAATGAAGTTGAAAGTCTTATTGAGAGAATGTATCTGAAATCAATTAACAAAATTTTTAACTTCTGATAATGTAAGAAGCTTTAGCCTGAAGGCATCAAGAATCAGAATGTGTGGGAAACCAGAGAACAGGTATAAATAGCCCAGAAAAATTTCAAGAAAGGAGAAGCCATATTTTTTAAGAAGACTTGCTACTAGTAGCTATATCCGTTTAAATTGTGAATTTTTATAGTGTTTTCAGTATGGTATGTGGCTAACTTCTGGGATCTGATTGCTGGCCCCAAGATTCTCAGAAAATCTTCAATGTAGCTGCCAATTAAAACTTCTCACCACTAATTGTGAGCTGCTGAAACCGGAAAAAAGTTAATCAAAAAATGTTGTTTGTATAAGTTAAAATGTGCGCCTATGTTTCAATCCAATCGGACTCTGCCATGTAAACTAAGGAACCAACCATGGAAGAAATGGTAATATCTTTCTTTAATGAACTGCAACTTTCTGGCCAGTTTCTGAACTTTACTTTAAACCATCTTTTTAAATTAATTACTGTTAAAATTTCTTCTCATTTTATAATGTCTTAATTTGTATAAGTAATTCTCTATTTTTATCTCTAGTCTTTAAAATTAATATTTTGTTAACTTTCCTTTTCTTATGATGGTGGTTCATTTAACTAACTTATTATATATTTATTGAATAATTATTAATGTTATTTATTTTTTGATTATATGTCAATAATGCTTCAACTCAATGATAATCTTTTTCGTTAGACTTACCTTATGAAAATAATATAGTATTATGTTTTATAGTTTAATCATTGCCTATTAGAACTAAATTAATACAGTTCTATTAATTATCAAGTTGAAGGATTTATTAAATGTTTGCTATTTTGCTAATGGCTGATAATAACTATTAGCCCATTTTCTAACCTATGCTCCCAGCTATTTTTTTGAGTTTCACCAATATCTATTTATTCATATTAATAATGTTAAAAATGGTTTGCAAAGGTTGATAAAGGAAATAACATCAATATATTCTAATTTAAATTTTATACTTTATATTAATATTCAGGGAGGGCATGATTAGTATAATTATATAATTACGTTAAGCACATTTATTTTTAAACACATTTGACTTTAATCTGACACGATCAGGTCATTACGTAGAGCATTCCTTCTGTAATTTGGGTCTTATTAATTAAATACAATGATCATCGAATCATCACTTTCTGAACATTGCTGACATAAGCCACTTCCTGCTTCATAGGCTTGTCATCAGTGATATTATTACTTTAATTACCTAGGAAGAAATCACTTCCTCACTTGCTCGTTATTATATTGGAACACCAAAGGTTTGCGGATATGTTCCGGCCTGGCTTTTCCTGTGTTCCATTAATCCTTTATAGGGCAGAAAAGACTTATAAAATGCAAGCCACCCTTTTACTTCTTAAATCACCAATAAGCCATTATATTTTGTATTTGTTCTTAATGCTCATAAGTTGTCAGTACCGTTTATTTCTCAGTTCCAATAAAGCTCATTCTCGTGCTCATAAATTGTAATGAATTGATTTCATTAAAGTCAAACAATTTCATATTCATTTATAATTAAATAAGTTCTTTGTTAAATATTAAAGTTATGCCCTAAATAGTTATCATGCTTTTTGTGAGTTGATTTACGGATGTGCAAAAATGAATCTTGCACATTTTTTTCTTTTAAAATTAGAATAATAATTTCTTTCCAAGCCAAATACTTTTATTCACCTTTGTTCACTTGCCGGGGCATAGATACTTATATTCCTCCCATAATTGCATATTGATTATTGGCATATGAGAATGACTGCCATTACTTATTGTAAATTGTAACTCACATTCTTAAAGACTAGAGGTAATATATATAATGTTAATCATAAACAATTTGAACAAAATACTTATTATTATTAAATATTTTTACAACATATTTGATTTTAATTTTCTTCATTATTTAATAACTATTTTAAGTATTAATTTTCGCTATCTGTATTGGCAACCCAAACATACATATATTGATTGAGTTATAAATATCCATAATCATTAGTAGAATCAGATCAGGGGTCTCAAATCATCATTGTCCATTGAGCTAGTTTCTTGGTGCATAGTCATGTGCCATCTACATGTTATCCATCAATTTGATCTGATCTTGTAAGTTGGGTTCGAATTCAGTTTGGTCTTGGGTTTAATTCTTTGGTTCAACTGGGTTTGAACCTGACTTTGAGTTTAGGTTGTTGATGGGTATGTGGACCAGTACATTATATGGTACAAGAAACCAAAACATTAAAATAAAATAAATAAAACTTGAATGTTGATATTATACACTTATAATATCAACAAATTAAAAATCCATCTCCTTTTTCTTTTCAAAAACTTTATTTTTTTATATCTCAATACTGAACATATATATATATATATACATTTATATAATACAAAACTCCAACTTTTCAACTGTTTTTATATCATACAGTCCTTTTCAAGGATCTGCAATGACAATATAAAATACATATTTATAAATAAACTTTAATTACATAAAAACTTCCTCTTACATTAACATAAACAGTAACAAACATATTAAACATATATAAATATATTTTATTTACATCTCTCTCCCACTGCTATATTTCATTACTCTTTGTTTTACATTATTTAATTACAAATCTGTCCTAAAATCATCCAAGAAACTTTCTATACAAATTCAAATACCAACTCTAATTTCTAAAAACCTCGATTTAGGACAGATTTGTAATTAAATAATGTAAAACAAAGAGTAATGAAATATAGCAGTGGGAGAGAGATGTAAGTAAAATATATTTATATATGTTTAATATGTTTATTACTGTTTATGTTAAGGTAAGAGGAAGTTTTTATGTAATTAAAGTTTATTTATACATATGTATTTTATATTGTCATTGCAGATCCTTGAAAATTACTGTATGATATAAAAACAGTTGAAACGTTGGAGTTTTGTATTACATAAATGTATATATATGTTCAGTATTGAGATATAAAAAAATAAAGTTTTTGAAAAGAAAAAGGAGAAGGATTTTTAATTTGTTGATATTATTGTAGAACATATATATTTTAAAAGAAAAAGTGGATGTACCTTTGCTGTGTTATTATATATGATTATACACTTGTCAAAAGATAAATATTTCATTTACATTTTATAAAAATAAAAAGTAAACAAATTATGTGTAATGATTGTATTTTAGATTCTTTCCATTATTTAATATTAAATGTTAAAATTAATGACTTTGGAAAATTTAAAATGTTATTTAAGCTTTTCAAATACTTTTAACTGTTATTAATACCATTCAGGTTAGTTAATACATAACATAATATTTTGAGTATTACTGTTCTCCTGTTTTCTTCACATGTTGCTAACCTGATCAGTGATAGTACTAGCATGGGAAGTCAGTAGACATTTTATGTACTTAGCTAAGAAGATCCTCTTGATTCCTCCACTTTTTTCTAAGAAAAAAAATGAATTAGTGACTTCCAAATATGAATTACCACACTAGGTTGATTTATGGAGTTATTTGCCATTATCATATGAGAAACTTTTTGAATTTTCTTTTGTATTTTTTTGCACAGTTTGGCACAGTAGGTAGAGGACCTGAATTGAGATCAATACATTTTAGGACAAATGTGGCACTCACAGTTCTGGAATTCAAACTTCTTATAAACTACCAAGCAATAACACCATTGGCGTTTTTTTGCCCTGCATGGTTTGACACAGTAATAGAGCATATGACTTGGGATTTGGGGGGGGGGGTATTAAGATCTATTCTGGAACTCACAGTTCTAGAGCTGTAACTTCTTATAAACTCTCAACCAATAAAACCATTAGCATTTTTGTATTTTTTCATTTGAACACATATTTATTGGTACACATACAGTCTGTAACTTTAGATATATATAATTTTTCTTTTCCAACTATCAGTTTGTTTTCTCAATGACTTTTCAATAGTGCAACTGTTCACACCAATATATATATATATATATAATCAAAACAACCCCAAGTCCAAAATTTTATATTGACTAGTTTAGCTTTATGCTTGTAATGTTTAATAATATATATATATATATATATATATATATATATATATATATATATATATATATATATATATATATATATATATATATATAAACATTACATTGTAGCAGCAATACTTTTTTATTTTGATGTTCATTTTTATTATCTAATTTAAGGTTTCTTAATGATAACTGATGGATAACTATTCTTCATGAAAATTTACTACATAGAGAACTTTTCCTTTTTAAAATCACTGGTTTCAGACCAACTCTTCTTATTCTGATCCTTAGTAATAGTATATTTTTATGTTCTGTGTTTCTGGTATGATTAAATGTATGTGTTATGTATTTTCCTGTGTGTGTGGATTTTCTATAAAGTGTAGTTTGATTTTGCCATAAAGAGTTTTATCATAAGAACATATAAGAATACCAGTTTTTAATTTTTGTCCTGGTTCTATTGTAAATTTAATTTGAAGGGGATATATTGATGTGTATCTAGAATATTTGTAATAATGCTTCACTAAATAGCTATATGACAAATGTTAATATAGAATAATATTTATGACTGTGGTTTTAAGATCTTCCATGTAAATATTTCTAATTAGATGTAACTGTGATGAACCTATATCCATCCCTTGATTTTATTGAAAGAATTCTATATTGTATTAAAAGTATGCTGTTTTATTTAGAATGTTAATAATTCCATTGTACTATCCATAGGAAGAGTTGTTCTGGATTATAAACTATTATTGTCATTAACAATGCTCAAACATAAATTTATCCATAATGTTGTTTTCAAATAATTAATAATGATTTTAACACAATGACATAAAACAGCTATATAAAAAATAAATATTTTTTGTTATTGAACTGGTTTTTGCCATATACTAGGGAATTTCAATTGTGTTGGATCATTATTATTATTATCATCATCACAGAGTATACTGTATTTATAAATAAACTTTCCACATCAAAGTTTACCATTATGTCAATTCTTTCAATTTTCATATTCCTGGTTGATTTCACAAATACCTAAAATCCCTGACAAAGGACTGGGTTTTGTATGACAAAGAAATAAGAAACATGAGAAGAAATATTGACAAGTTTTGGCAAAGTGAATTTTTAGGACTAGCAATAGGTCTTCATAGAACATAGCCTTTATGAATTTTAGGTAGTCCATAAAAGTGAGAAACTTTATGAAAATATAATGCTAGATTACTTTTTCTGAATCAGAAAAGTGTTTGTGATGCTATTGAGTTTTGTTTGTAATTTTGTTTTTGTACCGCTATTGGACTTTTTGCCATTTTTATATAGGTCTACTATGAGGAGCTGTTATATATTTACTATCACAATCAGTTATAACTATTACAATTGTAACATTGCTTTTATCAACATTTACTCCGAAATATAATTACTCTTAAAATGTTATTGTCAAATCTTCAGACAAACTAGATGTAAACTTACAGTTTTTTATTTGAAGATTTTATCAAATGCCAAAGTCATGCCAGTGCAATGATTCATTTTGAATACAAAGTTGAACCTACTTTTTTATTTTATCATAGATGTCTCAGAAAAGATACTGACTGCTAGCTATTTTAGTTGTAATTAATATTAATCATTATATATTCTTAGTTTAAGTTTTTATTCTCAAATGAACAAAAAAAATATCAAGCTAATTCTATAAAATTCTTTAAATGAGCCAGTCTAAGTCAAATTCCAACATAAACAAAACAAAAATAGTCGTTTAGTGATACTAACTATAAAATTAATTTCTGATATTCAGAAAAATTTTACACCTGGTAGCTTTATGTATTCAGACTCCTTTTAACAATAAAACCTTTAAATTATCTAAAACACAAATATAATCATTGACATCTTTTTATCTTATCCGCATGAGTATTTGAATATATATTAATCTTCATTATTAAAACCAAACAATTATAAATGTGTAATTTAATAACAATGCAGAAAACAAGATAAAATTATCCATTTGCATTTGTATGTGTTTTTTTTTGTTCTCGGTTTTATATTTTAATTACTTTCTTTAATCAGTGTTATTTTGTTTGTTTATTTGCAAAAATTTAAAGTGAAATTATATATAAATAAATTTTAATTTTTAAAAGAAGATTTAAATAATAAACATTAATTTAAACTTAAGAGTAAATATGATACTAATCTTTAACAGTAAGTCATCGCTTTAACAGTAATTAAAATAATGATGATCAGATATAAAAAATAATATCCAATTAACAATAAACAATTCTAGAAAAAGGATATATTCTGATGGCTTGTAAAATAGCAATAAACCATTTAATAATTGTGTATACTCTAATATTTTAGTTGGAAGAGAACAGGACAAAAACTTATGTTTAGCAAAATCAAAGTTTGAGATTTTTTTGTTTTTATAATAGAGTTAAATAAATTTAAAAGCTTACTCTTTTGATTTTATTTAAGTCTATTAACAATTTCTTTTATTAGACTAGATAATATAATTTGTCTTTCTATATACTTTCTATACTCTTTCATTTTTTCCTTTTTCTTTTTTCTTAATATCTTTAGTTAAGATTGATAAAAAGTCCAGTCATAATGAAATTTTTATAAGTCATTTACATTAACTGGATATGAAATTACATGTACAATAATTTTGATTCCAATGTTTTTTTGTTATACATAAAGTCCTGAAATTTAATTTTAACAAGACTGTTTAAAAGTATACCTTAAAATTTTTTTTACTATATAATTGACTTGGTCAATCTTATTATATGTCTTGCTTTTATAAAGAGAGCTGATTTAGGAAATATCTAAAATTGCTTATGATTCAAAAACTTCACTATCTCTTTATTGCTCAATTTGTTACAAAATAATGCACCATTTTTTTTGCACTTTCTTAAAAAAAAATTTGTTTATTGCAAATATATTTTTAATAATTTTGCCATTATTTTTTTATAATATAAAAAGATTTTTGATGTATATTGCAGACTCATTTGAAACAGTTATAAGGAAATAAAATAAAATAATTTAAAAAAAAAATGCAAAGTCAATGTGTATTAAATTAGAATAGATTATCTTACAAAATTTGAATAATTGCCATGCTTGAATGATTGCTAATTTAAGTGATAAAAATAGTTGTTACATCAATCAAAGTAAACAATATAGAACTAATAAAAATAAATATTGTATAATTTTTCTAAGTATAGATTTATAATATGTATAGATATATTGATATTCATGACACAAAAACAATATTTCTAATTAAGTTATTTGTAATGTAACTCATAGTGGAAAGATGATTATTTGAATAAGTAAATGGTTATGTATATTTATGAAAAGGTAGTCTATTATACAAGAAAAGCTACATAGCGCTAATCTTGCTGTGAAATCTAATTTTGAATAATAATACTTAGGACTACATTGCAGGTTCTTAGACTCCAATAATAGATTCAGAAAGTTTAGAAAAATTAAGCTTTTACTGCATCCATATCAATAAAGCATCAAATTATTCTTACTGTCCAAAGTTATTGAAATTAACTATATTTATTCTAAAATCTTTGATTATCTATTACTAAAGGATTTTTGTACAACACAAAGTATCACATCTATTGATAGGACAAACAAATACTTCAAAAATAACTTTGATGTGCACATGAATATTATGGATGATGTCAATAAAAATGTAAAAAGTATTATGTAAGTATTTAAATGTGGACAATGCTGCACAGATTATATATTTGTATGGTATGTGATGTGGTTAAAATAATAATTGCATTGAACAGCTGCAAATCTTTTATAATGGCAACCATTTTGTATAACTGATGATGTTATAGAATTATTAATTCATTAAATCTACATGATTCAGAGACAAAATAGTGACAGTCATGTTTAAAACATAATACAAAATTGATTTATTATACAGCATACAACATTAAATTTTAATTATATTATTAAAAGATGATTAATGTTATTACCTAGTTTTTATCAAATATTCTTGTGGTTTTATTCATGATATATTCAAAATAAAAAATATTTTCATCATTAAAAATTACAAAACAAAAAAAAATGTCACTTTCATTCAATACATAATCAAAAATATACTTTGATCACATGTGTAGATTAATAAAAATACAGTAAATGTCATGAAGTAAATTGTGTCAAAGTATGCAACTTCAATTTACATTACGTCTTGCCAAAATATAAACAAATAAAAGAAATGTAAAAAAAAACCTTAAAATTTTTAAATTCAATATATTTTATGACCTCAAGCAGCCATCTTTAATCTCTGAGCTTTGCCAGAAGCCATTTTTCCATCTAGAAACATCGTAAATAATATTGTTCATTAATGAAATTTCTTTGGTTTATGATGAAAGCAGATATATTTTATTCTTTCTATATTATCTTTTCTAAATTTAATGCATAGTATTTCACATAGTAAAATATTTTCTAAAAGTAATGTTAAAAGTTTTACAAAATACACTTTAATCATGTGAATGCTACAAATAATATCTTATACCATTCCTAAGAAATGTATTTGTTTTATAAAAATAGCATTTCCAATTTGATTTGATTTGTTTATAATAAGCATTATTTATAATATATGTTAAAATATTTGAATAAAAAGTTTAAAAAAACATAACAATAAAATCATAAAAATGAAGAAATAATATTACTTTTGTTTAAATGGATTCAACAGATTTCTTTTTTACTAGAACTATTAGAATAAAATAAATTTATTTTTTATTATTCTTGCCATTAATTTCAATAGATTTTATAGTATTTGTTTTAAAAAATAGCAAAAGTGATCATTTGAAAAAGATGAAAAAATGTACATCTGTTTAGACTACAAGCAGTATGAGATATCCCTCTACCTGAAATAAGGGGAAATAAAATTTAAATTATGCAAGCTAAATTTCAAATTAATTTGATTTTTGCAAAATGGGTACATTCTTAGGAAAGTACTGAGAGAGAAACTTCTTGAATTTAAAAAATAATATAAAATTAGAGTGTTTAAAACTTGATATTGCTATTACACACAGCTTGTAGCCATTGCAGATTAAAGTTGATATTTACTTAAAACTAATTAGAGAGATTGTAATTTCTGGATAAAGTGATCAGTCTATTATGATTATAAGAGAAAAAGTTATTATAAAAAGTATCACCCAGAGTGTATTTAATTTTGATGAAGGTCACACATTTTGTTATTTACCTTATTTAAAGAATTAACTACAGTAGTTCTTTTAAACATATTTTTTCATAGAATAAATGAGTGAATACACATTTAGTAAGGGATATGTAAATGTGTCCCCTCAATTTATTATTAATTACATATTTGTAATTTTTAAAAAAAATAATTGTTCATGTTATAATTTTAACTTATATATGCATACTACACATATAAAGTGTCTCTTATATATATATATATGCATACTAAAAATATTGCACACTTTCCATTCAATAAATGATATGTATTCTAATCTATTTAAAGGGAGACTATAAAATATAGCATAGTTCATGGCCCAATTGTATACTCACTTCATCAATTTTAAATTAAAATTTCTATGAACATTATTTTGACTGAAATTGTAAATTATTTTGCATTAACAGTAGAGAAAAAATGATTTTGTGCATTACACGATTCTCAGTTTTATCATTTATTTACTTAATTTTAAATCAATAATTTCATAATTTGTTTCTGATGTATTCACAAAAAATGGCAATTTTTATAACAAGCATAATAAATATACTATCAGTAAAAAATAAATAAATAATCATTTACATTATTAAAACTACAGCAATAAATTGCATACTACAATTCTGACTACTTGTAAATCCGAGAACTGTTGCTTTTTTAAAAAAACATAGTGCTACAAAAAAAAAGTCAAAGTTTTATTGAGTAGATTTTACAAAAATAAAAATAAAAACTTTGTTAATGAAATATAAAGTACATCAAAAACATATAAAACTGTGCAATATGTAAAGTTTTTTTCTATATGTACTTTATATAATTTAATAAATTATGATTCAGGAAATAAATCATCGCTATATAAGAAGAAAAATGGCAGGTAATCAATAGATAAACAATATATTTTTTTAAAAATATATAGCTACTGAAATGTTTTATACAATATATTTATTATCCACAGGTTAGTTAGTTTTCTTTTAAATTAATAATGTTAAAATAAAATGTTTATTCATTAATAATAGATTTTCCAATTTTAAGCTTTATTTTTTTAAATTGGAGTGTTTATATAGTAACAAATTAATTTTTTCTCTATATAACTACTACAAGATTTTTGATTTATGAGGCACTTTAGGAAACCAATTGAGCTTGCTATCATGGGTAAATGTATATATAAATTTCAATTTTTTAGTGTAATAAAAATTTTAAAATGATTAAAACAAATTGTGCCTTTACATGTAAAAATCAACATATTTAAGCAAAAGTATCATAATTTGCATTAAAATAGATGCTGAGCTTACAAAAACATAAAATAATGTTTTACAAAAAAATTGGAAATAGCAGAGATAAAAAGAAAAAATAAATGGCTTCAGATAAACTAAATTCATTTATTTATTTATTTTGCTCTATTCTATTTTCTACATATTTTTTCCATTCACCTCTATGTTATCTGCAACCAACAATAACTTGAAATCAAATTATGTTTGCAATCATCAATTAAAATATGAAAGGTGATTAATAATATATTTAAACAAAACTATTTAGTAATTCTATTTAAAACTAGTTTTATTTTTGTCCATATCTTTAATATATAGTCATTGAACTAAATAATCATAGCTCTAGAGAGTTACTGAATTTTAGTTTCTTTTTTCTAACATTTAAAAAAACAAAACAAAGTTGTGTGACATTACTTTGATTTTATCAACATATGATTGCTTGAGAGTACTCAATAGACTGAGTCAATTCTCAACTGGTTATAGATTTTATAAAAAATGGTCTCATAAAGAAACTAATTTAAGATAGATGAAATCAAATGTTTGATGAATCATTGTAAAAAAAAGAAAAGCTCGAAAGTAATATTTGTCTGAAAAATGCGTTAATATTTACAGAGACTTTTCTCACACATACTCGTATATAAATGTTTTTAAAATTTATTTTCGGACAGGAAGTACTCGCGCAGAAAAAAAAAGTAAATGCAGTACGTAAACATAATAGAATATTACGCTTAATAAATGTTTTTCTATATGTTCATACACATCAAAAACAACAACAAAAAATTTCAAATCTTTTAACGACAAAATATCTGCAATTCTATACGTATAAGATTAACTATAAAAACCACTCTATTAAATGATTTTTTTAACTTTAATGATCTCCACATGACGTTCTATCGTGATATTATTTTCACATGCTCAAATGTTTGTAATGTGGTTTTACAATAAAACTTATATAAAACTATTAAAAATATTATATATATTTAAAGAATAGCTAGATAAATATTTCCTAGCTTTAACAATGATTTAGAAAAACTTTTAGATTCTGGTCAGAAATATCATGAAGTCCATTAGACATCTACTAAATGAGATATTAATGACACATTCATCAGTTTGATCATTTCCACTATCATATTTTGAAAATAAAATTAAATAATAATTCAAGATATAAGTTTTACTTAATATATTATTAGTCATGATTTTGGGCAATGTCTTTTTACTGAAAATTTTCAAAATTATGTCATATGAAATAATTATGATATTTTTCTATCAGACATAACTGTACATTTTGTTTGGTAGTACTTGGAATCATTCATATATAGTTTAAGATAAATCACATTATTAATTTTTAAATTATACTTTTTGACAAAAAAAGTACCAGTTTATTATCTATGATGTTCTTATAAAAGAGTGGGTGTCATGGGTCTGTGTTATTATGGCTGTCATTAATTTTATAAAACTTAATACAAATGACAAGATAACTAAATAAATGTAGCCTTGAGTTTCTAAAGTAATCATAGACATCAAGTAGGTATATCTATATTTCATTTTGCTTTTTGACATAATGCATTCATTACTCAATAAATCCAGATTGAATGTAAATCAATTATCTAAAATTTTGGCTGGTGAATTAGCATATGTCACATATATATTATAAAATGCATTCACTGTTTTAGATACTACTAGCACAGTCTCTAATTGATGCCTAAAATACTTAATTATTTTTGACAAGATGGAAATTCTTGTTAAGAGTCAAGTAGCCTAATAGATATTTGTAAAAGAGTGAAAATACAAAAGTAAAACATTGTTTAGAAATGACTTGAAATGCAGTTTTGATGCTGTGTATTGTGAAAACCCTTACAATGGCTGTAAGTAAGTTTAATTATATTTTACTAATTAGTAATAACAATGTCTATTTGCATAACAGTTTACATTCAGTAATTTTCTATACTAATAAATCTAACATTACCCTTTTTTAAAAATTCTAATATATAAAGTGTAACACGATGAGCAAAAGTCAGTGGCAAAAAGCCCAAGTGAATTTCAGTCTCTTCACTCCAGAGTACAACTTAAAACTTCATTTTAACTGCTATGCTAATTTCACAGTCTAAGTATATATGTTAGATTAATCATGATGGGCTGATAATGATCATGTGAATATTCTTTATTTCATTTATTATATTGGCTGCTTTGTTTTTAGTCTGATAACTGGATTGGTTAAAGATTTGGATTTTCCCCATTTTTTTGTAGTCAGCTGGATTAATAATTATGGTATATTTAATAATATTTTTGTTTTTATTATGCAAAGTGCCTTATATACATTTTTGGATTATTTTATTAATAATATCTATCACAGAGTTAATAAAATTATTCAGAAGCCATAATATGCCCATAAAACAATAAAAACAGCAGTGATTATTTAGAATTTAGTCATTTGTTACAGATGATATTACAGAACTTATTTAATTACTAGTTTTAGTTGTTAATTCATATATTATATAATAACAAAGAAATATAAATTAATATATATATATATATTGATACAAAGATTTTAATGGGTTACATATTTAAATGATATATTTTGTGGGTTCATCTGTGTATGATTTTGATTATGAATATACCAATGTTATTATAACAACAACAACAACAACAACAACAATAATAATAATAATAATAATAATAATAATAATAATAATAATAATAATAATAATAATAATAATAATAATAATAATAATAATAATAATAATAATAATAATAATAATAATAATAATAATAATAATAATAATAACAATAATAATAATAATAATAATAATAATAATAATAATAATAATATCAAGATATGACACTCTCTACTAATGTAAGATCAGAAAAGCCATTGAAATATTAAAAAGACCAAACTGTATCAACAAACATGATGACATATGCAAACTTCCTCCTATTAGGAAGAATTTTTTTTAAAAAAACATATTATTCTGAAAATTTTCTGACTTTTATTTTTCAATTTTATGTATCAGTTTTTTTTATTGCTGGAACTTTAACATTACTATATATCAGTATTTATAACACCTCTAAAACCATCTGAATAATATTTTATTTTATCACCCACTTGACAGCTTGTATGATAAAGCTAAAATGTTGGTATATTCATAATCAAAATCATGCATGGATGTGAACCTGCATAATATTTCAATTATATACTAACATTACAGTATCATTGTAAATTGGATATCATAAATTTAAAACTGTAAACATTTTAATGGCTTTAATTTTTATGGTTAAACTAATGCATTCATCATTATCATTGGTTGTAGAGCATAGAATATAATCATTATCATGTTTAAATAGTCTCTTACACCAATGTTTATAAGAAATATAATTTTATAAAGTGTTTTTAAAGAGCTTTACAAACAGATGTTTTAAATAGACTTCTATATTCGTATAAAGAAATATGTACACTTAAGTTGTTGGTCTTATTAAGGAATAAAATTATTATTTGTATAAACAAATAAAAAGAAGTGCTACATATAAAACAAATAATTCAAAAATAGAAATATAAAAACAGTTATTACATTTTGTATGTTGTGTGCATGTGTGTGGATATTTATGTATTTTAAATGTAGTAAAAATTCATCAATTTAGATTTTTATTTATAAAGATTAATTTAGTTTGCTGGAATACTTATTAAATAATAAGTTGTTTAGTTAAAAGTCAATTTAAATTTGTTTGAAATAAATATCTGAGAACTTTAAAGTTTGTGATTTATTTTGAATAAATATTTATAAAATTGTTTTTTTTTTTATAAACTTGGAAATAAAAGCTTTTACCACCTTGATTTAAAAATCTTAACTCTAACATTTTGAGTGGCAACAACCATAGCAACCTTCCCAGAAAAACCAAGAAACTCCTAGCATGATGGAGAATATTATGTCATCCAGATGTCATGAGATCACTGGTATAAAAAATGAAGTTTGGAAAATCCAAAGAGAGTCACTACATATTTTCAGTGCATGTAGAACCTAAACAGGTTAAAAATTTTAAATAGCCATTTTGTTTTCATTTTTATAATGACAAGCTGAACTTACCAATAAGCAGATGCCTTTGTTAGGCATTTGAATTCTCATTGGAGAAAGATGGACAACAACAAATAACCAGAAACCACTATCGATTAATGAATGAATTAATTAATTCTTTATTTCAAGAATCTCATTTATTATAGTTAAATAGAAAATAGACAAATTGACTTGTAAAATGCTGCCTCACTATTTTAGACAATTCATTTCTGGATTTTCTTCAATTGAAAGTAAAGATAAATAGTTGATATATATTTTGAAAAGTTGTATTTCTTAATTTCAAGTAAGTTGCTGACATTTATTTTCTAATATTATAAAAATAATTATTTTTTTCACTTCAAAGAAGAATGAATATAAGTCTTATAATAGTAAATTTATCTCATCAATTATGAAAGGAAACATTTTTTATAATGATAATTTTTCAACTCAAATATGTCTCATATATTTGTCTGAAGGTTTGTAATGATGATATATTATAAAATGTGATATGTTGGACTACTTCCATCATTTATGAGTAAATGTTGAATGTATAAAAAATTTTAAACTTTATTTAAACTTTTCAAATACAAACAACTTGTTAGTAATAACGCACAAATAGACTAACCTGTACTGTCTATTTGTGTGTTATTACTAACAAATTGTTTGTATTTGGAAACTTTAAATAAAATTTAAAATTTTCTATACATTCAACATTCACTCATAAATGATGGAAATAGTCCAACATATCACATCTTATGTCTTATATAAACTTCTAAACATCACATGATCACCATTATTTATGCTTATACAAGCTGTACACAGAAGTAAAACTCTCTACATTGTAGTACCATTCAACACAAATCAGAAAAATCAATGGATGCTAGAAGGTTGTGCAAAAAAATTCTAACTAGTGCCTACTCATCCAATATTCTCAGACTAGTTTCTAACTGTAGCTTTCATCAGTAAGCAGCTATAAATCTGAGAGCACTGTACCTAGACCTTAGAATTTAATGAAACCCTCCAGAAACCACCTTTTATCTTTTTATTTAACTATAAAACTTTGGGTCTAAAATGAAAACACAATACTGTTTTCAATTCAATCTTATTTACTTGTATAGTCATATAGATCTGAAGTGAGTTCAGCATTTTTATATTTTCATGGTTTTATTTTTTTAATAACCACAGTCACCATAATCCTACTGGGCAGGATTGGTATTAAACCTTTAAAAATCACACAATCATCATTATTTATTCTAAGATCTAGGTGAAGTGCTCTCAGATCCACAGCTTCTCACTGATGAAAGTCACAAGCCAGAAACTAATCTGGGGATAATGGATGAGTAGGGACAATGTAAGGATTTTATGTGCAAATCTTCTAGAATCCATTGATTACTTTGGCTTACACTGAGTGGTGATATTGTGTAGAGAGTTTTGCCTCTGTGTCATATAAACTTGTTGCTAAAGAAACAAATTTTGATTCGAAAGTAGTGATAATCATTTTATTATAGATACCAAACTATGTGCTTTATCATAAATATGAAAAGAATTATTGACATCATTGATTAAAGATCAATAAATAAATGGGTTCATTTTATATCTCAAATTAATGGAGTAATAAATGCTAATTTTTTAGATAAAATTGTAGCATCTATATAAAGAATTAATTTGCTTCATGTAACAAACTACAAATGTATATCTAATATTTAGGGAATTACATTAAGGATTATCAATCCTAATTACTTGAATAACATTCAAAGTATAATAGATTATAAAAAAAACATATTTAAATGCCATCTCTGCATTGTTAGTTTTCAAAGCAAATATTCAATATAATAAATGTCCAAGTTATAAATAATCTTAAAAATGGACTGTGTTAAATATGGATTATCTCAAACTAACAAGCACAGTAAATAGAATTTAATACTTTTATGGTATTTCCAGAAAGGATGATCTTTCAAAAGTGAAATAAATTGTGTAATAAAATTGGAAAGATTATTTAATATACTTTCTCATAATCACACCTTTCTTAGTTAATTAATGTTATTATTGTTTATTAATGTAATAATGTTGTCTCAGATATTGCTATGCTCAGTACAGATATTTTTATTTAATGTTATTATTATTGTTGAGATTGCAAGGGATTAAATGTTATTTATTTTAGTTTTAGGTTCTACAAACATAAATAGCTATTTAATTTAGATAAAACTGCAAGATATTGCAAATATTAATAATGTTTTGTTGACTCTTAAAATTTCAACCTCAAAATTAAAAGTTCATTATCCTTATATCTGTAAGGAATATTTTATGTACCACTCTTATCTGTTAGTACTAATTTTTCACTGTTATCTAGTGTGTAAGAGGCAGCCTAATAATCTAGATACATTTGTGTTAATAGAATAGGAATCCCGATGTTTAAAACTGCAATTGAATCTAGTAAAGGATTTCAAGAAAAGGTAAATAAGCCAAAAGTGATAAATATTATCTAGGTATGTTAACCATGAACTGTACTTGCTTTTCTTAATAAAGGGAAAGCTTCTTCAACATTGTAAAATGAAGTTGATGATTAGTTAATTGGTTAGTCAAAATAAACTATTTAAGAATGACCATAAAATATTTATCTTTTATGATGATGATAATTATTATCATCCAGTATTTAAATTGAGAATTATTTTGAAATAGTAAACAACCTATTCACATTTAATGTGCATTCACAATACTGTCTGACAAATATGCTTGATATATCCAGAGTTCAAATTAGATATAGGAAACAAACAATTTATTTTATTGTTAGTATTTGTTTTTGTTATTGATTTATATCATACAATAAAATAATATGTATGACATTAAAGAACATATTTAATATACAAATTTACATGTAAAACTTATCTGGATTGAATACATCATTATTGTATTAATGCTATCTGAAATATAAAAGTATTGGATAGGATAGTGCTCATAAAATCCCTTTTACATTATCATATCTTAGAATGCATAAACACATTTGATATTCATACATTTATTTTATTATTTTATATAACTGTGAGATACATTATTAATTAACTTTATATTTAATTTGCTAACTTATTTAAAAACAGATTAATTTACTCTTAGTTACAAATTAGTTACAAATTATATATTTGTAAAGATTTTATTGTTAAAATAGAATAAGATTATGAGTGCGTGTACTATTATAAAACCCTGAGAAATTTATTTCATATTTTATTAAGTCTATAATCATTTTAGTTTAGGTGGAAATAGATAAAAACTTGTGTGCTTAATACTTATAAGTTATGTGAGATGTAGTGGATGCACTTTTTTTTCTTCTCAATTGGAAATCTCAGCCACATTTTTTTCATGTTATTGACACCAAGATCACATCTTCTTTGGTTTAAATATATTGTGATGTACACATGTTCTCATCTATAATTTTCTTGTAGTGATAAATAACTAAATAATGAAAACAATTAAAAGCCATATGTTTAATACAATATATTTATTGTTTTGAGTGAATCTGGAATAAGTGAACCTTTTATTTATTAAAGAATAAAATATTTTGTTTAAGTAATGATCAAATGATAACAACACCTTATTATGCTTTAAAAAAAAGAGAATAACATATTCACAAGCCAAAAAGCAAAAGACTATATTTTGTGTTACCATAGCTACAGAAATGATTTCAACAAGGAGAACACACAGATTTTCTTTTGCTTACAAATTTGTGTGTATTTTACCTTACTTTTATGTATATATTCTGGACCTATAGCAAAGAAATATGCACTGTAAGTAAAAAAACTTAGAGAGAAAAGATGGAGATCCCCCTCATTTAATATTTTTATGACTGAATGGAATGATTTCAATAAAAATGCTATGCTTAACTACCATGAAGCTATGAAAATCAAATTTTACCATGAATTATAATATTGACAAAGGAATAACTGAATATCATTAAAGGATGAAGATAGTCATGAAAATCTACATTTGTATTTTATATCATCAATATTCCTAGAAAAATGGCAGGGAATAATGGAAGCTAAGCTGAAATTATATATATATATATATATATATATAAGCTGAAATTTTATATATATATATATATATATATAAGCTAAAATTGGTAATAGGTGTTAAGAGAAAATTTTATTTCAAATTATCTAAATAAAATAAATTTTATTTGTCAAGAATGGTTAAAAGTTTAGTAGTAGTATAATGATAAAATATTTATCAAAGTCTTTCTTTATTAATAATTTTTATTATAAGGCAATTTTATATTGTCATTCAATATAAGCTTAAATAATAGACTGCATAGTTAAGATTTAAATCAATTGTTAATGTGTTATTTATTTTGTGAGAAAAAGTTTGCCATTAATCCTTTAATGACTGTACACATTAATAATTTTAATCTTAGATCATTTCTATCAATTGCATTCTAGCAGGGGGTAAATTATAATGATACATTATATGATATTAGATTGCAGTTGTTAAATTACAATTATGTTCTTTGTTTTAGCCACTTCAATGATTTAATGTTTACTCCAATAAATATTATTATTATTGATCTAAGTATTTTGATTTGTCTATTGCATTAATCATTATAAAACTATTTTATTACACAATTTATTTTACAATTAATATTTATAAACTAATGATCAGCTTTTCAAGCTAATGCACATGCGCTTTATGAATCTTAATAATAAATGAATACTCTCATTTTCAACACAAGATAAAGTCTTTGTGAAAGAATATAATGAATCCACCTATTCTTTCAACCCAAATGCTTAAGTATGTGCAAATCTTAAGTACTAGAAATGAGAGTATGAAGATATTAACCAATCCCTTTAAATTACTTTTACTATCTCTGAATGAATGACGCCAGTGAAATTTACTAGAATTTATGATGCGTCATTTTTAAATGAAATTAAACATATGTAAATGAGATTATTTTATATAGTGTGATGTTCATTTAATATTAAGATTCATAAAGCACATGTGCATTAGCTTGAAAATCTGATCATTAGTTTATTACAGTTCATAAACATCATGCTATATAAAATAAATATCTCATTTACATATGTTTAATTTCTTTTAAGAATGATGCATCGTAAATTCTAGTAAATTTTGCAGGCATCATTCATTCAGACATAGTAAAAGTAATTTAAAGTGATTGGTTAATATCTTCATGCTCTCATTTCCAGTACTTAAGATTTTCCCATACTTAAGCATTTGGGTTGAAAGAATAGGTGGATTGATTCTATTCTTTCACAAAGACTTTATTTTGTGTTGAAAATGAGAGTATTCATTTATTATTAAGATTCAGCACATGTGCATTAGCTAGAAAAGCTGATCATTAGTTTATTACAATTCATAAACATCATGCTATATAAATAAATATTTCAATTAATATTTATGTATATATTCCATATTATAACTGATTAGCAAGTAAAATATTTATTGAACTTCTTTGCTGAGCAGATGTAATTATGGACCATTGGTGCCTTACAAATTCATGAGTTCATTGTAGATGTAAATCCAAATTCCCACAGAGCCATTTATGGATCAACATATTTATCTGTCTATTTATTAGTCATATATTTTAGTTGGCTAAATACAACATTTATGTAATATATTTTAGATTGCCAAAATATTTAGTACATAAGTGGAGAAAATTATTTGGTTCACAATTTTATTTATTATATGTGGTTGTCCAAATCTATGAAGCACTTGCAGGCCAGATAATTCTGATCAGTTATAACATTTTTTATTATATTCATGATTATTAAAATATGCAAGCTATTTAGGGAATTATAATTATAAATTTTATTAAACACACATTATTATATTAAGTAATATTTACTAAGGCTGTAGTAACCTTAGGAATAAGCGTCTGAAAAATTCGAAGGTAGGGACCTCTACAGGTCTTAAACACAAGCTTATACTATGAAGAAAAGAGGGTTTCCCTCTTCTCTTCTTCATAGCATAAGCTTGTGTTTAAGACCTGTAGAGGTCATAGCATAAGCTTGTGTTTAAGACCTGTAGAGGTCCCTACCTTTGAATTTTTCAGACGCTTATTCTTAAGGTTACAGCCTTAGTAAATATTACTTAGTGAATTATAGAAAAGCTTTTATTTAATTTGAAACTAATGCATTAAAAAGCCAAAATATTTTTTTTCTGTAACTACAATTTTGGCTGTTGTATGTAACTTTAAATAAAAACATGGGGTATCCATAGTTTGATCACAAACTGCATTATTTGAATTACTTAATTTATCTATGGCCCCAACTTTTATTTAAAATTATATATATCAATCAAAATTGTGTTCAAAGAAAAAAATTTTTTTAGCTTTTAGTACGTTCAAATTAAATAAAAACATTTTTTAAAAATATTTTTTATATATATTACCTTTTATTATTTAGGTATATATAATGAACTTGTTTACAATCAGTTACAAGATTTTTTTTTTTATTAAGGCAGTAGTTTAAAAAACGAAGTTTTATGTAAAAAATGCAAAAGAAAATTAAGAATTTATGCTTCATTTTCTTTTCTTTCTATTTTAATTAGCCTATATCCCAAAAATTTCTTCCTCAAATTAAATGAAAGAGTACAAAAGTTGGTTATAAAATTTTTTTTGTTTTAATTAAGATAGGAGTTTAAAAAGGTTAGTTTAACGTAAATAATCTTCTTTTCTTTTTTTTTTCTATTTTAATTAACTATAACTATCCTTAGAATTGCTTCTTGAAGTTAAACAAAAACATCTGATTAAAAAATATCACACTATTTTTTTTGCAATACTCAAAATTTACCAAACCAATTAGAATGTGATTTGAAATGCAACCTACCAATACTGTTAGCCTTGATAACTATGAAATATAGCATTGTCATCAAAACGGAACATATGTCCAAAATGTGATGAAAATATGTTTAGTAAAAATATGTTAAAAATCAATTAGAAGATTTAACCTAAATACAAAAAAGGCTTATGTTAAATGAAAGCATTTAAAAATAGAATGCAGGAATAATTTAGTAGTAACACATTCTTTTACATTCTCTTCTCAAATTGATTTAAAATCTCAATAGCTATGTATGTGTTGAAGATCCCAAAAATAAAACATAAATATTACAAGTTAAGTTCAAACAATTTTATGAGTCAACATATATTATGAACTATAAAGATGCCAATTATCAGCTTTGATAAATGCCTCTCATAGGGACAAAAAAGTAAAACAATTTTATATAAACTTATAGATAACCATATAATATAAAGCAGCTAGTGTTAAGTAACTATAGTGATGTAATGTTGTGAAGTAAATATTTCAATTGTCTATATGAAACACATATTTGATGTTGATATGAGATATTATGTAATGCTCTTGTTTTAATTACTATGCATAGCATGTAAGCTTATAAATAAGTAAATAATACAGTCTGCTGATTTTTTTTACTCCTTGATAGGCTGTAAATAGCATTGGGTAAATGAGATCATCTACTCTTTTCAAAATAATTTTGGCCAAGGATATATAATCTAAAATTTCTATATTTAGTTTCTTTAACTCATTCAGTTTGGAACACACATTGGATAGATCCTTTTGTGTAAAAATTATGTTTATATTAATATATATGCAATTAATTTTTTTTTTTAGCATGGCTATCATATTTTTGCAGCAATGAAGTAATGCTGCTAATTCTTTGTCTAATAATCTGAATATATATGAAAAAATTAAGTCAGCAGTTTCTAATTCCTTCTTCCTGAGTTTATTATTTAAACTCTAGTTGATCTTTAGTCTTGCATATAAAATATTTTTTTTAAATATAGGAGATACAACAGAAATCCTGCATCAATCAATAAATGTGAAGAAAGGTGTCTTCTTCATGAGCAATAAAAAGCTTATCTTTTTTTGAAGAGCTTTGAATTTTTCAATCTGGGTAATTGTTTAATTTAAGTTGATGTGTAATAGCAATGATTATATATCCTAACTGTGGTATTGTCACTAAGAATCTTAGTTTCATTATAATTGGAGAATTAATAAAGTGTGTTCTGCAGTTTCAAAGATTTTTTATCTAGTACTTGAAACTCAAATACTAATACAAATGTTCTTTTTTCTTCAAAAACTGTCTTTATTATGCAAAGTAAGAATAATAATAAAAAAAATTAATTATAGTAATGAACTGTAGTTAGGTTTTTTATATGTGATTTATAACATTATATTGTACATTCATGCAATTATGATATATGTCAGAATACATTTATAAATGGATATCAATCATAGATACATATATTTATGAGCAAAGAAATTTATATTTTTTTAAAAAAAGGGCATTGTCAGAAAGAAATGATGTATCAGTGAGCCCTATTTGTATTAGAAAAGATAAAATCATTAGAAGAATATAAGTGTAAAGATAGTCAAGTAGAGTTTGATTAATTTTGTGATTTTAAATCAAATAGATTTTATTAAACATAATGATGACAATACCAATAGCTTGAAAATCACAAATGTGCTTTATATAATATTTTTAAGCAGATTTTAAAGACATTGATTGAATTTAGGAATTCAGATTAGAATAGTAAAAGATTAAAATTAAAAATGTGCAAATTGATTAAAATGGAAAATATTTATGACAGTCAAATATTTAGTTATAATAGAAGAATGGGCTCATTTTGGGCTTGCTGATGATATATAGTAATGTGTTATGAAAAATTCTTGTTTCAGTAAAAAATTATACATTGTTATGATGCACTTTAATGAAGAGTATATTTTTTGATTCCTCTACTATTTAATAGGAGCCATCTTTTTATTATTTTGGTTCAAGCCTTTGTGCACATGCAAAAGTTCTCAAGTAATAAATATAGTCTGGTGATATTAAGTGAGTAGGCACTAGATAGGGATTTTATGCACAAATCTTGCATTCATTGATTATTCTGGCTTGCACGATGGCACTACTATATGAAAAGTTTTGCCTCTGTTTTAACAGCTTGTGTAAGCATAGGAAATGTTAATGATGTAATAATTTAGGGATTTAAATAGTAAACTGTTTAAATAGTTAAGTACTAAACAAAGGTTCCTTAACAACTCTCCAAAAAGAAATAGTTAAGAAGAAATGATTACTCCACAGCCTAGTTAATGTCTGAATAATTGTGATATACATAGTTTATGCGATTATTAAACTATTACATTGCATTATTGGCAGTTTCAATTATACATATATATATGCAACCTGAAGTTGCATAATAATTCCTTTTTTTCTCTCTTAATACATATAGGTCTTAACATTATAGCACATTACTTTAATAATTGTCGAAAATGATAGAAAACATAGACATATAAGTGTTAAAATTTATTACTCAATTGTGATATGCAATTGCCTCTTCCTCCCCATTAAACAAAACTGTATTTTACAAAATATTTAGTACGGTATACTACATATATATATAAGCGCATGCGTGCATAGCATACACACACATATATGTATTATGCTTTAGATTTGTACACCATATATAAAAATATGACTTGTAACTTTTTCTGAAATTTTTTAATTTTTCACGCGACTGTCTCGATTTCCTCTTGAAAAAGTTTTATTTCTGCAGTGCTGATCATCAACTATCATAATTAAATATTGTGAAAATTGAAAACAGCAAAGCCTGAAAAAAAAAATCAACCTCCAGCAGTTTATAATTTCCCATTAAATATACCAACAAGTTGAAAATGAACAAGTGGAACAACAATGTTGTAATATAAAACTTATCATTACTCCACTAAGTTCTACAAGTAGAGCGTAATGCTGAATTGATGAAACATTCACATCAAAGTGCTTACACTATGACACTCCCCTTTTCTTTCAGCCTTCTCCCTTTTCTTATTGTTAATCTCTGTCTTGGTGATAATAAAGTTGCATAGCTGATAAAAAGCATATTTCCTTTCCAATGCATAATTTAGACTGTAAATAATCAGCTGTCAGTGTTTTGTTTATTAGTAGCCGATTCTGAATAGATATTTTCTTCAAATAACATACAAATCACTTTGTATATTTCATAAGGCAAGATAATTTATTATATCCCTTCTAATTCTATATGTATGAATATATATGTGAATAAAGAGTTTTATTTTAAACAAATACAATGAAAAGGAAATGTGATCACATGATCAGGATACTGATCGCTTTAAATGAAAGCAAGATATTAAAATACACCCAATTTATTCACATTTTTTTATAATATAATAAAATAATTTTCCTAATGTATTAAATAAATAAATTTTCTCTTTAAACATAGTTTTAACTTTACGTACTTTTTTAAATATATAGGTTTGTGCGTATTTAATCAATGTAAGTCTCCGAATTAATAACTAAATAATCGCACAATCGATTTTTGAAAAATTCTGTTGAATGTTTCTTTTAATGTTAAAGATACGACATCTTTAACAAAATCTGTGTTTACATTTTAAATTAATGTTTTTGTGGAACATTACTGTCATCATTGTTAGTTATTTTTCAAATAGTAGACCTCACATTCCTCTCCAGTTCTTTCTGTTTATTGTTTCAATCTCAAACACTCATAACTATTTTCTGCATTTAGATCGATAATAAATTTTTTCTTATCTCCTTTCTTTATAGATGATTTATAATTTCTAGAACTCTAAATATATATGTAATTTATTTTCATGAATTTCTCAATAAATAAAATGTTTTTAGTGATTCTCTTTAACACTTCAACATTGCAAATCATGTCACTTCAATGCAACTTTCCCATTTTTCTCCAAATACACAAAAAATAAACCTCCAACAATTTCACCCACTTTTCTAACCATAAAAGAAAGTATTTTCTCTGTATGAAGTCACATTTCAAACAAACATATGAGTTATTGTTTTTTGGATAAAAGCATTCAATTTTAATGTTCCACGAAAAATAATCTACTCTTATTTGAAATCTATTTAATTATTACAATTCTTTAGTATCTTTGTCATTATATAGTTTATAATTTGTCTTCCAAAAATTTAAAAGCATTAATCTCTCCTAAAGTTTTTGTCCAATTGTTGCTCTTGAGGTTTTATCACTCTCACATACTTACATATAGTTATTGTTATTCTACACTTTCTATAAATTTCATCAAAATTTTGAATCTTTCATAGTATCTACAGACACTGTGATGTTATTCATGAAACTTACAAAATAAAATATTCCAATTTCTATTTTAACCCATGAATATTAAAATGGCAATTATTTAAAAATTATTTTAAATATATAACAAATAAAAGGAAATGCAAACAGCATTCTTTATTTCACTCCTGTCCATTTTATATATATTTAATCTGTAAAAAAAAAAAAAAACTTTAATTTTGCAAGTATTTTTTATTCATGTATATATTCTTTTGTCATCCCACTTTTCAATCTATACATCTTAAAATATTTGACAAAATAACCCCATTCACTCTATCAAAAGCTTATTTAAAAGTAATAATTAAATATTAACTTGCTTTTTTATATACATCTTTAATAATAGTATTTATTATTCAAAATTTATTTATTGTTCCTCTGTTTTTCTAAAGCTAAAATGATTTACTGTCATAAATGAGTTTAACTTGCTATAAATATATTATATTCAACACTCTCAATAATACCTTAAGTGCAGGTAAATTCTCTCATTCAGCCTATCAAATTTCAGTGATTAAAATGGAATTTCATAAACTTTCCGTACTTCAACTAATTTCATTTCAAATATAGTTTGCCTAATCACATTTTATTATTACAGATGAGAACTTACTTTTTCTATCACAGAAATCAGCTGTACATTTTTTAAACGTTTATACAATTTCATTAATAACTTAGCAATACATGCTTCATTTATTGGAACTTAAATAATGTTTTATCCATCAGAGTGATCTATTATGAATAAACAAATATATCTTTATTAATTTATCTCACTATATTTCTTTTCTTAAGCATGTTGGTTTAAATATCAAAAGCCTTGTTCACAATAAGTTTTTTTTTACATATACATTTACCTAATACAGAATTTATATATTTTCATTTTTTTCCCTTTTATTTATCAACATATTGTTAAACAAAGGCTTTTTTGCTATTTTACTATTCACTTACTCTATTGCTTGACTTTAGTATCATTTAGATCATTCTTAAATACTTTCCAATATTTCATTTGAATTTATAGCAGCAATTGCCTTTCTACATTTAACTCTTATTTTTCTGTCCAATAAGTATCAAAAGCTTTTTCTGTGAGTTCCTTTCATTTTTCAGTATCTTATTTTAATTTCAAGAGCAGCCCTCATCCTACACTAGAGTCATCTAATGTTAACTTAAGTAATCAGTGGACAACTAATGAAATAGCGCTACAATATCCCCAATCCCATATCAGTTCCTGGATTTTGCTTTTATCAATGAGGATTATTGTTTAAAACTAGAATTAATACATTTATTCCTTTATACTATTCCAGCCTATAATCTGAAATTTAAAAAAAATATATACCTAAGTCATGTGGTATGGTTATTTGCACATTATTATTTTTGGTTCTAAATTTTTAAACACTTAAAAGTTCATTTCAGCCCCCAATTGTAATATGAATATATGATATTTCCAGAATTAATTGTTTTGGCTTTGTAAATATATATATTATTAATTTACATATACTATAATCAAACTGAAAGCTACTTTTATCATTTGAGTTTTTATATATATATATAAATGCCCTAGTAATTTTCAAATCATTTCTTCATTACTACCAAGCCATAAAAAGAACAAAAAACAAATCGATACTTTTATTGTCATATGTTTTAATCATTGATTATAGCATTCCATTTCATTAATGTTTTACAATTTTTCTGTATTAATTTCCAGTTATTCTTTTCATTTTTAAATTACTATATTATATACTAATAAGTTATATTCTTTTCATTTTTTATTCATAATTTCAATGTTTTTGTCATCCCACTTGTACATTTTAAAATACTTTTTAAATTATTAAAATCTTTTAAGCATGAACATTGAATTTTTTTAAAAGTGATGTTTTAGTTATTATTTTTTAATTATATTGTATATAACTTTATAAAAGCAATCCTTTTTTTAGTTTTATTCTTTCTACCAATTTATTTATTTATCACGATTTACACACAGCGCGCTATATTCATAATGAAAGTATTATTAATAATGATTTCTTTTTAAATAAAATAAGTATGTGTTAATCTTTTTCATGTCATATTGTTTTGACATTTTTAAAAAAATAAACAAGAGAGCAACATAATCTCAGGAATCAGTTGGATATTAAAGTAAAACATAAACATTCTAAAAGCATTAACATAAACTAGATATAAATAACATTAGTCTATAATTTTCAGACAAATTTTACTAACATGCATTCAGATAAAATAGAATTAATAAAAGAAGTAGATATTTTTATTTTTCAGTTTACAGTAAAAATGTCAGAATATAATGAATTCCTAGTAGTTCAGAACAAAATTAGTCAGACTGATAAATCTTTATATTTTTTTAATGTCAAAAAACATAGCTTTTGCTTTCTGTGAAAAATATGTTGTTTGTTTTTTTATTTTAATATATCTTTCTATTAAATATTTATTTTTTACTTGAATTCCAAATATTTACTCATATAGAATTGAATTATTTTTAATAGGCTCTATCTGATCAATAACTATATTAAATAATCTCATTACTACCACATATTCTTTTAAATTCATATAAATAACCCCAGAGCTGCATTTCGTTCTGAACTAGCACTCATAAGTTGGTCCAGATCACCATCTCTCATATATATCTCTATTATATAAAAAATATCTATATTAAATAATTACAATTTGAATTATAAATGGTAAAGTAACTCAATCCACATGTTAGACACCATCCACTTTAGATAAATACAGGAATGATTATTATTAATTATTTACTAAACTAGAGATTGTCTCTAGCACAGATATAAACTTTAAAATAATATTAAAAATGAATATATCTGACTTTTTAAAATTAAGCGCACGGGCACACGGATTTATTCACATTTCTCTTTCCCACAAGTAATACCTTTATATGGGAAAGAGAAATGTGAATAAATCCATGTATCTGTGTGCTTAATTTAAAAAAATCAGATATATTAATCTTTAATGGAATTTTGAAGTTTATATCTGTGCTGGAGACAATCACTAGTATAGTAAATGAATAGTAATAATCATTACTGTATGGTGTCAAAGCTACGGGTTGAGTTAGTTTGACTCTTGTAATTCAAATTGTAATTATTTAATATAGATAAATATTTTTCATATAATAAAGATATATGTGAGAGTTGGTAACCTGGGCCAACAGATAAATGCTGGTTCAGCATGAAATGCATCCTGGTAATCATTTGTCTTTTAATGTACCTTTATTTATATCAATTTAAAAGAATATGTGGTAATAATGAGGTTATTTAATATATTTATAAAGATATTACATGTGGCAATGAGAAATCTGAATAAATCCTTGTGTCTATGTGTTAATGAAAAAAAATCAGATATATTAATCATTAATTGAATTTTGAAGTTTATATATGTGCTAAAGACAATCTCAAATTTAGTAAATGATTAGTAATAATCATTACTGTATATATCTAAAAAGTGAATGATGTAAAAGATGTGAGTTAAGTTAGTTTGACACTTGTAAATATTTGGCAATTTTCAAATATCTATTCTTTTGTTTAGTAAGATTATCATTAGTACAAAAACTGTATTAATAATTGAACATATCTATTTTGCTATTGGTCATTCTATTCATCTACAGGGTATCAGGAATTTTAGTTTTTATTAATAAATTGCATCTTTTCATACATAAAAATATATAATGGCAATTTACTATTTTTGTTTCAAATGAAAAATAAACTCTGATATAAATTAAAAAAATCTTAAGCTTAATTAAATATTTTTAAACATTTTATTACAGTCTAAAAGCATCAATATTTTTTTCTATTATTAACATACAAATTTTTAAAGAATGTCCAAAAATATTATAATTTAAATAAATCAGATCTTTGTTTTTAAAAGTAAATCTTTTATAGAATCATTCTTTATACATGACAATCTTTTATAAACTCTGTCATGGTATATAAGCCAATTGTCAGTTTTAACATTATTTTTTAATTTCTAAAACATTTGTTATTGATTATCAATAATTAAAAATGAAAACGGTTAATAATTTATTATTTAAAATGAACAAAAAATAAAATATTTTTGAGGAGTATGAAAATGGCAAACTGATAATAAATAAATTAACCCTTAAATTATTTGCATACTACCAGTTAAAATCTGTACAACTCAATAAATGTTCTTAAATTAAAATTCTATCATGGATAATATAAAAGCTATTATAACCAGACAAATTACATTAAACAATGGACCATAAGTAACATTTTACTATTGCTAAAAATGGATGTATATTACATGTATGAGGTTATTAATTAAGTAACTACTATGCCAAAATTGTTTCTTTATATAGACAAAATTATGAGTTTTTTTATATTTGTGAAAATCTTAGATTTTTAGTTATGATTTATTTAAATAAGTTTTTTTTAAATTTAATCTTGAAAACACACATTAAAAACATAAAATTCAATACTGCAAATTAATTTGTAATTATAATAATTTATGATTGTAATTTTTTTAAAAAAAAAGTAAGAGCTGAAACTATAAATTATTAATGTTTTTTAAACATTTGCTGTAGTTGATCTTATAGAGTACTATCAAAAAATAGTGAAATAAAAATTTCACTGTAGTTAAATAAGCTTATATACATTTTATAACAAAAAATCGAAGAGAAAAAATTAGTCAATCAATTTTTAGTCTTTTGATAACTATAAAGAGGATGTCCTATTTAAAAATAAATATTTAATACACAAAACATATTACAAAAACTGCATATTTTTCTAACTATTGAACAATTTTTATTTATATCAACAATTGCAGAATTAAATTAAAAAACAAAAAAACTTTTAATATACCTAATGAATACATAGGAAAAAAATGTATTGAAAATAGTTTATGTTAGCAGAAATTTTGATTTTTAATCATTAGAAGCAACTGCTATTTGTAAGAAATTTCAACAGTTATTGAAACATTAAAATTATAAATTTAGATTTTTATGATTGTTACATTATTAAGGCATAGTTATTTTTTGATCTGTTTGTTGTGAATAAGAATAGGTTAGTTCTTAGATTAAATAAAAAAAAATCCTGATTAGTTCTTTGACAATAATTAAAAGGAATCACACAATATTCTTTGTTTTTTACAATAATAAAATTAGTGGGAACTACATCATCAATATAAAAATTCAACAGCAGAAATTCAACAACAAACAAAAAAGTTTGATTGGCAATTTAATACTGCACAAGAGATGCAATAATTTGGTGATCATGATTTTCTTATATCTTTTTAATGATCATTGAAAGTAATGTATGAATTGGGAAAGCATCATATGTAAAGGAATGCCATTCACTGACATAAAAAAATTATGATATCATTCATAGAACCAGGGGATTGAACTTTTTAACATTATAATTTGAATAGATTAAATATTCCAATTAGCATTTGAATAAAATAATAAATTCATTTGATTTATTTTAATGAATTATCCATCCTATCTGCTCAGTTATTTTTTTAATAATCAAAACAATATTTCTAAACTTAAAAATGGGAAGTGTGCAGATTAGTATAGTTTTAAAATATGTTAGAGATATATTAGTTTGAAAGTTATAATCCATCATCTAAAGAGAACTTCTATTACTATAATTTATATAAATTAAGTAGAAAGAAAGAAATGCAATAACTATCATGGGATACAATAAAAATGGTTTTAATATATTTATTAAATAGACATCTTCCAATAATAGATGACTGATCACTAAATACTAACTGTGGTTTTATATAGACATATTTTTTTATTGCCCAATAAATATTGAAATACATAATATTATCAAAAACATATATACAGTTTTATAGAGCCAAATGATTTAGTTAATTTAAAAGATTCTTACAATGTTTGGATAATGAGGTGCAACAAAGATTCCAATATGTTGCTATTGCATGTAACAAATTAATAAGATAGATTATTTCATCATAATGATAAAACTATCTTAAGTAACTGTGTTGAATATAGAACTGTTTCCCCCACATTCTTACAGTATGAAAATTAATAAAGGGACTAGAAATTTTTTATTTAAAGATGTTTCATAATTTTGTGAAAATATAAAGGTAAGATGATGTGTTCACCACTTATGTCTTCAAATTACTGAATCTGATATTGAATCTACTATTATAAATGCACAATTTTATTGAAATGGGCATGTGAAGCAAATAAATATGAACAAACTTTTTATTAAAATATTTTATAATGAAATTGATCAGGATTTTTTCAAAGAAATCAGATTCCATTTACATTGTAAAGTTTTTCTCAAACTCTAAAAAGTGTGATATAGATTACTCTCATTAGAAAAATAAAGGCAATGATAGAATATAATGGGAAAGTACAATTAGGCAATATGTTGAAGGGTTTTAGAAAAAAAAAGTTTGTTGCAAAAGAAATTTAAAATGATTAATTTTCCTTTCCTTTATTTATTGCAAGTGTGATTACTGTAAATAAATGCTTGTTAAAATAAACATTTTAGAAGTAAATTTGTGTGTGTATATATATATATATAATTTAAGCATCAAAAGCGTAAAGCTAAGTAGTCAATAAAACAATCAAAATTATAACCCCAATTCACAACTAAATAAGAGTAGCCAAAAAAAAAAAAACAACCTCTAAAACATAACCAATGATTTCACTGCTACAAGAAGACTGCTCAAATGTAAAGAACTAAAAGATAACAGCAAATTTATAACAAATAATACCCACAATTCCTCTTACAGCCCACACATTCTCAATATTAAAATAACATTTAAACAAATTAATTGCTTTAAAAGAAATAAAATGAAAGGAAGAAATAAATAATTTTTATTATTAAAAAGTTATGATTCCAAAGCAATGAACTTGTTTAAAAGTTCTTTTAATATTAAGGTAGTGTAGGATGTAGGTGAAATTGTGGATAATGTTTAGTATAAACTTGTTAACTTTTAATCTTTTTCACTTGAAAAGTCTGCTTGTAGCAGTAAAACCATTGATTATGTTTTAGACTTTATTTTCTTTGGCTCTTCTGCTTTACTTGTGAATTTGGAGTAATTTTGATATATAATAATATATCTTCAAACTATTTTCAGTCTTTTACAAGTAAATATTCTCTTTATAATTATTCTTCGAATACAGCCTCATAATTTTTCCACACCACTAAAGATCTTGATCTTACTTCAAATATTCATCTCTACTATGTCTGTTTTATATATCTTTTAAAAAGTACCATTTTTTTTAGAAATATGTCAATTAGGTGCATTTCAACACTTTTAATCTCTTTACATATCATTTTTTGCTT
This sequence comes from Epiperipatus broadwayi, assembly GCA_028023455.1. Lineage (NCBI taxonomy): Eukaryota > Metazoa > Onychophora > Udeonychophora > Euonychophora > Peripatidae > Epiperipatus > Epiperipatus broadwayi. The sequence goes on from JAQFVV010006761.1 coordinate 300,853, forward strand.
TTCCAATCATAAGACTCGCTTTCAATTTTCTTTATAATCTTACTATACAATGTTTGCTCTATATTGTTCTAAAATTAGGTTTTAGAATTACTAGTAAGCACTGGTTCAACACATTCTAAAAGTAATTTCAGGCACAGATGTATTTGTTTTTAATATTATTTGTAAAAAAAATATATTCTATTTTTATTTTAATTCTACTAATAACTTCTTTCATTGTACAGTTTCATCTGTATTAATAATTTTACCAAAATATTTGTAATTGCAAATTTTTTAATTTATTATTAATCATATATATTCTTGATTTTGAAACTAATGAGGCATTATTTTACACTTTTTAATATATATACTAAGTTCTACTTTTTTTGGTTTTATATCATAGCTCTTATAAAATTTTCCACAAGTCTAGATGTTTATATCATAATAACAATTTTATTTATTTTGCTTCTTAAAATTATCCTCAAAATATTTTGCGCTGATCAAAAAAGTTGTGGGAACATAGAACCATCTTAACATGTATTTTAGGGTTTTTGAATCATCATTTAGTCTCTTTATTTCCACCATAATTTAATAAATAGTCTTTAAAGTTGGACATTGTAGAAATTTAACATTCCTATTGGTGTTCTTTGTATATTTTTTAATATTTGAATTTGATCTAGTACTATAATCACATACAAATTCAGCTTTGTAATTTTTTTTAACTTTATGAAAAGTAGAAATTGAAAAGATTTCCAGTGGTCTAAATAAATATATGGAATTGTGGAATTTATAATTTCTGTTATCTCATTTTTAATCTTTTTTTAAATATCAGTATTAGTTTGCATATTTACAGATATCACCAAATTCTTGTATATAATCTTGCCAAAACAATATACTTTTCCCCCATATTGTTCTTTTAAAATATTTATGATAATAATTTCATCAGTTCATGAATCTGTTCTGTTTTTCATTAAAAATAAATAACATTTCAATTAAGATTTACAGCAAATCATGAGCTCAGCACTCGTATGAATATAACACTTTCATTATTGGAGTTGGAAAATATTACATTCAAATGATACAGCCAGATTAAAATCTTTATCCTCCAATAAAAACTAGACATCCTTCGATTGAACAATAGTTAAATGATTAATTATATGGTTGTACTATTCACAATGCCTCAAGGCACTTTGTAGAATTTTTTTATACAATTCATGACATTATACCTGTATTAGAAGTGTCTTAAATGAGGTAATTTCATGATAAGATTGAATCTTTCTATCTAATTTTTTTATATTTACAACCCTGAAAGCATATCAAAACTTAGATACCCTTACAGACCCATAAGTATATTAAATGTATAATAGACATAAAAGAATTTATTTTGATAAGAAAATTCACATTATTGTATGTACATGTATTAAAATATATAACAACCCATACTTAATCAATATATCAATACATATTATTTATACTTTTTAAATTAAATTTAACATTTAAATTAATTTACAAGGAACACTATTATGATATATATAAAATTAAGAGCATGCTAATAAGCTCTAAACAAGCTTTTTAATTTTTTTTATGATAAATGCTGCTACAAGAGAAGACATTCAAATCATCTTTATCTAGGATTGCCCTATCCCCAGACTGGTTTTAAGCTATGACTCTCTTCAGTGAGAAGCTAAGAGATCAGATTCAAAAAACCAACTCAAGCTAAGCATTTATCTAATAGTTAAATATCAAGAAGAAGAGCTGAAACATTTACACATCTATATGTCTTTAAAGTCAGCTCTCCATTTAAAAAAAGGGTACTTGTGTATAATTCAACCGATGACGTATTACCCTGAAGGCATATCAGTCTAATCTTGTGATTTTTAAGATAATGTCTCCAAGTGATTTGTGGACACATGTAATCGCTAAAATGTGCCTGCAGATCACATGAACACGGTACGTTAAAAAACGCAACATTAGACCGATATGCCTTCAGGGTAATACGTCATCGGTTGATCATGTGGTAAAAAACAAAAAAACATGGCAAAAATATAAAAATTAAAAAAAAAATTAAACATAAAAAAAAGAAAAAAAATGTGACGCAGGTCACGTGATAAAAAACAAAAAAAAAAAGGGGGCAAAATTCTGACGCAGGTCAGGCAAATAGTAAAAAAAAAAAATAAAAATGTACATGCATGTGTCAAAATAATTTAGAAAAAACTATATTCTAATTTATAAAACCACCCTATATTATGCTCAATTATAAAAAACAGCGCGTAGCGCTGGAGTTGGTGGGGGGGGCCTTTGTGTTTTTGACAAGCCGTTAGGCTTGGCGTACACCTATACCTTGTATTACTCTCATAGCTGTAATTTTTATAATTGCCCATGAATTTACGAAAAATAATTTTCTGTATGATATAATTCAGAAATTAAAAATTGCCGATGAATTTACGAAAAATAATTTTCTGTATGATACAATTCAGAAATTAAAAATTAAATTAAAACATAATTCAATTGTAGAAATATTAACAAAAATTTTTTGTAAATTTTAAATAAACAGCTAAATTAAAAAGACGCGATTTAATGCAAATCTGGTATTAATGGCGTCGCACCCTGTAATTTTTATAATTGCCGATGAATTTACGAAAAATAATTTGAGAATTGTAGAAATATTAACAAAAAGTTTTTATAATTGACGATGAATTTACAAAAAATAATTTGAGAATTGTAGAAATATTAACAAAAAGATTTTGTAAATTTAAAATAAACAGATAAATAAAAAACAGTTTACCGGAATAAATTATGAAAAATAATTTTCTGTATGATACAATTCAGAAATTAAAAATGAAATTAAAACATAATTCAATTGTAGACTGATATGCCTTCAGGGTAATACGTCATCGGTTGAATTATCCAGGTCACATGCTAAAAAATATTCAAAAATGAAAAATATCTGACGCAGGTCAGGCAAGTACTAAAAAAAAAAATGTACATGCATGCGTCAAAATATTATTCTCAATTTTAAAATACAGCAGCGCATAGTGCTGGAATTGGCGAGGGGGGCTCTGGATGTTTTTGTCAGGCCGCAGGCCTGGCGTACATGTGTATCAGACATTGTATTACTCTCATAGCTGTATGATACATAATTCAGAAATTAAAAATAAAATTAAAATGTAATTCAATGTAAGTTTGAGAATTGTAGAAATATTAACAAATATTTTTTGTAAATAAGTTTGAGAATTGTAGAAATATTAACAAAAACTTTTTGTAAATTTTAAATAAACACCTAAATAAAAAAGACGTGATCTAATGCAAATCTGGTATTAATGGCGCCGCACTTTTACATGCATTTGGTAATTTTAAAAACGTACTGCATATTGCAAAATTGATTTAAAAAATTATTTCAAATTATTTACACATTAAAAACGTAAAGTAGAAATATTAACAAAAAGTACTTTACCCGAATTAATGTGAATCTGGCATTAATGGTGTCCTTGTTATCACATGCATTTGGTAATGTATATTCAAAATTTGTTTTAAAAAAATATTGAAAATTATTTACACATTAAACGTAATTCAATGTAAGTTTGAGAATTGTAGAAATATTAACAAATATTTTTTGTAAATAAGTTTGAGAATTGTAGAAATATTAACAAAAACTTTTTGTAAATTTTAAATAAACACCTAAATAAAAAAGATGCGATCTAATGCAAATCTGGTATTAATGGCGTCCAGAAAATGCCGCACTTTTACACGCATACTGCATATTGCAAAATTGATTTAAAAAATTATTTCAAATTATTTACACATTAAAAACATAATGTAGAAATATTAACAAAAAGTTTTTGTAAATTTAAAATAAACAGATAAATAAAAAACACTTTACTGGAGAATAAATTATTTACACATTAAACGTAATTCAATGTAAGTTTCAGAATTGTAGAAATATTAACAAAAACTTTTTGTAAATTTAAAATAAACAAATAAATAAAAAACATTTTACCGGAGAAGTTTGAGAATTGTAGAAATATTAACAAAAAATTTTTGTAAATTTAAAATAAACAGATAAATAAAACACTTTACCTGAATTAACAGCTCAAAAAAGTAACTGTGATGCCGTGAATAGCAAAATCGCAATAGACAAAAAAATCAAAAAATTTCCCAAACCTCTCTATGAATTTTAAATCTCGTGGGTGAAAAAAAAAATTGACTCTCTGATGGATTAATCACGCCAGTCACTTGGTTACCATGACAACGTTGTCATGCAAAAAACATCGATGTCTACTGGAAGGGAAATCGGTAAGTCAAAAATGTCATCGGTTGAATTATTCACAAGTACCAAAAAAATCATGTGGGCCTGACTTTAAAACATGTAGTTGTCTAAAAGTTTCAATCTTCTTCTTGACAGTTAACAATTAGATAAATGCTTAGCTTGAGTTGGTTTATTGAATATGGTATTCTAGCTCCTCACTGAAGAGAGCCATAGCTCAAAACTGGTCTGGGGGTGGGGGCAATCCTCAATAAAGATGATATGAATGCCTTCTCTTGTAATAGCATTTATCATAAAAAAAATTAAAAAAAGCTTTTTTACATATTTGTAAATGCAAGCTATTTATATAAGTCATGTAACATCTGACTTTATATTATTATTATTTTGCTTTGGGGCTTTGGCTAAATTAAATGGCTAAGCCTATTAATATATGGAGTATCTAAATTAAGTTCAAGCCCATATGATTTTTTTAGTTGGAGAACTGACTTTAAAGACATGTAGATGTCTAAAAGTTTCAGATCTTCTTCTTGACAGTTAACTATTATATAAATGCTTAGCTTGTGTTGGTTTTTTGAATCTGGTATCATAGCTCCTCACTGAAGAGAGTCATAGCTTAAAACCAGTCTAGGGATGGGAGCAGTCCTAGATAAAGATGATTTGAATGTCTTCTCTTGTAGTAGCATTTATCATAAAAAAAATTAAAAAAGCTTGTTTAAAGCTTATTAGCATGCTTTTAATTTTACATATTTGTAAATGCAAGCTATATATATATAAATCATGTAACATCTGACTTTATATTATTACTATATATATATATATATATATATATATATATAATATATATATATATATATATATATATATATTGTAACCTAGTGTTATTGGCACTTGGTTTATTTGGCATTGTTCCCACAGGAAAACAATGCAATCCTTTTTAGAAAATAAAAAGATAAAATAATAATAATATTAAGTGATTAATAAAGTATGCTATTTACTCACTTTAACATGTTTTAAGCAAATAACTAATAAATTTTGTAATCCAATGTCATTTTGAAGAAGAGCATGAATAATTTAATTAAAATTTTAACAATAAGAGCAATTTAATATAGTATAAAAGCACATATCATAAACAGTAATTGATTTTGGATGGGTAGAGGGGAGAGTAGATGAATGTCTTATCATAAAGCACAATAACTTCTGGTAGTTTTTAAATTAATTTAGATAATAATGTATACCGAAATATACACCACTAATAAGCATTGTTAGTTAAAGATATTTATTATTTTTCATTATTTGTCAAATTACTTTGTAATTTGTTTAAATCATACGGAAAAATATATGACTGTAATAAGTTTTTTTTTTCCTTTCTTTTGTTTATGTTATAATTAAATGATTATTTTTCTGTAAGAGGTCGCTAAAAGAAGACCGCCAAATTTTGAAGAAAGTTTAGTCTGACATTAGTTTTACAAGGAAGAAGCAGTACTGAAATTCGGTAACAAATTTTTTATTATTTTTTATTGCAGAAATAAATATAAGTCCAGTAAATTTTTAATAATATCATGCGTGGCTAATCCTTTTTGATAGGATATTCTGTTTTCTGTTGCCATCTACCTATTTTAAAGCTTTTTATACGCAAAAATATACTATCTTCTGCTAAAGTTCAAAATGACCGTATTAACTACAGCAATCATGGAAAGTGTCATTATGTTTAAAATAAGTAATATAAGTAATTTCCAGGAAATAATCAATTATTTGTTAACTTTACCTTATTTAATAATCTTTTCGTGGTATAAAAGAAAAATTATAATTAAAAGACATATTATAAAAGCCAAGGAAAGTTAACTAGAAAATTTCGCGCTCTTTCTAAAAGAAATTGTCTGCTCTGAAAATAATGTAAGTTCCCCACATTAAAATATGTTTTATTCACTGCAAATCATCTAGAAATAATATTAATGATCAATGATATTTACTTATGCACCTGTATATTTTTTTTTAAAAAGAAAATATAAATTTTCTCAAGGCAAATATCGGAAAATTTGTATGTGTGCATTTTACGGAGAATTCCTTATTAAAGACCAATTACAATTCCTAGAGTAGGAATAAAAACTACAAACATTAGTGACTTAATTATAACCATAATATAATATGTTATATTATACATCAACTTGAGTCGTTAAAACTTTATATCCACGTAAATCAGCTGCAGTCGTTATAATAATAGTATTTTGGAAAATTCGCGCATTAGTTTTATTCCTAAGCCAGCTAGCTTAAAAATGATATGTATCGCCAATAGTAAAAAGAAAAGAATTGTATATGTGATCGTCTATCATCAAATATTCATCATGTTAAAATATGTATTGTTTTCTTGGATCCCCAAAATTATAGCAGTTAATTCAAAGAAGAATTAACATCCAACGCTGCTATGTTTTCTTTGCCTAATTTATTAATTGCACCAGAATGGAGGCAACTTTTATATAAATGAAATAATAAAATGTGTTTCTTGTTTTAAATTTGCTTCGTGAACTACGAATGGATCAAGTTCTTCATCTAGATAAATTGCCCAACGAAAAAAAAAACATTTTTCTAGTGAGATAATAAGCATTTGTTAAGTAATGATTTTTTTTTACTAATTTGTAAAATTATGTGTATTTTTTTTATATCAACAGGTGAAAGGCTGTATAGTCAAGTAATATTTAAATAACCTTGTAATCATAAAGGTATGTTTTCATATAATTATTCTAGGTTAAATTTATATTCGACATAAAAATTTTTTTTTTTTATAAAATGTGTTTACTTATGATATGCAATTATGGGTATAAATTTATATGTTAGATGCGTAAAAGAAGAAAAATTTAGATACTTAATAGGTAAAATATCTAGTTAAAATTATCAGAAGTAATTAAAGATAAGTGCTATACAGGATATTACTTATTTAAAGTTTGAAACAAATTTATACTATGTTAATTGAAGAACTTATTCCCAATTATTCTTTATTAATGCATTCAATTAATTTAGTTCACGATACTATACTACCAATTATTTGTTGAATATTTCTTTGGCAAAGGTGAAAATTATTATGGTTAATTCTATGATAACCCTTGATTTCAGACGTTGATCTAAGTATACCCCGGAACATAAATTTAGTGTAATTAGTGTATTTGCTTGTCTTGCCCCGATATAGCATCGGTATATGCTTAATATTTGCATAAGTAATCATTGTAATGTATCTATTTTGTGGGATGGAAAATGATCTCCCCAAAAGCTTTATTTTCCATGAAGGGAATAGATAAATCTAGTATTCGGGTATGTTTATAACCCAAGTGATCGCTTCTCAGAGTTAGGATGATCAGTAATTTATATCGTATTTAGTGTATTTCATTCGTTAAAATCCCAGGAGAGGATTATATTTGGTGTGTGTTCCTATTATGCCCAAGTAAGAGGCAAGGACCCACCAAACTATTTTAATGTAGTAGTTAACTCTACAGACCTTCGGTGTTATTCCATATTCCTCATGAGAAAATAGAGATAATTTTACCACAGAAGGTGTTGAATATTGTGTTTTGTTTAGAAAGATATGGCAAGATAACGGGTATATTGGAGGTTAATTTCTCATGATCCATTTAGTAAAAATAGCGTGCTAGTATCTATGATCAATGTCTGGATTGTGCGGCGGAATAGTGCTGGTAATCCACACGTAAGTCAATGGAGAAAGTAAGTTTAAAATTGCGTGATTTAGACATTTTTATTTGCCAATGGAGGGTTCAAATACTAGGTTTAATTCTGGTTAATGATTAAGTAGCACTCACAATATAACTCATACTGAGGAATACAATGTGTATAACAACTTCAGTTGTTTTTAAGGTAAATATTAAAATAATAAGTGTAACTTCTGATAAATAACCCATAAATTATAATAAGTTATCTAAATAAAAACTATCATATAATTAAAGATATGATAATAAAAATCGTTTTTTTTACATAGTGCCTAGAATCAGATTGTTTTTATTTTAAAACAAATAGTTAGTTAATAAAGTTAAGCAGCCGTTCATACAAGATACACTAAATGGATGAGTTGATGTATCGATAATAATATTTATTTTGTTATATTCAAATTGCATAAATGTAAAAAGAAGATGAAGAAGTAGTTCGAATCCAGGTCTAAAAGTATAGACGAATTAATGTTAGTTATATTTTGTTTTATCCATATGGGATCGAATAAATTGTATATGTTTGTTTATTATGTTAATCATAAAGGATAGTTTTGTTAAACTGTAATAATAAATTAGAATCTTGTTATAATTTAATAATAAATTATAGTCTTGTTACAAGTTGTCTTGAGTCATTTTTCTTGTGTGCTAAATAAAAGTGTATTTGCATAATATTTGCAATACTTTTCTTGAGTCCGAAATCATTTATGAACTCTTAAATTCAATACACCAGATAGACAATTGTAGGCAGATCAGAATATTTCATTATATTTTAGTTTAATAAGAATTATTTGTGGAATTGAAAACTTCAGACCAAGACATTTTATTTTATGTGTGTGTAAAATCACTTTGTTCCCAAACTACCAGTTTTGGTTGCACATCGTTTCGTACACAGTTAAGTGAAGTGTCTAAGTAATAAATCTTAGTTAAATTATTGTGTTTTCATGGATAATGGAAGGACACAAAAGCACCCTTGTCTTTTCATCATTCCGACTGAGATTCTGGATAAAAGGGCTGTATTATTCAAAATTATGCGTTGTTATTGAATATGGTTATCATCTCGTTAAATATTATAATAGTTGATGTGTGGATGAAGACACCTGGAATTTAATAAGGTAAATGTTTCCTATAGCCGACCAGAATGTCAGTCATATGCAACAACACAATACTGCTGAGCATTTTATTAAATATAACAGAGAACCCTGAGATTAGTGTCATTATTATAAGTGCTCTTAAATTAAGAATTGATCAATTATGATCAACATTATAAGCGTGGCATGGCTTAAGAGATTGAAACTTCTGATTGTATAATAATAAAATATGGAGATCATATTGGCAAATTAATGAATGTTTTATTTTAGTCAGTAATATTAACAATGACATGAAATCATCATCATCATCGTCGAACAGTGCAAGTACTTACAGCTCAGAGAATGTGTTTTGGATAGAGAAAGAATGTTAGTTATTCTAAATTTTCTTTTTAAATTTAATTTATTAATGATAATTTTTTTTAATTCTATCTCTGTCTGAACTGCATATCGCTGTAGCTGAATTATTATAACTAACCAAACGTCGAGCTATATTAGGTAATATAGGGTTTGTTACCTGTCCTATACGGAAGCGTATAGGCTTTCCGAATTCTCTTTATTTGAATAGAAACCATTTACTAGGTTAGAATATATATATATATGACATATTTTGCGGGTTCATCCATGTTAAAAAATTTAAATATTGATATACCGACATTTTGATTTGATCACACAAGTCATCTACTGGGTGATAAAAGGTAGAAAGATGGTGGTAGAGATGCTATCTACAATCACTGATTTGAAAAATGTTAAAGTTCCACCAATAGCAAAAGTGTTAAATTTAAGAATGAAAAAACAACAAAAGCCATTATTAATAAATCGCCTATTGAAACAGAGGTAAAAAATCAAATATTTCCTCATGAAAAATCATGTGTCTATTCAAAATTTTATGGACTACTTCCAAAAATTCACAAACCAGATCCCCCCCTTTGTCCAATAGTAAGCACAATAGGATCTCCAACTCATATTTTAGCTAGATATTTATCGGATTTCATTAAACCCACAATCCCATTTATTAAATCATATATTAAAAACTCTTTTCAATTTATTTCTGTTTTAGAAAATTTAAAAATTAATGCTAATGACATTCTGGTCAGTTTTGATGTCGTGTCTTTGTTTATAAACATTCCAATTGATGAAGCACCCAATGTTGCAATTTACCAGCCCATATTATTGCTTTGATTAAACATTGTCTCTTGAACACATATTTTGTATACAATGGACAGCATTACAGCCAAGTTTTTGGTACTCCTATGGGCTCACCTAGCTCAGGAGTGATAGCTGATTTATTCATAGAAAATATAGAAACTCATGCTTTACAATCATCATCTTTAAAACCTCTCATTTGGATCAAATACATAGATGGCACATTTGTCATATGGCAACATGGAAAAAATAAATTAGATGATTTTTTCTTACATTTGAATAATATGCATTCTCATATTAAATTTACAATGGAGACAGACTAATGGACAACTCACTTTTTTGATGTTCTAGTCACCAGAACACCAAATAGTTTATCTTTTTTGATTTACAGAAAGAATACACACACGGACAGATATTTACATTTACATTCTCATCATCACCCAACTCAGATAGTTTCCATAGCCAAAACTCTTTTAAACAGAGCAATTAACTTTTCAAATAAGTCACATCTGAAAAAATAAATAAATAATATTAATAGTGTTTTATTAGCAAATAGTTATAATTATAAATTTATTTAAAAAGCCTTATTTCAAGCCCAAAATGGACAAAATAGAAACAAAAAGATGATAAATCAGCTATTAGGATTTGCATTCCATATGTAAAAGGAACTACAGACAGTATTGGATGTATATTAAAATGCGATAATATAAATACAGCATTTTTTACTCATCAAAAGATCAGCAATATAATAATTAAGCCTAATGATTCAATCCCTCTTGAATCTCATGGTGTTTATCAAATCTCATGTGAAAATTGTAAAGCTTCTTACATAGGTATGAATAATTGTCACATCAGTGTTAGGAGAGATGAGCATGCTAATGCAGTTAAACAATACTCATCAGCAGCAGCACTCTCACTCCATACTATAGATTTAGGTTATAAAATTGATTTTTCTAGTACCAGGATCATATCCAGATGTGATAATCTCTACCAGTGCAAAATTAGAGAAGCCATTGACATACTTAAAAGGCCAGATTGTATCAATAAGTGAGATGATACATGCAAACTTCCTCCTATTTGGAAAGATTTTTTAAAAAACATTCGTAATTTAACATTTTTGCTATTGGTGGAACTTTAATGTCTTTTTTCAAATCAGTAATTGTAGCATCTCTACAACTGTCTTTCTACCTTTTATCACCAGTAGATGATTTGTGTGATCAAGTTGAAATGTTGGTATATCAATATTTAAATTTTTTAACACGGATGAACCTGCAAAATATGCTTTTTATATGTGCAACCTATGAAAATCTTTGTATCAACATATATATATATACACACACACAGGGTGTATATATATATGCAACCTATTGATATATTTGTATCAACATATATATATATACACACACACAGGGTGTCAATAAACTCCATTTGCAATTTAAAAAAATTATAACTTTATTTATATTTGTGATAAAAAAATCTGTAACAAGTATTAGAAAGCTTAATATACTTAGTTTTAAGTAAAATTATTTAGTAACTCTTCAATATAATAATAATTTAATATTTTTTTGAAAACTTTAAATATACTTCTTTTTCAGAATCATATAACCCATGGTTTCAACTGAAAAAAAAGTAAATTGTGTTCTTTGGTTGGCTGAACTGAAATCTACTGTTGCTGTACAAAGAAAGTTTAAATGAATATAATAAAGAACCATCTCATAGGAACTCTATTGCCAAATGGATGAAAAAATTCAAAAAGATAGGCTCAATCCATGATAAGCCACAATATGGTGGGACACATGTCAGTGAAGAAAGTGTAGCATTCATAGAACAATCCTTTAAGGTAAGTCCAAGAAAGTTATTAAGATGAGCATAACTACAGCTGAGGCTTTCAAAGTTCACTGATCATAAGATTCTGTGTAAAAGACTTCACATGAAAGATTACAAAATCCAATTTGCATCAACTATTGTTAGGAGCAATTAAGATGCATTTGTGAGTAGTTTAAGAGATCCCAATGAAGCAACATTTCACATTAGTGGCAAGGTCAACAGACATAATTGCCAGATTACAGGAACTGAAAACCCAAATGAAACTGTTGAACATGAAAGAGACTCTCCTATTGTTAATGTGCAGTGTGCTTTGAGAAAAAATCGATTTATAGGGACATTATTTTTTGAAGTTTGTGTTATTAATGGTTACATCTACTTAGATATTCTGCAGAATTACTTTATACTTCAGCTTGAACAATTAGGACTAAATGTTGATACAGTATTTTGACAAGCTGGAGCTCCTTACCACTTTGCTATCCATGTTAAACAGTTTCTAAATCAGAAATTTCTTAACAGACGGATTGGAAGAGGGGGACCATTTTCTTGGCTTCCACATTTTCCAGCCTTTAGTTCATTAGATTTTATTTATGAAAACATGTAAAAATGATAGGATATGCAACCAAACCTCGATCATTAGAAGATTTGAAAGCTAAAATAACTAATGTGATTTCAGGCATTACACTTAATTAATTGGCAAATGTTTTTAAAGAACTACAAAATCATATTACCCTTTATATTACTATTGATGATGCACATGTGGAAACTTAATAAAATACAATAAAATAACAAAAAAAAGAGATTTTTTTTATTTCCAATACATTCTACATAATTTCTTTATCACAAATACTAATAAAGTTATAAATTTTTAAAATTGCACATGGACTTTATGGACACCCTATATATATATATATATATATAATCCCAGTGCATACCTCTGAACTGAAATAAATATCCAAATATTAAAACATTCCACATGGTTAAGTAATTCAGAACTGCTTTCTGTGAAATAAATATATTAGAATCCGTATTTCAAAATAGCCAGCTTCAAAATTACATAAATCCAATTTTTATTTTATTAATTTCTTGAATAGACTAATTGTTGATCATTTCTAATAATTTCTCTTATTCAGACATATTTTAACATATGTTCTTTTAAATTTCATGACACTGTCTTTGACACTCTTCATTACTATGACAGGTTTTTTTCTCTTGTGCAAACAGATTAATACACATTAAACAGATATTTATGCAAGTTTTCAATATCTCAGGGTGAACCGCTGATTATTAACAAACCAAAAAGAGAGTTATTTAATAAGCCATAATTTTAAAGTTATCAACTCCTTGAATAATACCAGAAAAATATAATTTTCCAATCACAATTTGTGTGAAGTTGATGTTGGCAAGACTATTACTGGCAGTTCACTTTCCCTTTTTGTAAGTTTTACAGTCTCCAGTTTCCCTCTAATATATCTTACCAGTCTCTAATAACCAAACTGTTAATCATATCTTCTATATGGATTATTTAGTAATTTTTCTCCCATCAAAAGCTGTCCTTCCTTTACTTGATATTGTACTTAATAATTATACTAACAATTTTTTAAACCACTTTAATATTAATAATCAGCCATTACGCTAATGCACATGTGTTTTGTGGATTTTTAACTATAAATGAATAATCTCACTCTTCAAACACAAGATAAAATCTTTGTGAAAAGATAGAATGAATCCATCTATCTTTTCAACCCAAACTTTATGTATGGGCAAATCTTAAGCTTTTGGAAATGAGAGCCTGAAGATGTTAAGCAATCACTAAATTTCTTTTACTATGCCTGAATGAATGATGCTTGCAAATTTTTTTCTAGAATTTACAATATGTCATTCTTATTTGAAATTAAACATATGTAAATAAGATATTTATTTTATATAGTGCTATATTTTATAAACTGTAATATTAATAATCAGCCATTAAGGCATCATTCAGGCATAGTAAAAGTAATTTAAAGTGATCACTTAACATCTTTATGCTCTCATTTTCAAATGCTTAAGATTTGCCCATACATATCTTTTCACAAATACTTTATCTTGTATTTGGAAAGTGAGAGTATTCATTTATAGTTAAAAAATCCACAAAGTGCACGTGCATTAATTTAATGGCTGATTATTAATATTACAGTTTATAAAACATAGTGCTATATAAAATAAATCCACTTTAATAAAAACAAATCTTCTACTTGGAATATTCTTACAGATAAGGCCATTTCTTTTTAATTTTTCCTCTATTCCTCATAAATTTTTAGGTTTCCCAATACACTTCTCATATAATGCAATGAAAACCTATATTCAAAATCAGCTTATTATTTCAGTAGAATGCATCATCATTGCATTATCCAAACCACAGCCTTTCAATACATGCTAAGGCATCACTAATCAACATTTTAGTATTTCCTAAAATTAATTATTTCTTACTCATTATTAAGCTTACTTCTTCATTATATATATACTCATCACCAAACTAATCTGGAATAAAAAAGCAGTAGATCTAAGCATAAGAAATATGCAAAAACATATTACATTCAATGGTCTCACATTACGTGGCATTTCTATATTTTATATTTAGAGCCATTAATAAAATAACTAAACTAATTAGTTTTTCCCCAAGTATTAATAGTGTAATTCCTGTTAGTCCTACTAACATTCCACCACCCACTAACAATAATTTTATCAAAATCTTAATAATTCTTCTAAGTAAACACACTACTCTCTCAAGTAATCTATTTTTAAATAAAATTAACTATTAGAAAATATATGAAATTGAAAACAATTATAGTATATCAAATAATAGTCAATCTTTCTTGTTATGTTGTAACTAATACATTATAAAAAAGTTCAGATGTTGGCACCCGGGATCCAAATATCTGGACTTCTTGATAAAAATAAATGTCAAAACCCTTTCTACTAATTATTTTCTCTTCTACAAGTAACACTTCACAAATATAGATTCTATTATATGCCCTCTGTCATTAAAATGAAGAAACATTAGAACACTTTCTTATGGATTGTTCCTCACTTCTTCTTGTCATACTCTTATCACTAACCTGACTTACTCAAACTCAATAACAATCAGAAACCTCATAAAAATATACAAAGTGATCCATTGCCTAATATGAGAATTACTACATTTATTCTTTTCACACACTGGTTTTTAAGATGATATCTAAGCTGTAATTCAACACCTCACAATACTAAATCACTTCCTAAAAATATTTGAATAATATTAACCCATGCACCAGCTGATATTTTTGCAGCTACATCAAATCTGATCTCATTAACAATAATCCACCACATCTTGGATAGCAATATCTCGTTAACTGGTTTTAAAGTATTTTTCAATGGTCCAATTATAACAGCCAGTATGTAAATATCAAATGTTAATCTCTTTTTTATAATGCAGAATAAAACCTCACAGTTGAGAGTCTAAATATGTAGTGGTTGAGAAATATGTAAATTTTTTCCAGTATGCAAATTATATGCTTCAGTTCATTGATAGTGGGATGCAAGAGTCCTTTCTGTTAATTGAATGTGGTTCCTTGCAATTTTCATGCTTCTTTAAATTTTCATTTTCTATCATTCCTCTCTGTGCAAACTGTTTTAACATCATTCGAGGAAGAAAAGACATATCTCATAGCTTACTTGCATTCAACAAAGATTGACTTGTGTTCATGACTTAATTTTACTTTTTTATATAAATAGGTGTGCTGTACTATTCTCATCAACCTATCAGTGTGATATTCTCCCTAGTATACTGCACTGCAGAAGTGCAGGATGGGGGAAAGTATAAAATTTTATATACAATTTGGGGAGTGTATTCTAAAGGAGTTTTATCTTTGGTGTTATTGTTAAGAGAGGGAGGTAATCTATAGCCTATTCTAAATGTGTCCTTGCAGATTTTTCAGAGTTTTGTTGAAATATGATGAATGTATAAAAGGCTGATCCATGATTTAGTTGGGTTGTTGTTATTGGGAACATTGTTAATGCTCTTTTAATTTTTTTTACAATTTTAATTAATTTAGAATGATTAATGTCCATTAAATCTCTAACATATATATTTCAATGTTAGCTTTTCTGTCCACCTTGTATTTACAGAATTTTCTGTTTTTGAAACAGAAACCCTTAAGGTCTGTCATTTTGTGTTTGAATGAAAAATTAGATTGAGCATGGCTTAATGCTATTAAATAAATAAAAATTGTGTTTTCTTATACCTTTTCATATCAACTTACATATCTTAAGTTTTCAAGTATAACAGCCAGTATGATGATTTTATCTAGCAGAAAATAATCTAACAAGTGTGATCAGGCAATAAAAAAAACCAAACCAACCAAAATACCTAAAAAATGCAATTACATCCAGAAACTAATGCTGAAGTTTGCCAAAATCTGCCAGTGCCTGATTTAATAATCCTGTGAAGGAAGAATGTCATAAGAACTACCCAAGACCTACTGACATCACTAATGCTGCTGTATTTACTCTCTAACATCACCAGTGCTCAAGGAAAAGAACTACCATTATCAGAGGAATTAATAAAGGCAACCATTTATATTAAAAAAATAATAGTTGCAGAAAATTATTGTTTGTGACTGTTTAAATATTTAAGGTGGGAAGATATTATTATAGATATTATAAGGGCTTAAATGTAAATTAAAAATATCTTTTATCACAGTGATATTTAATATTCTGTATAAGTATTAATAGTTGTAAATCTATACACAACAGTTTTATATATTCATTATTAAAAGAGGATTTGAACCCAGATTATTAAGCTCCCTTAAGTCATCTACTCTATCCAATATAGCTAATACACGTGACCACACACACATAAAGAAGATAAATAAATGCCAATATACATATTTTGTGCTGATCCAGTACTCATAAGTTTGTGCAGATCATAATTCATACATATATATATAATCAGTACTCAGTTTATATTAAGATAGAAAATCTTCATACTTTAATGAACAGGATTCAATCTTCTCCATCCATAGTATTGAAAGTCTAACGATGGAATGCTCAAAACCCTTGTTGATGTCAATATTATTGTCATACCCATTTTAAGTCAATCTGACCCTCATATATAGAATCATAATATGTCCATTCAAACACATTATTATTCAAATTCATTATTAATAAATTATTATTTTTTATTAATTAATCCATAGTCAATATTTATAAGTCCACTGGGTGTGTGCAGGAATGGTGATAATAAATTGAAAATGATGATGATCATAAACTAATAAGTTTTCTAAAAGTAAATTTTCTAGTTAGTAGATTTGGCATCATAAAGTTTCATTTTTATTTTTATTTTATTGAAACTGAAAAACAAATGAAATACTTTTGGGTGGACTTTTACTTTTAAATTATCATCATTATCATCAATTGGTTAACTCTTTTTGTGTCCTTTAACTGCAAATATTTCTATTGGCAGATTGAATTAAAGTGTTAAACTTTTGATTGGTCAATTACAGAAATCAGCAATAAAAATATATGTATTTTAAAATTATACCTATTTTAGTTTTGTTTCTAAAACTCAAATTACTAATTTGACAAATTATTAAAGTTAATGAAAGTTTTTTAAAAATAAATTTCTGTTTATAATTGATGTTTGTCATTCAATTATAAATTATCACCACATGTTATAATGATTTCGTCAATTTGCTTACATGTAAAAGTAAATATTTTCTATTAAAATCTGTATTATTCTTTTAAATTAATGTTTTACAAATATTTTGTGATTAGAATCATAAATCTGTTAAAAAGATTCTAAAATATATGATTTCACTTTGAAAATCAAAATAAAGAAATCAAAACTATCAAAATCATTGAGTGGTACTCTATTGTGTAGAGAACAATAAACAAACAATCAGTGCCTTAAAAAGTAGGTTCTTATCTCATTGTTATAACTTTAAATTTTAATTTTATTGATTTACAAGTTGCAAAATAATTCTAAAAGTGGCATCATTATGCAGTACAGTTTTCTTGATAAAATAACAGTAAAAATAACAGTTTGTGAGCAAGTTAAAGCCACACATGCACAAAAAAACACTCTATACTGTTATACAATTAATATTATATATTTGAATAGAATCATTTTATTAAATTTTATTAAACATTCAACTTTCATCATATTTAATATTTATTTAATTAAGATTTATGATACATATAGGTAATGAAGTTAAAGTTTTTACTTGTCATCTAGTAAATGGTGTAGACCTATGACTGCATATGGTTTTAGGTTCAAACTCATGTACTATGGCAAATTTATCATTACAATATATATATATGTGTGTGTGTTAAAAACTATAAGTACTCATTATAAATATATTATATATAAGTTCCAAATAATTTTAACAGTAAAAATAAAATATATAATCAGTAGCACTTTCAATAATGTTGTAATCCTTATCTACTGGAAAGTAATATAGAAGTTAAATATCATGTGATTTTCCATGAATTGTGTATGTCAGTATTTTCTTCTTGTCTATTTATTATATTATCTTTAAATTTATTTATGAATATTGCTTCCTTAATTTTCCTCTTTTTATGATTTTTTTCTTTCTTTATTATTTTTGTATCATTTACACTAAAAGTAATTTCATAATTATAATATTTTTTATGGTCAAATAATATTGAGGCTGTATTTAATTGTCCATTTACAATCTGTTTTACCCAAATATATAATAATTGATGTTCTTTTATTCTTTTTTCCAAGATAAATACAATATTTTATTTTATGTTTTGTGTAAAATAATTGTGAGTATAAATTTTAGTATTCATTTAATGTTACCACTATTATAGTGGCAGGATTAGTTATTCAGTAACAATATGGTCAGTGAAGGTAGTTTAAATCAAGGATTATTTTGTTATATGTGTAAATGAAGCGAATATGATTGCTACTCAGTTAAACCTTAATTTATGTGTAACTATAATATGTAAATAAATATATTTAGTTGTTATTAATAACGTTTTGGTAATTTATAATTTTGTGGTAATTTTTGGTAGTCAGCTTCACAGCCGAATACACAACAATACCACATTGATAAAGTTTTAATATCATACATTCATAAACTAACATTTATTTAGTTATTAGTTTATTATATTTAATACTAATTTATTTTACTCTAAAACTGTTTTATATATTTATTTGTTTAATTATAGTCAGTTATGAATAAATGCCACACCCTATTTCAAGCAATCTCAATGAATATTCATTTAAAAATATCAGTAGTCACTTATTCTTCATTAACATTTATTGATTTTAAGCCAATAAACATCACATGATCACCATTTCTTATGCTAGCTTATAACTGTTATTAAAACAGGCAAATCTCTCTATATGTATTGCTCTCAGATCCAAGGCCACAAGCCAGAAACTAGTCTGGGGATATTGGATGAGTAGGCACTAGATGGGGATTTTATGCACAAGCCTTCTGGCATCCATTGATCACTCTGGTTTGCATTGAGTGGCAATACGTATAGAGAGTTTTGCCTGTTTTAATAACATTGATTGACATATGAATGTTATTTCTGGAAAGTAATCACTTTGTTTTAATTTACATATATAATAAAAATAATAAATATAATGATAATTATCATTATATTTATTATTTTTATTGTTATTACAATAGTTTTTTTAATTAACAGACATTTTATTTTATTTGTAGTATATATATATATATATATATATACTACAAATAAATATATATATATATATATATTGTACCCTCACTTCTCGATATATGATATAATTTAAAATATGACTAGCTCAATTAAATCATTATGCTCGGCTAAAATATGTACAATTATCTTTAATATATTTTTATAATATTATAACTTATCAGATTTATTACAAACTTATCAAAAATTAATATAGTTCAATATTATGTACTAATTAAATAAATATTTATTAAAATCATGAGACTGTGAAGTGAAGTTACAATTGGTAATTGGACTTACATTGAGTCAATGTCTCTCCAAGACACTGTCTCAATGGCATAAGAATACTAATACTTCTTTATTATCTCATTACTAACTCTACAGCATTCTTATGACTTTTATAAAATGAATTATCTTTAATAATAATAGATAAATAAATCTCAATCTTTTGTTAAGGAACTATAATTAAACGATCTCACATTCTTCTAATTATCTTAAAGTAATAATAATTCGTGTAGATAGGAATGATAAGGGATTTAATATCAAACCTAAATACACCTAACTTATTCTAACAATAATAACTGACAATAATAATCTTTAGTGTATATCTTAATCTTATCTATTGGATTATACTATTAATCATTAAGAAAATAAGTAAATCATATACATGTCTTTCATTTCCATATAGTATCTTAATTTTAAAATATACTAAAATCTTATAATTTAACAATCTGTGGCAATAAATAATATTATACTCTTATATTGTGCATTATAATTACTTTGTGACCATTGTAATATTATATGTTAATGTCAATCAATTTCTATAAATTATATTAAGAAAATATTGTATTTCTTTCTCAAATAATAAAATAATAAATTCATATTGTGCAAATATTATGTACATTCAAATTATCTGTTGTCAAATGCTGTGGTGTAAAATAATGAACTCGACACACTTTTAAAACAACTTAACAAATTTATTTACATCAACTTTAACAAATAATTTATTTACACTATTTACATTTAAATGGAACTAAAGAAAATAAACAAAAATAAGAAAAATAATAATACAAGTTTTTTTACACTGTTACTATTTCCATAATCATAAGTAGATAATTTATACATTTCAGAAAATGTTCTATCAATAACATTCAATTAAGTTTATGACTTTAATTTAAATAAACATCATTTGTTATCAATTAATATAAGAAAAGGTTTATGTGAAATATCATTCATGTAGCATATATGTAAATAAATAGACTTTAATACTCAAATATTATTTCACTTAAGTCTTACTATTATTTAGATTATAATGTACTAGTATGTACTACCCTTTATTATTAAAATTACTCAAAGATCAATTAATGTACAAACTGATATAACTTTGTAATATAATAACTATTATTGATTATAATTATTTATGTCCTTCCAATATAATGTCATACTACATGTCTTATCAAAATATGCAATACGTATATGTTCTTTTAAAATAATATTTTAAAATTATTCAACAATTTCAAATTTTATAACGTATTATATTAAATAAAATTCTATGATTCTTTTCTATTTAAATCATTACTTTGCTTTCCTATTTCCTCCTAATAAACTTCTATCTACAAATACCATTTTAACCTTATTTAACTTTAGAAAAATGGATGACCCATTTTTAAACAAAAATAATAACGATCCAAACTTTCTTATACCTCATCCTTTATATACAATAAGCCTTCAATCAAAATATAAATTTCTATGTAAAATTAACTTAACTGATCTAATAAAATAAATAAAAAAAAATATAGACTTTATATACTTCTTACTAACTTGAAAAGAAAAATAAATAACTTATGCTAATAATAGATCTAATTCCTAATATTGTAACAGAAACCTTAAAATTTACTTACAAAAGAATCATATAATTATTTCTAGGGTATCATATTCCGTTGTACTAAATTTACATCATCAATTTAAAATATGCATATTAAAATAAAACTGCTATTATTAATCTTATGCGTGTATATTATTTAAACATTAATACATTCATTCAATAATCATATAACATTTGGTTGATCTAAAGAAAACATAGTAAATACATCAAATTATTATTATTATTACACAATTTTTACCATAAAATGATACTTCAATGTACAGTCTGTCACACGATGTCCTCCAGGATTCCAGTTTTACAAAATAATTTCACATTTACACTCAACAATTATTCTTTAAAATATTACGTGTTGTATAATTATAAAATAAACTTTATGCAATAAAAAGTTATATTAATATTTAGTTATTACTTTTAAAAAAATGTAAATGTACCTTTCCTATCTTTCAATAAATTAATAATTAATTAAATATTTATGTTAGTTAATAATTAAAACATATTACATAACATCCAACGGTGTCTTCTTTCACTATATTGTTCTTTTTCCTAGGCACAAATTTTCACCAAACATTACTTCCTTTTCCGGTACATCACGTGTTTTTTAAAAGTTTTTATGGAATAAATGAAAACGTTCTTTTTTTTTTTTAAAAAAAAAATAAAAATAAAAGTCAAAGTCAGTTCCACCATAAACAAAATAAAATTAAAATAGTTTATAGGATCCATATTCATTTTCTTTAAGGAAAAATTTTTAAAAGTTATTATTTTTAAAATTAATCTATAGTTTATAAAGTTCTTGTTTAATTATTTTAATTGATTTGGATATCCACGTATATTTGCGCATTCCGTAACAGATATTTAGGTAAGATTATTTTTAGAGTCTTCTATATGACCAGCGTTCAGACTTTAATAATATAATAATTTTTATTCATAGGTATTTCTTTACCTGTTAAATTTCCAATTTATTTGCCTTTTAAAACTATTAAAATGTAGTCTTTTAAACCATAAAGACTTAACAAGGCAAATATTTATACAATTACTGTTACATATTATATCTTTAACCAAGATATATATTTAAATTTATAATTTACAAATACTTGCTTCATAAAGAAGTATTTCTCATTTTTTCAAATATCTATTTTATAAAAATTAACTACCATTAGCTTTTAAATTTATACAAGGTCCAAAGTATTACTGTTAGGCATCTAATAACTCTCCTATTCAATCCAGCGTTTCTTAAATTTTCAGTATAAAGTCTCCAATACATTTTATCCTTATACGATGTCCTCATGATTATTTGATAGTAAATTGAGCTTCAATAGGGAAACGATCAATAGGGAATTATAATAAATTAACACTGCATATTTGTAGGTAAACTTTTATAAATTATTTTTAAAAACTACTCTCTAATAATTTTAAAATGATTTTGAGAGCGTCTATAATTACTTAGCTATTTCTAATAGCACACTATACTTTAAGAATTTCAATCACAAGTCCCCTCCGAACAATTGAACCTTGGTTTTATACCGGAAGAAAACTCCCACTTGATTGGTGAATTAAACAATCGACTTGCTAGCTTATTTACATATTTTACCAACAAGACAGAATTAAAAATAAATAATGACTTATTTAATATTTATTATTTATCACATTATTAAATTCTTAAATCAATCTTTATTGTTTGTTTAAATCCATTAAACATTTTTTTAAAATATATTTTCTTACTTTACTTTTAACTTTTATAAGATTATTTTTATAAACAAACTAAGTCTATTTTTATTTGTTATGTTTTTAAAGCAGTATTTTTTAAAAATCAGATTTAATGTTTCACATTAATTATTTTTACTTTTATTTCATGATAGCCAATATAATACTTATAAATTTTATAACAGAACTTTAAAATAGCTTTGCAACTTTACTAAAAAAAAACTTCCAAGGATGTGTGTATGTGTCTAACTAACATCTGTTTTTACAACAGAGCTACAGACGCTTGTAATAATCTAAAAATAAACTAACAATTCATTTTTTAAAAATAAATATTTTAAAATAAATAATATCTTCTAACAACTTTTAAAATAATACTTCGATATTATTAAAATCAAATATTAATCTTCTATTATGTATTACTAATAATTTAAATATTTATATTCATTTATTAAATATTAATTTTTATCAACAATAAATATATGCATTTAATTTTAACTTGTCTTTTAAAACTTTAACTTTAAACATTTATTTATTAAATTTATTAATGCAGTATGGATCATGGCCAGTTTTCCCAACCATATACTATTATCATCCCTATTGAAATGTCTCTCTCAAACATCAGCACAATTTTTACATATCAAACACTCATGAATTACTTTAATTACACTTTTAAAAAGATTGTTATAAACAAAATTAACATCATATAGTTAAATATATCTTAAATTTAAAATTTTTTAAATAGATTGATACATCAATTTATGGAGACCCATACAAAAGGGCACAATATATATATATATATATATATATATATATGCCCTTTTATAATATATATAGTATATATATATATATATATATATATATATATATATAGAGTTATAAGTGAATATTAATCAATAAAGCAAGTCATATATAGTGTGATATTGCTTTTATAAGCTTGTATTTACAAATATGTAATATAGAAAGTGTACCAATTGTTCAAACAATCTCTTAATTCACACTTAAAAGCTTGTGTGAGCTATTGGTACACTCTCTATATTACATATTTGTAAATACAAGCCTATAAACGTAATGTCATGCTATATATGACTTGCTTTATTGATTACTATAATTATATCTTTAATATCTTGGCAATGATAAGGTTATTAATATATGGTAGATCTGAATTTAGTTCAGTCCCATATAGCTATTTAAGTTAGATAGCTGGAAAACATTTTCATGACTGAAAAATTTCAGAGTTTCTACTTAAATATTATGCATTAAATAAATGCTGTTTTTGAGTTGATATTTTAGATCTAGTGTCTGGATGTCCTAGCTTCTCACTGAGGTGAGCCATAAACTTGAAACCAATTGGTATGGGGATAGTAACATTCTGGATAGAGATTTTAAATATTTTCTCTTACTGCACTTATGAATTAAAAGCTTGGTTGAGCTATTGGTATGCTCTTTATATTATATATGGATAAATAAATATTGGATTATGCATATTTCTTATTTACATTTATAAAAATAACTTAATGTTAATATTAGAGGTAAATTAAAAATAAGATATATATTTGTCCAATGATATACAGATATAATTTGAAAATGATTTAAGATGTATTTAAAATCTGGCTAATATATAAAAATCACACTCTATTTTTACTACTTAAATCCATCAAAACTTTGTCAACACATAAATTCTATTTATTAATGCTTCACAAAAAATGGTTACTTGCACTTAATTTACACATAGGTATATATTAATAAAATCAAGTTCATGTGTCATATGACTTATACAGCTTGCAGTAAACTAAAGAGTGTGCTAATAACTGTAAACAAGCTTTTTTTAAATCTGATAAATGTTGCAAGGGAATGCATTCAAATTAATTTTATCTAGGATTGTTCCCATCCCCAGAATGGTTTCATGCTATGGCTCTCTTCAGAGATGAGCCAGGATACCAGATTTAGAACATCAACTCAAGCTAAGCATTGATCTAATAGTTAACTCTTATATATATATATATGTCCACAGATGGCGTTCTACCAAAAACACCTATCAAGCATATGTTTTGTTTACATAAACGTCAGAGTAGCATTCACTATCTCTAACTATAATTCCACTTTCAGATCATGATTTCAAGCTATTTGCTATCATCAGTGATAGCAAATAGCTTGAAATCATGATCTGAAAGTGGAATTATAGTTAGAGATAGTGAATGCTACTCTGACGTTTATGTAAACAAAACATACGCTTGATAGGTGTTTTTGGTAGAACGCCATCTGTGGACATAAATACAAGCATTAGCAAGTTTTTTAACTTGCATTTTTGTTTATCATATATATATATTATTTCCATTGCCATGGATGGACTATTTCAAAGGCCTACTTTATGAAATTCTTTTTATTTAACACCGTCTTTACTTATTTTTCAACCATGTCAAACAATATTTTTTTAAAAAAATAAAATAAAAAGACGAATTTGATCAAGATGAAATGTATAAATTCTGACTATAATAAAAAAATATTGAATCATTTTAGATGGCTTGAAAATTAACAAATATTTTTATGAAGGGACTTATCAAAAAAAAATTACAGATACTTTTTTATAAAAATATCCTCATCAGTTTTTTTTATAAGATTAAAAAATATATATTCTAAGTAAAGATTTAAATATAATAAAACTGTGATCCATGCTATGTCAATATTTACAACTTCAGTTTCTACATCACATTTAAATAAAAATGTAAATAATAAGCAAAATAACACTAAAATTCATAAATTTAAAGCAACTTATAATATAGTAATAGCCATTTTTTATCTTTAAAAGCCATATGCAAATTAAAATTCAGAAATAAATTTTACAACATTCCACCAGCTGTTTTCTGTCTGAAAATACTATATGTAATTTATTTAATATAATTTCTTCAGTTTACATTGAATGTACATACATTTTATTTTTACTTTATTATCCTTTCTGAATTTCATTTGCAGTATTTAACGTAAAATGTTTTCTAAACTTAATGACAATTGTTTTACAAAATTTCTGAACATACTTAAACACTTCAAAACAATTAGAGAAATCATATTTTCTTAATAACAAGACTGTTATTATGTTTCTGTAAGAGAAAAAATATTGAAATAAAAAAGAGTATTCTCCAGAATGTATTTAATTATAATGAAAGTCAGACATTTCATTATTTATTTTAAAAAGTAAAATAAAGTGAGATTTTTTTCTTATGCTTATTTTTTCAGTGAATTATTGAGTGAGTAAATGTGTTTACTCAATTTATTATTAATAAGTATATTATTATTCTTTGCAATTTTGTTTATACTATATTAATTTATAATTGCATACCACACATATAAAAAAGCATCTGTGTTATATATATATGCATGATGAAAAATACTGTAAACTTGCAATTCACTAAACAATATGCATTGCAGTCTAATAAAAACTTATGAACAAAACATCAGCCATTACATGCAATGTAAGATGTAAGCAAGGGTGCTTGAAGCAAAATATAGCACATATTGCAACTCCAATTATATAATAAAATGTCTAATTAATTTTGGCCCCTGGAAAAAATTTATTCATATTCTTCAATCAACTATTGACTCACATTTATTTCATTATTTCATATTTACAAATTATTTGGTTTTTGAAAAATTAATTATATATTTATATAATCTAACTTTATATGAAGTTGTAACTTTAGTTTTTGTTTATAAAATGTTTATATAGTAGAAATATATATTATCCATACATATTTTAAACTTTGTTATAATGAATTGCATTTTAATTTTTTAATTCACATTAAAATGTTTTTCTTTTTCTTTTTTTTTAAATAAAAAAATATACAATAAGATTTAAGTGGAAATTAAAATTTCTTTTATAATACTGTACATTAAAAAAAAAGAAAAACATTAACAATTTTACATATTTTCAACGCTTTTATCAATATTTATCTCTTATCCACTTGGAAATAATTTTGCAATGTATATTTAAATTTAAAAAAAAAAAAAATAAGAGAGCAAATCTTTAAATCTTTTTATTTTCTTTTTATAAGTGTTATTGTGAATAAAAGATTAAAAATTGTTTAATTAACACACAAAAAAGCCCTTCAAATTAACAAATACACTTTTTACTAGCAATCTCATTTGGAAAAAAAATGCATTAATAAACATTAATTATTGACTTAATTTAAGTGTTTTTAAACTTTTGCTTTCTGAAATATTATTTTATTAAAATCTTTATTTAATTTATGCTTATCTTGTGGTTAAACTAGTTTAGATGTAGATGATACTATGCATTTTATTAAAAGAATAATAGTATTTGTCATATACATATAACCAATCAGAGGGCGAAATTATTTTCTCACTTTTCTTCAAGCCAGTTTACATGAGAAGGGAATGATGTTTATTAACCATTTAACATCTTATGCAGCAGTAATTAGTGAATTGTAATAAAATATATTTTAATAACTAACGGAATATTACAGAATATATGTAATCTAGTAAATTTTGAAATTTATAAACAAAACATTATCTCAAAATGTATAAAGTTCCAAATATTCTCCAGTATATAAAAATTTTTAATCATTCATTCTACAACTCTTTTGTATTTTTTTAGTCAAGAGAGCAAAAGGATAAAAATATTCGAATCATCTTACCAGTATTGATAGCTTTATAATGTCAAACAAAATAATATTAAATAAAAAAACCCCCCACTGGATTTAATTACGGTATACAATTTACAATATATACATATTTGAAATGCCTCATAGCTATATTATTTTGACCACACACCCTCCCCTTTAAATAAAGAAAACCTAAATTTTTGAGTTGTTTTTATTTAATACACTAACACACACATATAAAATCTATAGCTAGTCTATTTCATGACTGATATTTTGATAGGATAGATGGCAGTCATGTTTTAAGATAGCTATAGATTTTATTTATTTATATATCGGCATATTGAAAATTCTAAAATAAAATTCAGCATTTTGCTATATATAAAT
Organism: Epiperipatus broadwayi; assembly: GCA_028023455.1. NCBI lineage: Eukaryota > Metazoa > Onychophora > Udeonychophora > Euonychophora > Peripatidae > Epiperipatus > Epiperipatus broadwayi. Next base: position 329,154 of record JAQFVV010006761.1, read on the forward strand.
ATGGCCTGTTGATTTTAAAATTACAGTTTTTTTTTACAGTCAAAAATATCCATGTTTTCTGTATTAGCTGTTTGATAGACATTCCTCAAATATTACATGATGTAAAATTCTCCATGAAAAATACATAGATAAATATGAGGTTAAGGGGATAAGTAGTAATTAGCAACAATGAAATAGATTAATGCTTAGTCAATCAAAGTAAAATTTTTCAAAGTGCTTTATAATTAGCACTCCTTCACACTGCATACGATTATTTGCAAATTTCTTTTAGTATGGCTGATTTTAATAGTTTTAAAATTGAAAGCAAACAGATTATTTTTATAACATATAAGAATTTTGATGTTTCAAATCTTTACTTCATCAGATGAGTGAAAATTGCTTGCGATATACATGTACCAAGAATGAGGAGAGTCTAAAATTTATAATTTTAAATGTTAAAATCAAATAACTTGCATTTATAATATATATATGAAATGTGAAGAGTAGCCCCAGTTCAATTTTTAAAATATGTGATCTTAAAAACATTTTATTAATCGGAAATAATATTAACATATTTAATAAAATGCCTTATAACTTTATTGCATTAATATGGTCATATTCATAATGTAAAAAAACAACAACAATTTAATGTAATAATATTTTTCATGGTAGATTTGCTTTAAAACTTTTATAATTGCTTTAATTAAAATTAATATTTTAATTTTTATATTTAAATATTTTACTAAACAGCTTAATTACAATATTAATGTGATTAGATTATAAGTTAAAATTTATTAAGGTAATGTTATTTATTATTTAGTTATAAATAATAATATTTACTAATATTAGTAGTAATAGGATGTGTGTGTGGATATATTGGAAAAAATAGGGGGCATACTTTATTATATTTTAATATAATTCTTTTAACATAATATGATTTAATAAGGCCTTCAAGAGTGGACATTTTGGGGTCATAAGATTGGCAACATTTATAAATTTTTCCATTTGGTTATTGAGAAATAAGACTATCTTCGAGAGTGGAGAAAAATATGACATGATGAAAATGACTTTACATTTACTAAAAGAAATTAAAGAATTAGACCAAAAATTTTCTCAGAATTGGACGTTCAACCAGACCTGGGCCCTAATAAACGTAAAACAAAATGTAGTACCGATGATGAAAAGAATATAAAGTCTTAATGTAATTGATATGAAATTAATTTTTTATATATATATATACAAGCGTAACCTCTGATTTTGTTGACTGGTCTCCTTTGAGATCGATATGTAATTGTCCTTCCTTTTGTAAATGATTCTTATGGTTTGTGAATAAAATTTCCTTTTGAAAGATAATATGATTTATTTATTTTATTAAATATAAACATTTAATGTTCTATTTGTCAATGAAACAGTGTTCAAAAGAAGACTGATATTGAGTGTGTGTGCATGGAGATTAAGTTATGTGTTCTAAAAACTCCATGAAATATGTAAAGGTGTTACAAAATGACTACTATGCTACTCTATTATTCTATTTACCACTTGCCACTTGAAGTTTGCTTTTATTGATATTGTGTGAAGTTTCTAGCTCACTGACTGAAGGTTATTCATGAAATACATGACAGTGAGAAAAGCTAGAGTGGAACTTTTTTTATATTTATTGGTAGTTGCAACATCTTAGATTTTTATGCAATAGAATTGCTTATTAATGTGAATTTTATATATAATCTACAACATTTCACTAAAATATATTCTATTGATTAGCAGCTAACTGATGTTCCACAAGATGTTATATATAATGTTGAGAATTATTAACCCATCTGATAGTAAAGAAGTGAAGATAATTTTGTTTTCTTATCAGATATTTCATTTTACAGAACCTTTAATTTTACATAATTCTATGAAGAGATGGATGAATTACTTTTATGGAGTCCAAATGTTGGAAATATTTAAATTTTATATAACTAAAAACTTCAGTGGTCATGCTCGCATTTGTATCCAGTATATAATTATAGTGAATAATATATGCATACATTCATATATTTAAAAAAATCACAGGGCATAACTATTTGTCTGACTTGATTTGACTAGCATCCATATAAAGGATGTAGCAATGTATGTATGTATATGTATATATATATATATATCAATCTTCAGTACAAATATGTTGATATTTATAAATTTTATTTTCAGTTATAAATAATTATATAGTTATCTCTATAATTAAGAATTATCAAGTTTTAGCTAGGTAATGTATTCAATGGAAAGGATGTCATCATTTAGCAAATGCTTCTGAGTTCTTGTCTTCATAAAACATGATTAAATATCTCTAAATTTATTCTCAAAAATTAAATACAAAAATGAGACTTGTTGAATAAATGTCACACAAGTACCAAGGTTTAATATCATTATATCCCTTCCCATTCATCTTCTGTCAACATCAATCTTGTTATAACAAATACAATCATATATTACTCTTTGAGCCTAAGGCTAGAAACAAGTTAGAAACAACATAAAAAACCAATAAAATACAAAGTTGATACATAAAATTGATTTATTGACAATGGTATAAATAGTCAATAAACAAAATTAAGTATTTAAACATATAAAAAACAAAAAAAACAATGATAAAGCAAAGGAAATAATTAAGAAGCCACATTATCTTCAGAGTAACTAATTTCAATCATTAACTTTTTTTTTATTAAATAATTGTTAATTATTAAACAAATTGAAATAAAATATAAAGTTATCTAAAAAAGTTAATGATTGTGATATGAATGCTCAAGTTTCATATTAAAGAAAGATTAAAACAATATAAGCATGAATAACTTTTCTTAAATTTACATCTTCCACACATACAAATTCATGTCTCTTGCTTATTCTTTGTAGCATCCCGATGTTCATATATACATTGTGAACTAATAATTTATGATAATCATTTCAATAAATGACCTACTAATATAATTATGATATATGATTACAATCATATATTCCCAAAATGTGTAGAATTGTGTAAGACCTTTATTTTTTTGCCATACAAATTATCATATAATAATTTTGAACACTATATAGATACTTGCAATGCTCAAAGATTATATATCTCAAAAAACACTAAGGCTTTAAGAAATGCAATATATGATAGTCTAACATCATTCAACAGTAATCTCTTACACACTCTTTTAAAAAATCTCTTTTATCTCAAGGACTACATTATTGAGAAGTTAATTCTCAGTCATCATAATCACAGTCCTTATATTTCTTCAAAAATTAGACAGACTAACAACATGTTAATTTTTATTTTAAAATCCTCTGAATTCATATTAAACAATATGAACAGTCATATTAACTAACAATAATAATCAAAATACACACACAATATTCATATAACTATTTTTACTTTAAATAATTCATTTTCATAAAAAAAATCTACTTAGCCATTAAATCTCTTATGTAATATATCATAGATTTAAGCATATGGTTTTTAGTTTGATAATGATACTCTTTTACAGTATCTGTAAAATAAAATTTAGAGAGACACCAGTCAGTATTTAACTCTAATTATATTCATGAATAAATGTCATTACTTATAAGACTTTATTTGTATACACACACATATCAATTTACTGTATTATTAATATACATGCCAAATTAGATGTATGAACTTACACACAATACTTTCCAAACTATGATAAATTCCAACATTTAAATGTAGTGGTCTATTTGCACTTATATTATTATTTTTTATATAAAACAAAAAGTATAAAAAAACATTGAATATTACTTTAACTTATTTTCTGTATATTGCACCTTTCTCAAATGTAAATATTATACAAAAACACAGCATACAGAATATGCACCTCCGAATTTAATTGAGAATGTTTCAAACTGCCCCTATTGAATCCACATTATTAACGTACTATGCTTTTTTGTTTTTCATTTCTCATAATTATGCTCATTACAAATCTCCTTAACTTCCTTGGGGTTGAAAACATGATTAAATATTTTTTAAAATATTGATGACATTGGATCTTTTTTGATTTTATTACATACATATAAATTGCCTTATTCTTATATTAATGTTCTTTTTGATTCAGTACAATAATTTGGTTGCTCACAATTGCATAAATATTCTGTAGACATAGACTGGGATCAGTTTTTTGCTTATTATTATTAAGTGAGCAATTTAACTTGTCCAGTAAATAAAAGTTCATTTTATTGTCTCTTTCATATAATTTTCACATTCTTCATAAAACCGAAGATATATATAAAAGGGTCTTTCATGATTTATTTTCAGTATATATTTTTTATTCTGTTTTACTTTATAAAACTGTTTTATATATGCATTTGTTTGCACCTTTATCTATTAACTGGGAAATCTTTTTAACAGTTTAAAACCTGCAGAAATTTTTATTCTAGTATAAATCCTGCACATGCTCCAGATTTATTAGTGATTTACAATTGATATAATCTCTAATATTAATAGACATTATTTGAGTATGGTTACCCTTCATTAATCAATTATTTAAAGCATTTTAATCAAGTTTTTATTTTAAAAGAGAATCATTAGTCAAGTTTTTAAAAATTCCTGAAGTTATCTTTATTGGACTGTAAATAAAACTCATATATTCACAGTGTGGTTTCACATAAATAACACTTATGTGCTTATCATGGTAAATTAAAGCACTTACTTCACTTCACCTAATGCCAATGTCATCAGCACTTGTATAGATTAGAACCAATCTTATATATTAACTGCCATCCATCTTGCTTGAGGTGGTAATATATGTATAATTTATCATTAATATTTATCATCAGTATTTGTAAACTATAACATTTAACTATTTGTGTTATTATTACTAATTATGTATAAAATAAATGGACAATAAGTGTAAACATAATCTCAGATGTGTATAAAGTGTGACAAATGTTTTAAGATTTTTTTAAATTAAAGTTTGTTTTCTACTTAGTCAGGTTATAATATTTTATATTTTATTTTAATAAATGTACCCAAATAGTATATAAAAATAGTCAATTCAATATTTATAAGACAGAGTTTGTAATTTGTCATACTTTATAAAGTTATTATTAAAATCTTATTAAATGTAAGTGTTACAAGCCATTAGATTATAAAATTTTTTATTTATAGATTATAACAAATTCCTCAAATTTTTGTGAAAAAAGTTCTTTTTTTATATAATTTTATTTAATTTTCATTACAAATCTCAAATTCAATAGGCTTTATTTAATGTAGTGGCTTGTGAAATTTAATTGAGATAAAAATCAAATTTGTGTTATTGTTTGTTTTTTTTTAATTAGCAAATAAACTCTTAGGGCATGTCCAATCTTGGCGGGAGAATTCCTATCCTGAGGGAAACCAACCAATAGAAGAGGACACTAGGAAAACATGGACCACAGTGGGGAAATCATGAGTGAACATTATATATATATTGAATCCATATAATGCAGGGTTGAATCATATAAATAGCTAAATTTTGACTATAAGAATCAATTAGAATCTTGTTTTCAGAGTGACCCTATGTCAAGCCAGTTTAAGTTTCATCTAAATATTGTTGGGGTAAAAAAAAGCTGTTCACCCCCTGAACTTTGTCTCTACTAGCCAATCACAATGTCAACATCTAACCCATGGTATGAACTGTGTTGAGAAAACCTGCCTTAATGAAGCCTGTCTCCAGCTTTGTTTTGAGGTAACCCTGTGTGCTGCAACCCTCTGATCTTTTAACAATGTTGGTTTTAAATTAATATTAATCTATGATTAGTTTATAGTTATTTAGTCACTTTAAAATATCTATATGTAATGTATATACAACTTTTGTTGGTCATTAACTTTATTTTCTATAAAATCTAACCATTGTAATCTTATTAGAACTCCATATTATTTTGATACAGCAATTTATTTATTTTAATGTTGACTTAGATTAAGCTGCCAAGTTAAGTACAAAATTCAAAGAGCATATTACAACCCTAGTTTATTATTTTCTCCAGGTCAAAATTATTGCAGTAGGTGTAGATTTTCCACTAAGCACTTAATAGATGAAGCCTATTTAGTTTTGTATGTTTGTTATTTTGGAAATGATTTAAATGACAGGAATAGACATAAAAGTTTAAGTTTCAAATTCATCAATTAATCTTTACCCACAATCATTCTCAAAAGAAAATGTAATTTATTAAATTATTTAAGCAAAATCCATCACATTTTCCTAAACCAAACTTAGCTCTTTAGGCAAAATCCATTATAGAGATTTTAAAATTAAATTTTATCAGTATTTACATTGTATATCTCATTTGTGTTTGATCTTTAGCACCTGAATATTAATTATCATGCAGAATTTTGTAAAATCTCACCAGAAGTGAATTTTTTTTATATAGGGTTTATTTTAATGTTTTGTTATATAAACATTGTTTGTTTATAAAGTCTAAGTCATGAGAGATTTTAAAGTTTGAATATATGATAAACAATCTTCTACTTTAAATTTGGTTTTAATTTTCACTGTTTCTTTTATATTATACTTTTTAAATTTCATTTATTGCCCTGGATTTTGTGGACATTCCATTATGCTAGAGAGCTAACTATTTTAATCAGGATTGAATTCACATTGCTGTATATCGAAAACATAGATCACTTAGAGATATACTTGTCAAAACAAATTTTATTAGTAGTTCTGTACAGGAAAAAGGATGTTCTCCATGTAAAGATAAAAGATGTTTTACATGTAAACATATTGTTGTGACAAAAGTGGTCTTTAGTACTAAGAATTGTAATTTCAAATGGTATATTCCTAATTATGTTACATGTAAAAGTGTTAATTTGATATATTTGATAGAGTGTAGTAGATGTTTAAACCAGTATATAGGTGAGTCAGCAAATAGTTTACATGTCAGAATGACTAATCATAGATTTGACATTTTGCATAAGAATAAAGATAGACCGGTTTCAAAACATTTTAACTTACCGAATCATTCAATTGATGATTTAAAAGTAGTGATTCTTCAGGAAGGTTTTTCTTCTACAAGGGAGAGGAAACAAAAGGAGAGTTTTTTTATTTTTAAATTCAAGACCTTAGAACCACATGGATTGAATTTGAACACTGGAACTATTACATCTCTGGGTTACCTGGTCTCCTAAATGATTTCTATATGTGAGTTTTTTATGTGAACATTTTCTTATATGAGGTTTTTTATGTAAAGATTGGTTACATGGATGTTTACTATGTGTGTTTAATTGGTTTATAGATAAATAATTAGTTATAAATTATTGTACTTTGCACTAACTATAATTTTTGATTAAAATGTATAAGTATTTTAGTTTTTAATGAATATTAATGTGAGCACAGCTATTTTTTGTATGTGAGCATAGTTTAATTTTTCTATGTATGCACATATGTATATTTTAATTTTTAATTTTGGATTTTTTATTTTTATATTTATTTTAATTTAAATAGAATTTAAGCTTGATTAGGAGGGAATGTAGTTTTTTTTTTGTTTGAATTTTGTCATTGATTGGGTAGATATTCTGTGTTAGATTTTGTGACCAATCAGGGGGGTTTTGTTAAATTTTTAATCTTTTACCAAATCTGTAATTTTTGATTATCACCATTTTACTGTGTATTTTTTTCATTCTGATGAAAACCAGTTCTCTGGTTGAAATATAATATTATTTATTGGATTTATAAGTCTTTTTTTGTTTATATATATATACATGTGTGTGTGTGTGCGGTGTGTATGGTATAACATCCTTTATGGTTACAATTATTCATTTGTCATTATTGTTCCTGCTTTGTTACTTAACTCTCAGGATCTGCAGAATTTTAATTATGACTAATCCAATAATTTTAGTCTCCCTTAAAAGTAGATGTATTTCCTACTAGGGATTTCCCATTTTCCAGGTACTGCCATTAACATGAGCATGACACATGTGGATAAACCATCCCAGCACATCAACTTTTGTTATGCAGAGATATGTTTTGGTCAGTGGGCCATCATGTCCTCTTATTCATTGACTTCTCCTAGCAAAGCCTCTTTGAGAATCATAAATGATCTTATGCATTCTTTTATTATAGCCATAATGTTATACCACCTTTAGCATTCTTTATTTATTCTATATTTATAAATCTGAAATATTCTCTCTACTGTGATGAAATATCTCTCATTAACCAATCCAGTTAATTAATCAATCACATACAATATAGAATTGTGATTTACATAAGATAAACATTTGTTTTTCCACACTCACAACTTAAAAACTCTTTAAATGTAACAATGGTCTAACACAACTCATTCATCTTCAGTTGTCTATATATGTGTATAGAGGAAGAAAATAGATTCATTTTCTTCAATTTATAAGTTTATTGAGGGCTAAAATGATGGAGTATTACTGATTTATACTTGGCAGACTACTTAACCAACTGTTTATATTTAGTAAACAAATGTATTATATTTTGGCTGTAACAAAATGTAATTTGTGTCTTAAATGGATCGCAGTTGCTTGTTAAATTGAAATGTGGTAACATGTATTAATTACACTATTATCTGATTTACTTAATAAATTTTAAATTATGAGTCCAATATGTATAATCAAGTTGTGTAGACAAACATTGACACATTTTGTATGATGGCACTTAGATGTATAATAAATATAAGTTATATTTAATTTGAAATCTTGGTTTGTCATTATTCCGAATCTCTAACATAAATTCCTTTTATTAATTATAAGATTTTATAAGTATAAACTCATTTCTTTTGTCATGTTGCCATGAAGTTATTATTATTGCAGTTCAAATCAATCAACTCTTCAACTTATTTAAATTATCAATCAATATCAGATATATCCACACTGTTCTGTAATTGTAATAAATTTAGACAGGTATTAATTAATGAAATATAAATCTGTTGCATTAAGTTGTGTGTGAACCTTGAACTCTAGCTGGGATGGAGAATGAAACTTGCCAGTATCATCAAAAGCATTATTTATGTAGTCATAGACGCTGGAGCACAAGTAAATAAGTTGATATTTGGTATTGTTCTTGACTTATGTATCTTGCATATGCTAGATGGATATATGTTTGCTTGGATTCTAGGTCTTGTTGAATAAACATATGATTTTGACCATTACAGTATTAAGACTAGAATTGAAAACTTTTTGAAATGACCTCTTTATGATGAAAGAAGGTATCCATAAACTTTGCAGTTTCCACTCTTACATGATAACTTGGTTCAGCAATTTAGTAGTCCTAGTTAGAGGCAGGACCCATAGAAAATGCCAGCCAAAAGAACAAGACCCTGCATGAAGTTATTTATTCTTTTTATACCCTTGGCCAGTTCTGAGGTTTTTCTGCATATATACATTTTTTTGTCTTTTGTTTTGTTATCAGAAGGTAAGTTAATTCTTTTTTTCATTTTAGCTACTGAGTTCTCCTTTTTTTAATAAATTCCTTAGGAGCCATATTTAATTATCAGTAAAACTCTGATAATAATCAATTACATTTGGAATGTCTTTCTTTTATTTATCTGGATAAACAATCTGTATGCATTTCTATTCCCATTCACTTTTAACTTTAATTAAATAGATAATATCAAACATAAATAATTTTAATTGTATTATCCAAAAAAATGAATTACATAAAAAATGAGTAAATAGTATTTATTGATAATTTCTAATTTTTTGCACACTTGTACCATATATATATATATATATATATATATATATATATATATATATATATATATATATATATATATGAATGTTATAATAGTAACAATTAATCTATAACTGGCAATAAATTATCCAAATAATTATTTCATCTTTTATATTTATGGATTGGAACAATGTAGATTTTTATTACCAAGTGGCTCTGCTTCTTGGTCAAAATCTAAATGAGTACATATGAGGAATATATTATTAAAAACTGTCAATTGAATTATATAATTATTCAAACTGTATCAAATATTCCCTCCATCTTTTAAAAATATTACCATTTATTATTTTTGAGAAAGCATGGGCAGAAATAATATATAATATGCATGTATTTTTAGATAACTTATGACTCATTCTAATGGTATTTTCAAAATATAATACAGCTTATAGTTTTGTTTTGTTTTTATGAACTTTTTTATAAAATGTGTATTTCAAAAAAAATATTTTTTGTTCAATAGAAAAAAAGAAGCATAAAGAATTCATAATTGAAAAAAAAAAAGAAAGAAGATAGTTTGAAGTATGTATAATTTTAATCATATTTTTATAATATATTAGAATCAATTATTTTGATGCAAAACTACTTTTAATTCTAAAACAAATTAAGTGCATCAGTATGATATTAATTACATTTTTGAATATCAATTTGGAAAATAAACTGGGATGAAGTATATAACATATATGCTTTTGGATAGAATATACCATAATGATCATATTTGTACATTCATGCAAAAAATCCAGAGTTTTGGCAAATTACACTAAAGCGGATCCAAATGAGGGGTTAAGAACTTGAATTTGACCACACTTCAACTTGTTTATCAGCTCTGCATGATCTAATACCATAGGAATGACATATATGAGGTTACACTCAGTCTCAGTATAATTCACAAGCCAGCTGAGAAAAGGGTGGAACATGAGACTCAGTGGAATTATTAATAATTTAATAATAATTTTAAATAGACACACACACTTATTACTTAATAGGCTAATGCATATACAGACTAATAAATTTAGACTAATTTGGGTTGATTTGAACTGGATTACGAGATATACACTAAATAGTATTAAATTTTAAATATCTTTAATAAACAAAATTAAACAATTAATTATAGAATAACAAATGGATGTGCATTGGTTGTGGGGTTTTACACACACATGCATTACAACAATAATGAGATAATTAAAGTACACAAGTCTCATCTTATTAAGAATGCACTTTATACATATATTTTCTATCTGCAATCAATGTTCATACTTATATATATATATATATATATATATATATATATATATATATATATATATATATATATATATATATATGGTATGCCAACTATCCTGAGATTTGCTAGCTATAAGCTAAACATTACAGAGATGACATAATATAAAGCATTAATTTGCTAATTCTATAATATTATCATCATTGAGCAAATAGTGTGCTCTAATACTGATTCCCTTTAGACCAGGGGTCCCCAACCCTATGCCCATGGGCACCATGGTGCTCACAGATCATTTTACGTGTGACCCTCACTATCCGAACATGATAAAAAAATATTTATCTGATACAAATAAATTTAATTTTTAAAATTTTTTATATAATTTACTGTATTATATTGTAATCAAATGTTAAAATTTTATTTTTGAAATAAATATTTTTTGTACATTATGTGTATTATTAACAATATTCATCTATAAATTTACATTGAAAAATAAATGGTGCCACCACCTGGTGAGTATTATAGAATATGCTCTTAAGTGCAAAAAGGTTGGGGACCGCTGCTTTAAACCAATGCCAAAGTTATCTAATAGGGTAGAACAAACTGGTTACTGTAGCAGGTTTCTGATACTATGGTGTAATACACAATAATGTTTAATAAAAACACATTCACAATGCTTATTAAACAATACTAATATTGAAGACAAATTTAAATGCACTAAATTCTATAGTTTCATTCAGCGTTCTCTAATGAGCATATCTTAATCATGCTAAGAGGGGTTCATAAATAGCAAGATAGTTTTAATGCATGGAATATATATATATATATATTGTACCGGTCAGAATTGTATGTTCATTTAACAAGGTTTAGAATCTAAGCAAAAGTACCCTAAATCCACTCATGCCTGAGATACACAGGTCAGGAGCAATCATAAATTCTGCCCTATTTGCTCTTCTCTAAAACTATAACATTATAAACAACATTTCTGATGATAACATGAAATTTTATTCATTCTGGTCCCAGAGACACAGCAGAGAAACATGAGATCTACAGGGTAATTAGCATAAATAAATAATGTCAAATATTGGCTCAATCAAATATCTTATGTGAAGGGACAATTTATAAATTTTAAATGAATTGCACACAGCTAGCATTGCAAAAGAAACATGAATTATAAAATAGTATCCATCCAGAATGAGCAAGAACAGAATAACCCAGAGATAAATATCTATTTGAAGTAATCATTTATAACTTCTAAATATTACTGACATTATTATAAATATTTAATGGAATTCAATGAGTGAGAGTCAGTAAGACTCAATGCATACATTAGAAAACATAGCACAGATTTAATGCAGTTATTACTTTGCATATAAGCATGCTAATGAGTTATAGTATAATAATAAATTAATGTTATCAATGTGGTGATCATTACTTTAAGTAATGATAAGGACGTTTACAAATTCATCTCTAAAGAGAGGTTTACTCTTGATATCATAGTTAATAATTTATCATTTATGAGCATATTTGGGCCTGTACAAATGAGGAATTGGTTAGCCTAAATTAGCTTTACCATGACAATCCTAAAATATTCGACTAATTATAAAATGAGTGGTTTATAAACATCACTGCGCCACATCTTATAGATAAAATGAGAACTACATATAAAAGAACTCGCAGTGCTAACTATAATGACAGTGTTTAAAATGGAGAAGATGTCTGTCTTTGGACTGGAAGGCTTTATCACATATATGATTCCACTTGTATTTATCACAAGGTGATATTTGAAAATATGAGTGGTAAGGATTCCATGGCATGCCCTCCAATGTGTCACATGCAGAGCCTTAATACTCTAATGTTTATCCTGAGATCGGTTATACAAAATCTCATTCCTATACGAGTTACGTGAAGAAAATCCGGATTTCAGATGAGTAAATATGATAAAGCAAAATATAATTCTTTAAAATGCTATCATAAGTAAGCAACGCGAATATGGCTTAAGTCTTAAATGACTAATGAAATAATTTAAGCTTAAATAAAACAATAATAGCATGCATAACGCCATGATAAAATAATAACCCAATCAGCATTGTACGTATAACTTTAATAAATTTAGGATGTCGAATATAGAAGAGGGAAAAATATTATTTTTCCTATTTAACAAGCCCAAGTATTCCTAAATGACAATATATTATAATTAATTTAACTCTTAATGGCATATAAATAATAAATAGTTATTAAAATATATTAACAATCAAATTTATTTTAAAAAGATAAAATGCATTTAAATATCGATAGTGATGACAACAAAAGGTTTATCTTATGCCAAAATATAATTTTTAAACCATCCGCCATTACATATATTTCAAATATTTAACTGAGCGAACAGCGTTCAGTAAGAAATTTTATGTTTAACTATTTAAATATTCCAAAATATCGGAATGATGATTGAAATAATATAAGTTCGCTAGATTAAAACATTAGCATACCAAAACTAATTTAATAAGATATATATTTAAAATAAGTTTTGCCGCATGAAACAAAATAATTAGAGTGTGAAACTTAAAAAGCTAATGATAGATTTAAAGTACATAATTCTGTGCTTAGCATTTCAAAGAACAAGTTTAAAACTTAAGAGAGAAAATCATAAATTTAATGATAATTAAGTTTATAATCAGTTATAAAATAAATAAAGATTACATTCTGATTACAATTAAGATTTAGGAAAAAAATGAAGTGAGGAGAATTAAGAGTTCATTCTTCGGCAAAACGGATTACCTTTAGAAGTTATGGTGGCCACTTATAATAATGTATACGAAGTTTAGCAAGGTACAATATTAATAAAATAATGGTAGGCATCTTCCAATATTCTTTACAGTAAGACATAACAGTTCTCAAGTAGCGATGGCATAGCAGAAGGCAGGACAGAGATGATTTAAGATCAGGGAGGCAAATTGTTTTTACTCACAGTTCATATTGTTTCTACTCTCTACACAAATACCAGAAAGAAGAGTGATTTAAACTCCTTTTGCGCGTTCCTAGAACTTCTGCTCCTCCTATATTTGAAATTTAGCAATATTGGAAGATGTAAACAATATGTTCCAGAAAGCAGATTATTTAAACGTATTTTTAAAATTGCAAAATAACTTTAAAATATGATTTTTGGTTTGACTTGAAATGAGAATGACATTTTTAAATTGTAATAATACTTTTTAGAATTTCTGGCATTGCTTTAGCTCTACATTAATTGTATTTATTTTTATATCTGTAATACATATATGCACATACACAATTATCTAAGTGAAGGGAATTTACAAGCTTGAAAATAAAATATACTTAAGCTAAAATATTAATTCAACTGGTTACACATAACCTTTTCTTAAATAAACAGGGTGGAAGTGATATGTGTATATGTGTGTGCTTAACATTCCTGGATGACCAAATAAACATATAAACAGGTTCAAACCCTACTTTAAAGGTATGTAATGTCATCAGGCAGTGAAGTTAAATATGTACTACAGATTTACCACTTCAATATATATATATTGTAACGATCCGGAGAAGGCGACCTAACGTAATCTGCACTACAGGGCGCCATCTAGGCATTTGAACCTAGAAAAATTTATAAAGTAGGCAGATACGTAAGTAAAAAAAAAAAAAAAATTTTTTTTTTAAAATATTTTGGTTCCGGTCGTTAGCCCATGTCACTAGCTCAGGGAGTAGCAGAGATTTAATAATATCATATCTTATCTAATTAGATTTCAACATTAAAAAATAAATAAAATAAGCCACTGCCAGTAATTAGCATACAAACATTTATTTATGCACATATATATAAGATTTAAAATTATTTTAGTATTAGTTTTACATTTTAACATTTAACATTATTTTTAACTTTGATTTTTGACTTTAATTTTCATTTAATTACTATTATATTCTAATTTTACATTTTAATTAAGTTCGCACAGATAAATTTATGAAAGCTTGTTTATAATGTTGAATATAGATCGGTTACATAGATTTCACGGTCAAAAACATTTCAAAGTAAACATAAACGATCAAAATACAAAATTATTGATTACTGACAATTGCGGAGGGATATTTATACTTAACCCAATAGTATTCACCATAAGATACTTGCATTGTCACCAATAACTTAAAAGACATCCGAATAAATACTTTTTAGATACTCACCGAAGGTATCATTATTTATCGAATGTCTATATATTTTGATCAAATATGAAAACCCAAAACATACTTAACCGATAACCAATCCATGCAAGCATCTATAAACAACTTAAATTTAATGCATTTTTATTTAAAGTCAAGTATGAATAGACCACATAGATTTGCATTTGAAAATAAAATATTCTATCCCTATTTAACCTTAGGTTAAAATTCGTAGTCAAACCGGCATCAATTCATCTGATATATCGATGTATTCAATGTAATAAAATACGGCAGCACAAAAAGTTAAGAGAAGAAATTGCTTCCCATGAGATAGGAATATTACATCTATCTGCAAAGAAGAGCAATAAAAAAAAAACTCCATAGAAAGGAACTGCGGTGTCCGACTTATAATTCCTTCCATAGGCAAACGGAAGTGTGCGGCGTATGAAACGATTCTGCCCGTAGCGAATCAATATTACATCTACTAATCACACCAATATATCCAATCCATTGACCCAATTTAACCATGAAACAAATAACCCAAGACTACCCTCCCCTAATATAACTTTACAAATCTATACAGCCATTCACGCCCGACTTAAGTTTAACATTTATATAATTTAACTTAACGGAAAACAGAAATCATAATAAACTTAAAGAACAAAATTAAATACATAAATAAATGGAAATGATTTTAAATATATATAAAAAAAAGAAATACATCAAATAACATTATTAATAAATTAAGTTGGTCAGATAGGATAATATTGCAATCATTTAACTCTGGAAAGTTTAATTTAATGATCATTATTTATAAAGTTCTTACGGTTTAAAACAGTTCCTCTTTATCCGTTGCTTGCCATAAACGTGAATTCCCACACCGTCCTAAGATTGATATTCTGTTGGCCAATTTATTTATCCATCCGGAGGTTTTTGTTTTAACTGGTCCTCAATGTAGAAAAATGATAGTTCATTTCTCTTTCTTTCCTAGCAAAACTGAAGGGATTGAATCGTGCGTCTGTTTCAATCCCTTCTACACTTCCGCACTACCACATATCTCTCACATCGTAATTAATCATTATCACTCACTAATTAATAATTTCCAAACTTGTCCTTTTTATATTAATGTGAAGGATTGAATTTACATTACGTCACCGATGCGATGGTCCTTTCGCTGCGGTCCGATTCCATAGGGATTTCTTCTTATTTGCTAACAGTTTCTATTGTTTTCCTATCTGACTGATGTTTTTACATTTAAATGCCCAAGGCTGGTTTACATTTAACTAATTAACAATCATTTCCATTTCTGATTAATTAACCTGTTTTCCAAATCAAATATATATTTTTATCTCTAAATCTTTTTAAGTTTTTGTTTTTAAAATACCTTTTCTATTTTTAATACAGTTTTATTTTAATAATTTTTTTTTATCTGTGCGATTTAATATATACGAGTTTAAGATGATATTTAATTTCAATTTTTAATTCTAAAAGAAAATTTTTAAATGCGAACTTTTTAATTTACTTTCATGTTTAATAAATAAAAAAAACAACAACAATGTAACGAACGTCTGTGCTCGTTACATATCAGTAAAGTTACTTAAAAAAAATGATCAAAAAAAAAAAATTTTACTTAGGGTTAGTAATTACGGTACATGATTGACGAAGACATTTACAAAACATCCGGTTAATAATTTTACAAAAAGACTATATACAAAAAGAAAAATGTTTACTATCGTTTTGCAAGGACCATTTACGTTCACCTCCTCCCGACCAGAGTTCTAACTTTTTTTTTTTATCCATTTTATTTTTACACACGGCATGACAAGCAAGTTATTTTATAAATAATTTATTTAAGAAGGTTGCATTGAAGTAAATATATGTTGAAAGATAATGGATTTATACGTGTATATTTGCAGCACAATTATAAATACCACCAACTTATTTATGACTGATTGAAATGCATACATAGGGTTACACTGAAGTAATTCCCAAAGGTACTCATCATAAGGCACCACATTTCGATCATAAACTTACGTGGCTGTGCGCACCTATACACGTTAAAGCATAATATATATCAACAAAAAAAAAACATATTTATTGCAACCTTTTGACTTTTTTTTTTTTTTTTTTACAAAAATTAGTTTTTAAAATTTTTTTCACTTTCTTGTGTTTAATATATGTGCACAATTTCTTTTACTGGCAGAGCTTTTATAAGATTTAAAGTATACGACTTATGTAAACAGATAAAACATTTCATTTTGACAAAATTTGCTCAGGGTATTTGTGGTTTATTAAAGATCGGCCCCAGATTGGGAAAGCCAGTTGTAACAATACGGAGAATGAAACTTAATGTAAACTGCACTACGGGGCGCCATCTAGGCATTTGAGCCTAGAAAAATTTATAAAGTAGTCAGATACGTGCTGTTAAGATTCCACTTTCTTTAAATATTCCGACCGTTAGCCCAAGTCGCTAGCTCAGCGAGTAGCAGAGATAATAATATATAAATTTTATATCTTAAATATAAGAGAATAAAAGCCACTGCCAGAAATTAACACATAAAATATTTATTTACGCACATATAAAATCATTCTAAGCTCGAGGAATAGGTTTAACATTTTTAGATTTTTATATTCTTATTATTCTTTAAATTTACATTTACATAAATTTCAATGATTTTAATTTTTTTTATTTAGGTTGTCAAGTATGAATAGACTACATAGATCTGCATTTGAAAATAAAACATTCTATCCCTATTTAACTTTAGGCTAAAATTCGCAGTCAAACTGGCATCAATCCATCCGATACATTTATGTATTCAATGTAGCATGAAAATACAACAGCACAAAGATACTATACTGTCAGGAATGGACATCTGAACAATATAGTTTGAGAAAACATTGACTCTTGTCTAATACAGGAATATGACGTCTGTATAGCAAGAAAAACAATAAAATAAAAACTCCATAGGAAGGGACCGCGATCCTGTTGGCCAACTTACAATCCCATCCATAGGCAAAGGGTTGGTGCGGTGTATACAGTGATTCTGCACGTAGCGAAACTCATACTACATCTACTAATTACACAAATACATCCAATCCATTGACCCAATTCAACAACGACACAAATAACCTAAGATTACCCTCCCCTAATATAACTTTACAAATCTATATAGCCATTCACGCCCGACTTAAGTTTAACATTTAGATACGTTCGCACAAATGAATTTTATAAAATTTGTTTTAAAATGTTGAGTACAGATCAGCTGCACAGATTCCATGGCCAAAAACATTCCAAATTAAACACAACCGATCAAAATACAAAGTCATCGATAAACGTCACTTGCATAGGGAATATTCAAATCCCATTAGCATTCATCGTAAGATGCTTGCAGTGATATCGTTGACATATATTTCAATCGAATGTGAAAACCACAACATTATCAACCGCTAACGAATCTATGCACGTCTATACCCAACCTGAAATTTCCTCATTTAAAATTTAAACAATAAATATCAATACAATAAATAATAAATGGAAATGATTTTTTTTATCAAACGCAAACATATATAAAATTTTTCATTATCAATTGAGTTGACACATAAGTCCAAGAAAAGTTCTTTTTATAAAATTTAAATTTACTTATCAATCTTTAAAGTTCTTAATTAATGTTATGATTTTAACAACTGTTCAGTTCTATTGCTTACGGTATAAGAGTCCATATTCCCATTGGCAATTCCCACGGAGACTTTCCTGGAAGACCGGTCTGACATTTTGGAGGTAGCATTTGCTGGTTCTGTTCTGGTATCACAGTCTTTGCATTTTTAAAATAAGTGCGTGAGGACGACAAGTGCGTCTTGTTGCCAGACTCACCAAAATCAAGTTGGAAAAAGCTGACTGGAACTCAATATTTTTTCTTTTTATAGTCCTCTTATGGATTCCATGAACAAAACCGTCACTGTTCTGTTTTTTCGTTATGGTCCGGGCCTTTATTTGCTTCCATTGGTCAAGCTAAAATCTCTTTCTTCTCTTATCTAACTTTCCATCTGACTTTTTAATTAAACAGCTTTTAGATAATTAATAAACAATCATTTCCATTTATAGATTACAGAAATTAATTAATACCTCTTTTTATTTTTACTTACGTTATTTCTTTTTTAAACTATTTTTATATTTAAATCTTTTTTTATAAAAAAAATACATTCAAATACCTTTTTTTATTTATTAAAAAAAATATTTTTAAAGTTTAGCATCTGTGCGAATGTATATACGTTTAACAATATTTTAATTTTAGCGTTTAGTTTTTTTTTTCCTTTTAATACACTTATTTTTATATGCGAACTTAAAAGTTTTTATTTCAATTTAATGTAACGACATATTTATATATCGTTACATATCAGTAAACTTCCTCAAAAAAATAAAAACATTTAAAAAAAAAAAGAATTTACTTAGTGTTAGTAATTACGTTACACAAATTTGTTATATATGGAATTTCAAAAGGACAAAACTTTTTTTTTTTAAAAGACAAAACAGTAATTACAAATATAATGATAAAAAAAAATTGACTGATGATTCCTTACTACCAGCTAAATTTCTGCCCCCTCCCTTCCAAGTTTCATTTCTCCTACCTTTAAGTATTATTTAGGCAAGTTAAACGATTAGATTTTAAACAAGACTTTTTAAAAAAAAAAATTATGATTTATATTTATTATTACGTTTTATTTATTACTTTTTATTCCTCGTATTTCTCTTTACATATGCGCAATTTTTCTTACTGGCAGTACCTTTTTACACAAAATTTAAACTATAACTTTACGTTAATACAAAACATATATCTATACTCATTTCAGAAAAATTATTACGGGCTTCATTTTCAAGGTACTCGTGGTTTATTAAAGATAGAAAATTTCATCATCATCAATTCCCTTTCTCAGGGTCAATCTCTGAGATAAGGCCCCACATTGGGCGCCAGTTGTAACGATCCGGAGAAGGCGACCTAACATAATCTGCACTACGGGGCGCCATCTAGGCATTTGAACCTAGAAAAATTTATAAAGTAGGCAGATAAGTAAGTAAAAAAAAAAAAAATTTTTTTTTTTAAAATATTTTGGTTCCGGTCGTTAGCCCATGTCACTAGCTCAGGGAGTAGCAGAGATTTAATAATATCATATCTTATCTAATTAGATTTCAACATTAAAAAATAAATAAAATAAGCCACTGCCAGTAATTAGCATACAAACATTTATTTATGCACATATATATAAGATTTAAAATTATTTTAGTATTAGTTTTACATTTTAACATTTAACATTATTTTTAACTTTGATTTTTGACTTTAATTTTCATTTAATTACTATTATATTCTAATTTTACATTTTAATTAAGTTCACACAGATAAATTTATGAAAGCTTGTTTATAATGTTGAATATAGATCGGTTACATAGATTTCACGGTCAAAAACATTTCAAAGTAAACATAAACGATCAAAATATAAAATTATTGATTACTGACAATTGCGGAGGGAAATTTATACTTAACCCAATAGTATTCACCATAAGATACTTGCATTGTCACCAATAACTTAAAAGACATCCGAATAAATACTTTTTAGATACTCACCGAAGGTATCATTATTTATCGAATGTCTATATATTTTGATCAAATATGAAAACCCAAAACATACTTAACCGATAACCAATCCATGCAAGCGTCTATAAACAACTTAAATTTAATGCATTTTTATTTAAAGTCAAGTATGAATAGACCACATAGATTTGCATTTGAAAATAAAATATTCTATCCCTATTTAACCTTAGGTTAAAATTCGTAGTCAAACCGGCATCAATTCATCTGATATATCGATGTATTCAATGTAATAAAATACGGCAGCACAAAAAGTTAAGAGAAGAAATTGCTTCCCATGAGATAGTAATATTACATCTATCTGCAAAGAAGAGCAATAAAAAACAAAAACTCCATAGAAAGGAACTGCGGTGTCCGACTTATAATTCCTTCCATAGGCAAACGGAAGTGTGCGGCGTATGAAACGATTCTGCCCGTAGCGAATCAATATTACATCTACTAATCACACCAATATATCCAATCCATTGACCCAATTTAACCACGAAACAAATAACCCAAGATTACCCTCCCCTAATATAACTTTACAAATCTATACAGCCATTCACACCCGACTTAAGTTTAACATTTATATAATTTAACTTAACGGAAAACAGAAATCATAATAAACTTAAAGAACAAAATTAAATACATAAATAAATGGAAATGATTTTAAATATATATAAAAAAAGAAATACATCAAATAAAATTATTAATAAATTAAGTTGGTCAGATAGGATAATATTGCAATCATTTAACTCTGGAAAGTTTAATTTAATGATCATTATTTATAAAGTTCTTACGGTTTAAAACAGTTCCTCTTTATCCGTTGCTTGCCATAAATGTGAATTCCCACACCGTCCTAAGATTGATATTCTGTTGGCCGATTTATTTATCCATCCGGAGGTTTTTGTTTTAACTGGTCCTCAATGTAGAAAAACGATAGTTCATTTCTCTTTCTTTCCTAGCAAAACTGAAGGGATTGAATCATGCGTCTGTTTCAATCCCTTCTACACTTCCGCACTACCACATATCTCTCACATCGTAATTAATCATTATCACTCACTAATTAATAATTTCCAAACTTGTCCTTTTTATATTAATGTGAAGGATTGAATTTACATTACGTCACCGATGTGATGGTCCTTTCGCTGCGGTCCGATTCCATAGGGATTTCTTCTTATTTGCTAACAGTTTCTATTGTTTTCCTATCTGACTGATGTTTTTACATTTAAATGCCCAAGGCTGGTTTACATTTAACTAATTAACAATCATTTCCATTTCTGATTAATTAACCTGTTTTCCAAATCAAATATATATTTTTATCTCTAAATCTTTTTAAGTTTTTGTTTTTAAAATACCTTTTCTATTTTTAATACAGTTTTATTTTAATAATTTTTTTTTTTATCTGTGCGATTTAATATATACGAGTTTAAGATGATATTTAATTTCAATTTTTAATTCTAAAAGAAAATTTTTAAATGCGAACTTTTTAATTTACTTACATGTTTAATAAATAAAAAAAACAACAACAATGTAACGAACGTCTGTGCTCGTTACAATATATATATATATTCTTTTATAATAAACTAGGGAGGGAAAATCATATTTTGGGCCTTTATTAATAATTACAAATATGCTTGCAATATCATCTCTGGCCATTATTTAACTTATAGATAACATTAATCACAAATTTCACTAACAAGCTAGTACATGGTAACTTAAGTAAAACATATATTTATATAACAACCAGCATGTAGCTATCTGTTGTTATATATGAGAGTAGATTTCAAAGCAGTGATTTATGTTTGCTAATAAAGCAATGAAATATTTCACTGGAGTGCTTTTAATTGGCTCTCCCAAAAGATTTATCTGAATTCCCTCTGCTTTGAAATGATGGCATAGTATATCACATAAATTTAAAATAAGATCAAATAATAAAATTAGGCATGACTGCAGATTATAAAAAAAATAAAATTAATAAATGAATTCATTATTACAATTTTAGACACTTATTTTAAAGTTACATTAATAGATAGGCTTTCATAGTTACATTAAAGATTCATTTTACAAGAGTTTAATTAATTGAGAATTATCTCTTTATGATCTTATGAATGGTCATAGTTAGATGACTTTAAATAGATTTATAGAGTTCTCTGGTAAAGATATTACCAATTTATTCTAAAGATTGAATTGTCCAGAATTTGTAGTGGGCACTGTCACTTCTCTGGATAAGTTTTCTTTTTTTGATGTCTTCTTTGGCAGCTGTGGTATTGATCTCCTCCATTTCTGTGGCAATGATGATGATATGCAGCTTTTAGTAAGGGCAGAAGGTCACTGTTCTTCCATAGGAAGATAGCAAAATTGGGGCCTTCCTAGTTACTCATGTTGAATTTTCAATGGGTGTTTCTTTTGATGGCAAATGCTTATATTATTTTATGAGAGATTTCAAATGCTGAAAATTGCGGTTTTTTATATTAGATTTCTGATCCCCCTATAAAACTTATTAAGTTGTTTTCAACTTTTAAATTTTAATCTTTAAATTTAACATCTCTTTACTAACTTTTAAATTTAAGATTCTCATCCTGGTAAAGACAAAAGTAAAGCCCTAGCAAGTGATGTATGGTCACATTTGCTTTGTTCAAGATATACATTAAAATTTGATATTTTTAAGATTTATATCCCCCCCCCCTCAAATCTAAAACAGGTGCATGTGGTGTGATCTTTTTAGCAAGAATTATTTAATATTTTTAGAAACCAAATTTTTTCTGCATTAATATTTTGTTACATATGTATGTTGGTCACCCATGGAATTGAGAATATATATATATATATATATGATTCTTAAATCAATTAATGAATAAATTTAAACATATACAGTATTAAATCAAATATTTATAATTATAATTGCACTGTAACTTTATTTAACCAGTTTCATGTCACATATGTGTGCTCATACATATATAATGATGTTTACACAGACACACATTTAATTTAGCATAAAAATATACTTAGATATATGTATTATACATAGATATACATGTATATATATATAATTATCCATAAATATATGTGTATATGATGGGATTTAAACCTAGTATAAGTACTATCATGGGGCATAGTAGGTGAAATAGAATGTGTGCCAATATATATCATTTCAATACACCTGTTTAAATCAATCAAATTTAATTAATGTCATATTTTTCATTTTACATTTTTATCAATGCTAACATTAAAATAAATATTTAAAAATATGTTTATAGGAAAAAATATTCTAAATATATGTTTTCTACTTAGATCTTGCATTTTTGATAAATATATGAAGGACTCTAATTTTTATGTTAAAAAACAGGAATTAATAATGACCGATAAGTACATTTATATTTCACTCTTTTTATAATTTCATATAAAACAAAATTAAAGCATTAAAAATGTTTTCATTTTAATATTAATATAATAAAATATACAAATTATGAATAAATTTAAAATTAATAACTTTTAAATTGTTTACATTTTTTAGATTTGTAATAATAATATTTTTAATTTTATTATTTTTATGGTATATTAGTTTTATGATGCCTTTAATATTTAATTTAATTTTTTATACAATTTTATGTTGTTATAAAAATTGCATCTTTAAAAATGCATAAAATAGCCAATATGTTGTTTTCAGTAACTAACAGATTATCAATTTTAGATTCTATATGATTCTTCCAATATATCAAAAAAAATTTAAAGTGGACTCAATCAGAAAATTATTGTACTTTCATTGTAATTCTAATTTGCAAATTATTTTAAAATCTTTTTGACATTATTTATTTTCTGACTTTAAATGTCTATATTACTTATAAAGTGATACATTTAGTTTAATTATTCTCCCAGACAAAGATTTCCTCACGTTTGTTTTAATCAAATCATTAATAATATGGTAATTGTTAGAGAATTATTCAAAATTATTTTAATGAACCCTGGAACAGATTTACATATTTTCATAATAAAATTTTTAAGAGAACTCCAGACCTCAAAAACTGGACAAGCTTGAAAATCAAAATTGTCATTTTAATATTTAATAGTTATCAAAATTTACTATGAATAGTCATTACTTCTAGAAATAAATATATTTTTTTAATTTTTTTTTGTTTACCCAGTTTTTATTGCAGCTAACATTTTAGTTTATCCTTAAAGCATACTAGATTCTGAATTAATGACAGTCCTGTATCTGCATATGCAATAGTTTTATCCATCAATTCCTAAATATAATAAAATTCATAATCTGATATTGTTTTCATCATGAATTCATTCAAATTCTTTCATTGTAGTTTTCTGCCTAAAGAAAGTATTTGTGACAGTTAATATATTTGTTGTGCAAATTTCCACAGCAGTAGCCATTTGAATGTGCAGAAGAAATATTATTATTTTGAATAACTTTGGGCCAAAGTTTATTATCCCTACCAAAGTGTACATAGAAGTACACATTCCACCTCCATCAAATCAATTTTTTAATAATATATAATAAAAAAAAAACTTTTCTTTCTCAGAACTTTCTGAATCTAACATCAGATTATAAATACTGATAAAATATACATAGGTGCCCTTGTGCAAATCAATTTCATTGATATATCTAAAAATTCCAAAAACAAAAATTAAAAACAAATTAGACTTTGCAATGAGTCCAATAGCAAGCAGTTTCTGATCTATAATTTCTTTTTCCAAAACTATTTGCATTATCAATTTGAATAATTAGCATTCCAGTTTCTGAAAGCAAGTTTTAAAAAATATCTAAATCAATATTAAATCTCAGTTTTCAGATTCAAATGATGCTTTCAGATTTTGAAAAGTTTATATCAAGGAAAGATAGCATATTTTATGCATTCTATTTTGCAACCAATACCATTAGGAATTCTGATATTAAAACTATTTTTACTAATTTAAATAATAATTTCAAGCATGCTGACATATTGGATGATTTTATGAGCAGAACATTTCAGATCTCCTTCTCATGATTATGATAGGAGAAAAAACTTCTAAAAAGAGCTGTTCAAAGTACAATCATTTTTTGAGTGAAATTCATGCAGCAAACCCAGTTTGAAAGTAGCTTATTATTGACTTACAACATCCAGAAAGATCAAACTAAGACCTTTTAATCTGTCAATTATGTTTTATAATTGTTTTTTAATAATTAGAACTTTTTTTGAAGTGGGAGAGGGATATGGGAATCACAATTTCTGCACAAGTAATTCTTGGAAATGTAATTGTACAAATTCAAAATTTTATTGTCAGGATTGAGAACATGAAAAAACCAAGAATACAGGAAACTAAAAAAGAAAAGAAAATGTTAACATAATAGAGAGAAGTTAGAAAAGACAATTTTTGCTTCAAATTTCAATTTTGTGATTATTTTTAATTTTTAAAAGACAATTTATATTAGAAACAATATCTATATATTGATAAAGCTGTATATCATAAAATCTAAAATGGCAGGAGGTACTTTTAGTGAGGCACTGCTTTCTAAAAAATTATAATCAACTCTCATTTATGATAATCATTTCACTATTTTCTGTAGGTGGACTCTGTCACATGTTAACTTTAACAATTGGTTTTATTATTTTGACAATTATATCTGATTTAATATTTTGTTAATAGTTAATCTATCTAAAAACAAAAATTCAAACACTAAATAAATAATAATAATATAATTATTATGTTTGAATACATGCAATGCTTTATGAATTTACTCTAGATTATAATACATTAAAATAATGCAGAATATAAATTGAATAAAAAAAAAAATGTAATAAAGTAATATATATATACACATACACACTTATGCTCATCTAATCACATTCAATACTAAATGTATTTTTTTTTAAATTCTTCAAATGTATTTAATTTGTTTTTAAAATAACACTATTTAGTGAAATGTTTAATAAAATAAAGTAGATACATTTAAATTCAGGATTAAAAAGTGCTTTTGTAGAGTTGCCTCTGTTATTTATTTGTTTAAATAATACTTTTTTGATTATTTTTATATAGATATCAAAAGTTGTTGATGGAAGAAAAAATTAAAAAAGCAAAAAGGAAAAAAATGAAGAGAATAGATGCAAAATCAGTAATGATTTTTTAAAACTATATTTGAATTCATTAGAGTACTTTTGAGAGATTTATGCTAATAGTTCTGATAGACAATTTGACATTTTTTTAAAAGTACATTTTATAATTTAATATAATTTACTTTTAAAGAATCTCCTGAAAATGATTTATTTTTTTTAAATGATTACTAAATGCATTTTATTTTTTTAAGATTTTTATTCTCTTAAATAAAGTTCCAAAATGATGATTTCATTTCTTATTACTTTTTTTTTTTTTTCCTTTTTGCTCTAAATTTGCAAAAGTCAATCTTTTTTAAATTTTGGATATTTAAAATATTAATGTTTTATAAGTGGGTATTAATTATTAAATATAACATTATAAACCTGGAATGCAAATATGACTCTAAAATCTTGAGTTTGGAATTTTTTTACTGGTAGAAAACAATATAAAAACTTTTTTTATACATGGGAATTAAAAAATAAACAGTTTTTTAAATAAAAACTCCGATCACTTTCTCTCATAAGCATTTCACAAATGAGTTTTGCCCCTGTGATGCATATATATATATATATATATATATATATTAGTAGTAGTAGAATGACAGCCTGTTACTGTCATATATATATATATATATATATATATATATATTAGTAGTAGTAGAATGACAGCCTGTTAAGCTAATTGCACAGACGCTGTGAGAATGTTATTAATAAATGAATACCTTCGAACAACCACATGATATAGTATTTGTATAAGAGTAAAAGGAATCCTCTTACCCCTACGACTCAAATGTTTATAAATGAGCAAATCTGAAGTAGTTGTAACGAAGACATTATAAAATAAATGCTTATTAGTAGTAGTAGTAAATATTGATTGAAAAACAAAGAAATTAATATTAAAAATAGAATGCCTACAAAATTATCAAAATTACAGATAATAGAAGTGAATGGAGATTAAAATGGAGATTATAAATTTGTTAAAATTTGCAACAAATTTAGTAAAAGAAGCAAAAAATTTTAAAAATGATAAGATTATTGAAATAAATTAAAATACAAATTGAAATAGCTTAACAGATTTTTACTAAAAGATTAAGATTATTTTGTTTGTAACTAAGTTGGAATTAATTAAAATGCTTTGTAAACTAACTGGAATTATTAAAAAGAGTGAGAAATTTTAAAAAAAATATATAGATTTTTCAAATGTGAATTCTGGTGGGGAAATATTACAAAAATGAGGAATTAATAAGATGAATTGTACTAAATCACAGAAAAATTAACAAAAATGATATTGTTAAAGCTAAAAATAATGAATAGGAAAATATACTCTACTCTTAAACTGTCTAACTGGTGGTGATATTTGCAATCATTTATGTAATTAGAAATAATAAACTTCTCCATCTATTTACACAACAACTAGTTTATTTGTAGGCAATTTCTAGTGAGAAATATTAATACAATAATAACAAATCACAAAGTAATTAAATGGTGAGACATTCAGTAGAGCATACAGTGTTTGACTACCTGAAATAGCAAAGCCAAATTGTAATCCATAAACTTTTAGCAAGCAAGTTCATCATTTTGCAACTACTAAACCACACAGGGTAAATACAATATCATATCCACCTATAATTCTGCAATTATAATAAATTATAAAAAGTCATACAACAAATAGAAAAAATATATTTATCAAGAATTAATTTCATTACTTGAATAATGATTGATGAGTTCAAACACACACAATTTAACTATGATAAATAAATAAAACACACATGCCTTTTGATACATAGATAAAAAAATCTTGAGTTGACACATATTCAGAAAATTCAATACTTTCATATTTTCTTCAAGATTTTCACACTTTTATATGCAGGCATTGATATTAAACTCACATGTCCAAAAATAGTGTAAATACACTTATTAATGTAGAAATTTTTTGCATATCCTAGTAAACAAATATTATTGTAAAGCACTCAACTTAATTCTGATATTAAATCACTTTAAAAATTCCAAATAATAAAATAAACAATCAATTTTTTCAATTTAATAAACCTATTAAAGTATACTAATCTATAGTTTATTCATTTTGTTTTAAAATCAGCTTGATTCTAATTTAAAAGGCAATTATAAGATTTGAATGAAAGACATAAGACAGTTTTTGCTTATACAGTTCTAATTAAACATTTAACAAAATATCAAAATGTTCTCTTAACAAAGTTTTGAGCAGTGCTTATTAAATTCTGTTAATATTTTAAAACTTCACAATCATAATACAGAAACTTTTAGAATTTTTTCATTTATTTACTTATTTTTTCTACATCATTTATTTTGAAGAAGTTTCATAAATATCATTTAATTCATTAATTTCAGAACGTTTGTTAATGATAAAAATGTAATTACGGAAAAAAAAAGCTATATTGCTAGAAATTGAGTCTATCATCGATTACTTTACATTTAAAAGCATTAAAATATAATAAATGTCTGCATTTAATCAAATAGTCATCTTTGAGAAATTTGAGCTCTATAAGTGACTGCTTGAACTTTGAACTCATCACCTTTAACTTTTGAGTCTGTTACTTAATCAGTACATTAAATAATTTGTATGCTTAGTCAAATAATTTCATAAATTAAAAAATATTTAAAGTAGGACTTTTAATCAAGAACTTATTTTGCATAAAAGTATTACTTGCATTTAAATTTTTTTAAAAAGACCTTATGCTGCTTTATATTTAAATAATTGATATATATATATATTTGACTGATCTTTCTTAATAGTATATGAAGTACTTAGAGTCGCAAGTGATTTTCTACTAATGTAAAGTAGTTGATCCTGGAATTAAAAAACTGTGGTTTTAGCTATCACTTCCATAAACTTCCTATCAGTAAATCATTTGATCATTTATTTATACTGCTTTTGAAATTATAGAAAAATAAAAAAAAGGTTTTAATTCAATCAAAGTTTATAAGAAGATTTTGGGAACTTCCTATTTCTTGAATTGTGTAATGAGTATGATCTTTGGAATCATTATATTTTATTTTTAAAAATCATCTGTTAAAGACAATAAAAATCTTCTTTTTTTTTTTTTTTTACCTCTGATGAATATTTTTGATTATATTAAATTTAATTTAGATGCAAGCTTTGCTTGTAAAGCTATTTTTGTATTAATTGTGAGTAAATTTTAAAGTGTGAGGATATACATAAAATTAAAAGTCATCAGAAATAAATATGTGTCACTATAACTGCACCTGAATTTGTGTTTGTTGTATTAGAGATCCAATTCAGAAAAAGCTAAGAAATTAGATTTCAACAGGCTGCATAGTAATAGAAATTTCTTGAAACAAGCCATTAATAATTATAATTATAGTTTTAATACATAATACCAACACAGCATCAATTCATTCTTTCAGCTTACTAGTAGTGTCTTTATCTTTTTATTATTTTATTGCCATCATTGTAAGATCTTTATAGTTATAAAATCATGTTGTATTGGATTCAAAATATTAGAGTTTTTTAAATTTTAGCTAATAATAAAAAAGAAGTTTAAGGGGAGTTTTCAGATTCATAACAGTATTGGCTTTAAACATGAAATCAAATTCTCATTGATAAAGACAAATTTCAGAATTTAATCTGAGGATGGAGATTAAATTGGTTTATCATCTGATAATTATCGATTAGTCAAATTAGATTATTTGAAGAAAAACTTTTTTAATATACAACTTGTAGAAAATAAAAAAAGAAATGTCTTGTGAAAAACTTTCTACAAAAGCTTCATTAATCTATGAAATAATTGAATCAGTGTCTTGAAAAATAAAAGATTAATTAAATGAAATAGAAAAACAAAGGTCAGATGATTTTCAGAGGCATATATTAGTTTACTGATTTAGATTACAAACAATTTTGTATATAAAGAAAAACTTGAAAAACATGACAAACAGCCATAAACAAAGATAATGTGATCCCATTCTTAATGTTTATTAAGACAACAGTTAATTTTCAATTTTTGCGCAACAAATGAAGCAAGTTTTATTTAGTGCATTATGTTATTAACAAAGTCATAGATAACTCTGAAGTCTATCTCCATACAAATTAAATTAATCATGTGATTTGTATTTCAAACCTGATATGACTTCTTTGAATTTCAAAAATTTTATATTCTTGTACAAAAATAAAGCTAGTTCTTGCAAAAATCAATGCAAGTAGTCTAGTTTTTTTTAAATGATCCATGTATAACATAGTATAAATTGACTTGCCATAAAGAAATTATGTAATTAAAATCTTTAAATCATTCAAATATTTTTTTATGAATTTATATCATTAAAAGCCAGAATATATGATTAGGACTGATTAAAAAGGGTAGATAGCTCTGTGAGAGTTTGGATTAATGTATTTATCCATCAATCTTTCCATATTTTTAAAATATATTGTGAGGTCTTATAATATAAGACCATTCTGAAGTCATATGGAGTCTATTAAGTACTTCATACAAAATTGATTATTTAATAAATATCAATTGACATTAGGTTTTGGATTTGTAGATTATGAAAAGGTATTTAATTCTATAAGCATTTCTTCAATGACTAAAGCATTGGATCATCAAAGTATAGACTCAGGATGTTTTCATATTCTAAAAAAGCAACAATTAGATTACATAATATACTAACAAGATTAGCAATGAAAAGAGTGTATGACAAAGTGACTCCATATCTTTTGAAAATGGTTTGCCAAGAAGTCTTTTGGGGATTAAAATGGAAAGCTAAGGGAGCAAAAGTAAATGAAAATTATTAAAATCATCTAGATTTTGAAGATGGTGTAGTTATTTTTCAAAATAATACTTTAGAGCTTCTAGAAATGTTGCAAGAGTTACCAGATGAAAGTAAGAAAGAAGAATTAAAGGTAAATGTTAAAAAGACTAAAGTAATGTTCAATGGATTTTCGCAAAAAAAAAAAAAATAAAGATTGCTAATGATGACTTAAAAGATGCAAACAACTATAATTATTTTACTCAAGTTATTACTACACAAGGAAACATAATGGATGAAATTAATCATAGAATTAAACTTGAGTGGGATGCATTTGGTAGAAATAATATAATATTAAATGGAAATATGCCTATGTGTTTGAAAATGAAGATTATTAATAAATGTATTTTGCCAGTTGTTATTTATGGATCTTTGACTTGGACATTTAACAAAAAAGCATCATTGAAACTTTAAATCCACTCAATAAAGTATATAGAGATAAATGTTAGAAATAATAAGAGATTGAAAACAAAATATATGAATGAGAGAACAAACAGGTATTACTGATATCAATGAAAACATTAAAAAACTGAAATGGAGTTGGAATTGACATATTACTAGAAGAGATGATAAAAGATTGGCAGTTGAAATCTTAAACTGAATTCCAAGAGAATATAAAAGACCTAGAAAGTGATCACATGTGAGATAGATAAATGCAATAAAAAAGTGTGCTGGGGTGATGTAAAAAAGGGAGATGAGAAATTGAAGAAGCTTGACTGAATGTGGAGAGACCTTCATCCAGCAGTGAATTGATAATGACTGAAAATGATGATATATATGAAAATTATTAATTGATAATCAAAACTTATCATTCATCCTTATAGAAACATATTCAAATTACAAATTTATTTAAGCATTGGTTAATATTAAATTTTGATAATAAACTATGCTTACTTGAAAGGTGTGCATTTCTGGTACTTGTGTAATGTATTAAACTATCCAATACATTCCATAAATAATAATTGTTTATAATTATTATGTCAACACTTATTATTTTTATTTTTCATTACTACAAATTTTTATTGCTACACATGTACAGGTAATTCTTATTGAAAGTGATATATATATATATATATATATATCATATATATTTATATATATATATATATATATAATATATATATATATATATATATATATATTGTAATGGAATGTACTTGCTGCATTCCATTTAAATTGAAGAAAGAAGGCCCCAAACATTGGGAAAGCCAAATATAATGGAATGTATCTTTATATATGATCTCAAATGAAAATAAACATATGAACTTTTGTAACAATAATTATTAGTTAACCAAGCCCCTAACTTTGATACACCAAATGTAATGAATAATTAAACAAACATATTATGCTGACCACGTTATGGCGTCCAAATGTAATGGAACATACTTTTACTCCATTATACCAATCATCAGTTAACTGGGACCAACAGTTTGTGGTGCCAAATGTAATGGACAATATATCATATAAACATATTATACCTCAAATGTAATGGAACATCAATATATGAGAAGAAAATAATGCTTCAAACATTGGATGATAAACGTAATGGAATATATATAATCTAAATGAATCCAATTGTTGAGAAAGCCTAATATAATAAATTGTATAATTTAAATGAAGAAAGACAAAATTATCCCAGTTATATTTAAATAAATTGTTTATATGCCCTTCCAACTAGCTATACATGAAATAAATCTAAAATCATACAGAGCAATGAGATCTATCATTATAATTTATTTTCAAGGTTGATATGACTAACTAATCAAATATATATATCAGAAACAAAGGGAATTCTATTAAATCCAATATACACATCTAATTATGTAAATTTATGTATATCTAAACATATCAATGAATAATAATATGTGTAAGTGGCCTAAAGACTAAACAATAAGTGAAATATGAAGTTATCCTCTATTAAATTGTGAATTCAATTAATTTCATAATGACTCTGGCACTAAAAGAAAAATAAGAATAAAATATTAATACTCTTTCAAATAAATTACAAAGGCATTACTTATAAAACAAATAGTACATCCTTTATTTTTATATTATGGTTTAATTTTAGGTAATATCAATGTTTTAAATACAAACCCAAATAATAAATATACATATATACTTGCAATAAGTATATATATTAAATAGATAAAGACATATCTGTGCTTAACAAGTAGGTATTAATATAAATACAAATCCATATTTATATTTTTCAGATATTTAAAATAATAAATAAAAAAATATTATATACAGCAAATATATATAAATTATTGTTTTGGTATGCATAAGAATCATTATATAAAGTTAAAAAAAAAATGGAAATAAATTAATAATAAAACAATTTTTATAATAAACATTTGCGAATATAAATTTACTTATTAAAATATACATAACAACTCATATGCAACCCAAACTTATAAGCCATACTTTAAGATTTTAAATTACTTAAGTGTTAATTTTGACACCTGTTAAACGTTTATTGCTGTTAGAAAACAAGACGCTTGAATTGAATATTTATAAAACGTTATATTTTTATAATGAAAAATAAAAGTAAACAAAAATATCGATCTCAAAATATATATATATATACATATATATAATAAATTCTTTTACTACCTTTCAAAATTCACATGTCCAGTTTTCCTTCAAAAGTCAACTTATTCCATTGTTTTATTTCTTTATCCGTTTAATATTAGAATGCATTCTAGTTAAAGTGAAGAAACTATCACGTTAGAGAAAATTGTCAATTCTTGGATGTATGTATATTTTTATCCTTCTAAAATTTCTTTCCTTGAAAAATAAATAAATAAATTGAAATGTTGAATCCAATATATTAATTTTAGTTACCTCCAGATTATTATTAGATTGATCATTATAGATTCCAGATAGCTATGTCAAATTTCGGCTTCAAACGCGATGCAATTTGCTTAGTTTTTTTCTTTTTAAACTGCCTTGGAATAAATGAAAGAAAACGGTGCAGCCTCTTGGCTGCGATATATCTCTATTAGCCTGTCATGATTTATGTATTTACCATAGAAATCTATCTTATTCCAATATTCTGAAGAATGGTAATTTCAAAGAAAAAAAAAAATACAACAAATTTTTATCCTTCAGTTGGTTTTTTTTTACTATCTTAATAATAATAATGGCCTCTTCTTTTTGTTGTTGCTGTTGTTCCACGTGCTAGCAAATGCTGTTTTGAAAACCATTGTTACACATGTTTTATTTTAAACAATTAACATTAAAAAAAAATAAAATATCAAGCATATATATAAAAAATATTAAATTGAAAATTTATTTGACAGCTTTAAAAATATATATATACATAAATAATAATATTGCATTTTTTTAATAATCACTGCAAATAAAATAATTTTTTTATATAATCAACAATTTATATGTCTCCATTTATTTATAATAATTAAATATTCATAACGATGTACCATCAACATATAAATAAAATAATAACTTCAAACAATAACTATACCTAATAACCATAAACAATAATAATACTTCATATATAAACATCAACTCAAAGAGATTTTTTTTTTTATATAACAAATGATAATTTTTAAAATATAGATAGACTTATCGATATTTACAATACCCCCTAATCCACCGAAAAAAAAAATGTCTTTGCAAATAACTAATTAATTATGAGATATCGAAAAACTTCTCAAATTTGTAATCTTTCTAAGGACTAACATGGTTTAAAGAATATTATTTTTCTTATTAATAACCATATTCATTTATTTATATCTATCTTTCAGATCATCTAGATATTTGTCCAAGTTTTCTTTAAAAAAAAAATAATAATAATCAAAAGTGCCTTTTAATTTCCATTTTTTTGGACTCCATGAAGAAATTTGCTTTGATTTACAAGATTTTTATATAACGTTTTGGTATAATTCAATTGCTTTAGAATAATTTTGGGATCAGCTTCTAAAAAAAATTTGCTATGATCTCCTTAGATTTTGCCTCTATATCCTTTATATAAATACTAACTTGATCATAAGCACTAACATAGTTCTTAATTTTATCAATAATAGTTGCTACTTTATCAGATAATCTATTACCTTTCATTTGAATATCGTAATAAATATCATCGGCTTGAGCAAGTCTTTGTTTTAATTCACTTGTTCTATGTTCAATTGAAAAAAATTCTCTGGGCAATTTTGAATGGTATTCATTCAAATTTTTTAAATAATCCTTTAAAAATTGCAAATTAGATTGATGTGATACAACTTCAACATTAAAGAATTCTTGAAAATCATTTTGTTTTACAACAATAACATTACTATATTAATTCTTTTCAGTTTAACTTTAGGTTTACTTAAATCTCTTTCCTTAGCTATATTTTCTCGAAGAAAATCTTTACTAATCACATCATCACTTCTCATTTTAAGTTTAATTTTGGCTTTGCCAATTTCTTTTTCTTTATCAATAATCTTTCTGTCAAGAATTAAATTAAATATCTTTTCATTTATTCTTTTAAATTTTACCTTTGCTTTCCCTACATCTCTTTCCTTGTCAATATTCTCTCTAAGAAAATCAATATTATTTATCTTTCCATCTATAACTTTAAGTTTAACTTTGGCTTTTCCAATATCTCTTTCTTTATTTACATTTTCTTTAAAAAAATCTATATTAATCAGATCATCTTCTATCATTTTAAGTTTGATCTTAGCTTTTCCAATTTCTTTTTCTACATCAATAATCTTTCTACCAATATTTAAATTGAATACCTTTTTATTTATTCCTTTAAATTTCACTTTAATCTTCCTCATATTTTTGTTATGATTAAGTATCTCCTTAAGAAAATCTATTTTAATTTTCTCCTTATCTCTAAGTTTCAGTATTATTTTGGCTTTGCCTATGTCTCTATTTGGATCAATTTCTAATCTTATAAAATTTATTTTAGGCATTGCATTTTTAATTTTTGTAAATACTATTTCTTCAATAGAATTTTGACATTTTGCATTTATCCCTAACTGTTTTAGTGATCTCTCTCGTAATTCCCTCTTCTTCTTTATCTCCAATTTATGTTCCTCTAACACTTGACTATATCTCCGAATTTCTAATATCGTTTCATCTATCCTTTCTATTCGTTGTTGTGCCTCTATCTCCTTTGTCATTACTTCTTTTAACATAGTCTGAAAATCTAACTTTACCTCCACACAACTATGATCTTTCTTTTGTATCTCCACATTCACATCTATGTCTTTCTTAATCATTTCAATAGATTCTTTACGCTTTTTCATCTTTTCATCAACCGATTCAAGAATCTTTCTAATTAATTCTTCATTTTTAAAATTTTTCCCATTTACTAAATCTATCAATGGTTTATCTTTTTCTCTATCATCTATCAACTCAACAGATGGTATATTTGCTTCTAGTTTTTTAGTAACCAATTCAACAGATTCCTTTTGAATCTCTATTTCTTCATGAATTAACTCACTATCTGTACTAATTTTTTCAACAGATAACTGGGTTTCATCACTAGTTAATTTAATAAAAAATTTGTCTTTTCTTAAATCATCTTCTGCTATCTTATCAAATGATACATTATCATTTACATCCTTGTTAACTAATTTAAGAGAATCTTTGTTTTCTTCTGCCAAACTACTACATAAGTTAATATTTTCATTAACTATTTTAATTACTTCTGGATTTGCTTTTCTTATTATTTTAACAAGTTGTCTATTTTCTGCCATACTTTTACTAATTAAACTAATAGATTCTTTACGCTTTTTCAAATCTGTACTAGTTACTTTAACAGATTTATCATTTACTTTGAAAGATACTTTATGATTTGCTATATCCTTATCAATTATCTCAACTGATGGCTTAGATTCAGTTTCTATACTTTTAGATTCAATATTTTGTGATTTATTATTCTCCTCTAATTTATTTTTCAAATTAGCATCTCTATTGTAACATCTTGACTAACTATCTCAACAGATGATGTACTATCTTCAACATTTTTATTAATAAATTGAGTTTCTTTCCACATCCTTTCTTCAATCAACCTCACGAACTCATGGATATATTTATCAATTATTTGGAATCTCTTATCAAATATACGATCTATAGATTCACACATATTATCTGTGTATTTATCAATTATTTGGTTTCTCTTCTCAAGTATATGATTTATAGATTCACGCATATTATCTGTGTATTTATCAATTATTTGGTTTCTCTTCTCAAGTATACAATTTATAGATTCACACATACTATCTGTGTATTTATCAACTATCATTTCAATCTTCTTGTGAAGATTATCAGCAACTACTTCAGAAGTTATTGGTTTCTCCATTAAATTCCTTAAATAAAAATTACCACAGATCAAGGGCTCACCATCTCCAATCATTATCCCAACAAGCAATTACTCAACTAAGCAAAATACAAGCCTTTTAATTTTATTATTCATAGTAGCTATCCGACAATCTAAATTTCAGTTGTTTGAACTCATAAACTTATTGGCTTATAAAAAGTCTCTTCTATCACTATAACAATAATAAATTCCTCTAAAAATATATATATAGAGAGAGAGAAAAAGTAACAACTGAGATCACTAACTAACATTTATTTATATGTAAT
The DNA here is from genome assembly GCA_028023455.1 of Epiperipatus broadwayi. Lineage (NCBI taxonomy): Eukaryota > Metazoa > Onychophora > Udeonychophora > Euonychophora > Peripatidae > Epiperipatus > Epiperipatus broadwayi. The sequence continues at coordinate 367,330 of JAQFVV010006761.1, forward strand.
GATAATAAATATTCTACACTCATATAATATTGAAATGTGGAAATTTCATATCAAATTTAATATAACCTCATAATATTTAAAATATAATAAAATGTTCACATGCCTTAAAAATAACTAATTCAATAATATTGTGAGATAACTTTCTCACTCAAAATAATGGTAGTTAAGCATAAAATTATTAAATTGATACCTATAAATTTTCTGGACCTTAAAACTTAATACCATTTTATATACAAAAAAAAAAATCAACTTCACTAATTATTAGCTTTTGTGCCCAAAACACTATTTTACTAAAATTGTACTAATGTAATTTATCATCAACAAATATTCACTAATTGAACTTCATGTTTAAAAGTCACTTATAATGGAAAATATAACATTGATATGTTTGTTTTCAAACCCTAATTGATAATCAATGTAATAGATTATTTGTTACCAACAATAATCAATTAACCAAGCCCTTAAGTTTGGTGTTATATATTTAAGTTATATACTTATCTATTCCTCCAAAGATCCGACAGATACTGACAGCCAAAAGATTGATTAGCACTTCACAACTTTGATATAGATAAAAGAATTCAATCATTACTCCTAAAGCATACAATGTTTCATGAACACTTAGATGATTATCACATTTCATTCTATCCAAGCTACTACAACCCATAATAATTTTCTGAAAACACTATTACACTGCCCTGCTTACATCCAAGTCTTAGGGGCTATTATTTATAAAATATTTCCTTGCTCATCTTTGGGAGACTTAGAGGCAAATATTATACATATATCAAAATAATTATACCTTACTCTCTCTGGAGTTTTAGAGGTAAAATCATGGCAGGACTACTGTTAACTGCTTCATGATAAATAATAATAAACATCAAAATTTGGGTTGGAGCAATGAATGAGATCAATCAATCACAAGTGACATGAATGCATCACATCCTCAAGACAATGACAAAAATTCCCCATCCAACATCAATACTTGCAACAGAACCAACCAAACTCCAACAATCAAATATCCAATCCAACCTTCAAAATTATAGATTTTCTACAACATAAACTTTCCAAATATGGACAAAATTATTACGCTATAATTTAACACCATCAATATAATTTTTAAATTGAAATTAAACTGCTTCATGACTATATTTATCTTTCATCATTAAAAAAAATACAATAACAGTAACCATCACCATCTAAACATAAGGCCAAAATATTTCCATTTATATAAAAAAAAATTAAACACACAAAAATGCTTCTCTTTCTTTAAACTATACATCTCATATCAATATATATACTACACATCTCTCAGGTATGTGGGGTATTTCAAGCCCTAATTAGCTTATTTCGAGCCCTAGTTGTTGCGCCAAATGTAATGGAACGTACTTGCTGCATTCCATTTAAATTGAAGAAAGAAGGCCCCAAACATTGGGAAAGCCAAATATAATGGAATGTATCTTTATATATGATCTCAAATGAAAATAAACATATGAACTTTTGCAACAATAATCATTAGTTAACCAAGCCCCTAACTTTGATACACCAAATGTAATGAATAATTAAACAAACATATTATGCTGACCACGTTGTGGCGTCCAAATGTAATGGAACATACTTTTACTCCATTATACCAATCATCAGTTAACTGGGACCAACAGTTTGTGGTGCCAAATGTAATGGACAATATATCATATAAACATATTATACCTCAAATGTAATGGAACATCAATATATGAGAAGAAAATAATGCTTCAAACATTGGATGATAAACGTAATGGAATATATATAATCTAAATGAATCCAATTGTTGAGAAAGCCTAATATAATAAATTGTATAATTTAAATGAAGAAAGACAAAATTATCCCAGTTATATTTAAATAAATTGTTTATATGCCCTTCCAACTAGCTATACATGAAATAAATCTAAAATCATACAGAGCAATGAGATCTATCATTATAATTTATTTTCAAGGTTGATATGACTAACTAATCAAATATATATATCAGAAACAAAGGGAATTCTATTAAATCCAATATACACATCTAATTATGTAAATTTATGTATATCTAAACATATCAATGAATAATAATATGTGTAAGTGACCTAAAGACTAAACAATAAGTGAAATATGAAGTTATCCTCTATTAAATTGTGAATTCAATTAATTTCATAATGACTCTGGCATTAAAAGAAAAATAAGAATAAAATATTAATACTCTTTCAAATAAATTACAAAGGCATTACTTATAAAACAAATAGTACATCCTTTATTTTTATATTATGGTTTAATTTTAGGTAATATCAATGTTTTAAATACAAACCCAAATAATAAATATACATATATACTTGCAATAAGTATATATATTAAATAGATAAAGACATATCTGTGCTTAACAAGTAGGTATTAATATAAATACAAATCCATATTTATATTTTTCAGATATTTAAAATAATAAATAAAAAAATATTATATACAGCAAATATATATAAATTATTGTTTTGGTATGCATAAGAATCATTATATAAAGTTAAAAAAAAAATGGAAATAAATTAATAATAAAACAATTTTTATAATAAACATTTGCGAATATAAATTTACTTATTAAAATATACATAACAACTCATATGCAACCCAAACTTATAAGCCATACTTTAAGATTTTAAATTACTTAAGTGTTAATTTTGACACCTGTTAAACGTTTATTGCTGTTAGAAAACAAGACGCTTGAATTGAATATTTATAAAACGTTATATTTTTATAATGAAAAATAAAAGTAAACAAAAATATCGATCTCAAAATATATTTATATATCATTTATACATATAAAATTATTTACTACCTTTCAAAATTCACATGTCCAGTTTTCCTTCAAAAGTCAACTTATTCCATTGTTTTATTTCTTTATCCGTTTAATATTAGAATGCATTCTAGTTAAAGTGAAGAAACTATCACGTTAGAGAAAATTGTCAATTCTTGGATGTATGTATATTTTTATCCTTCTAAAATTTCTTTCCTTGAAAAATAAATAAATAAATTGAAATGTTGAATCCAATATATTAATTTTAGTTACCTCCAGATTATTATTAGATTGATCATTATAGATTCCAGATAGCTATGTCAAATTTCGGCTTCAAACGCGATGCAATTTGCTTAGTTTTTTCTTTTTAAACTGCCTTGGAATAAATGAAAGAAAACGGTGCAGCCTCTTGGCTGCGATATATCTCTATTAGCCTGTCATGATTTATGTATTTACCATAGAAATCTATCTTATTCCAATATTCTGAAGAATGGTAATTTCAAAGAAAAAAAAATACAACAAATTTTTATCCTTCAGTTGGTTTTATTACTATCTTAATAATAATAATGGCCTCTTCTTGTTATTGCTGTTGTTCCACGTGCTAGCAAATGCTGTTTTGAAAACCATTGTTACACATGTTTTATTTTAAACAATTAACATTAAAAAAAAATAAAATATCAAGCATATATATATATAAAAATATTAAATTGAAAATTTATTCGACAGCTTTAAAAATATATATATACATAAATAATAATATTGCATTTTTTTAATAATCACTGCAAATAAAATAATTTTTTTATATAATCAACAATTTATATGTCTCCATTTATTTATAATAATTAAATATTCATAACGATGTACCATCAACATATAAATAAAATAATAACTTCAAACAATAACTATACCTAATAACCATAAACAATAATAATACTTCATATATAAACATTAACTCAAAGAGGTTTTTTTTTTTTTATATTACAAATGATAATTTTTAAAATATAGATAGACATCGATATTTACAATATATATATATCAAACACAACTGAACTGAAATTACTATATTCTTATGTGAATGTTGATAGGTGTTCTCCTGTAAGATTATAGTCAGTAAAACTGACAAAATAGATTAATAATTATAAGTTTACTTTATAAAAATTATAAATATATGTTTGTTACTTAGTTGTAATAATGATATTTTTGAATTCATTAAGTAATGCTGTAAAGTACAGGAATTCTTGAAGTTATTTTTTATAAATCTCCACATATACACTCTACATACATATACATTCTTGAAGTTTATATATATAAGCAGATATCATATACATGAATTTAATCTTAAGCTTTTAATTTGCACTACCGTTTATTTTGTTTTATCTGCCACAATACACCAAAATATAACAAATATATATACAATTGAAAAAGTGAATTAATATTGTCATAAAACCAATCCATTACGAATGCAAATTATTTTATGGCTGTAAAATAATAAATACAATATACAGGGCCAAAATAGCATTAAAATAAATCAATAATTACAATTGATTATAAAAAGATAGGTGAAGAATTACAACAATAAGTACAAAACAACAACAAGAAAACAAATAAGCTTATAAAGACAAATAAATAATAAATAAGCACGCAACACAAACATTTACATATTTATATAAAGTAAAAGTTGCGTTTTTTCTAACATTGTAAAATATTAAAATGTTGAGAATTTAAATGGTTATAATATGATTGGATTATTTTCGTCAGATAAGATCAGGGTATTGTCATAACAATTAATGGCAACTCTGAGATCACAGTAACGTCAAAATGATTAATGTTAAGTTTAATTACATTTTCATATTTTAAGCGAGGTATCTCTTTGACTTCCTCAAAAATTTATTGAGAGCATGCAATAAATTTTAATTAAAAGTATCCCAAATTGCATTTTTATTTGTTTGGACAAATCACAAAAACAAAAAAAAAACACAATATAGTTATAACGGATGACTTAATGAATAAACAGATCAGTGTTAAAAATTAAGAAACATTTGATAAACTATTGATAGAATAAAAAAAATGAATATTAATGAATATGTAAATAACAGTACTATATTAAAAAGAAGAAAAACGACAAAAATCTCATTTACATTGACAAAATGTTGACTGATTTTTTATTACTTCAGTTATACCGATGAAATTGCAACTTTTTCCACTTCTTGAAAATAAATTATAAAATAATTATTACTATTGATGCATTATATGGTTTCAATATGTGAATCATTCCATCTTAGAGGAGAACCAAATTATGTAATTACAAATAGTGTTAAAATTTAGAAACGGCTGGTACTTTTTATTTTCTTCCCGTCATTGCTTAAAACTTAAAATAATAAATAAAATATATCAAAAGTTTATTACTTTTTAAACTTAAAAAAGAAAAAAGAATGTTGCTTTATTTATAAGCTAAAATAACAATAAAATGATGTAAATAATTGTTTGCAGTTTGCAAAACTTTCCACTCAATTTAATTAAATGAAAATTAAAACTCTTTAATTTTTTTTGGAAAATGGACTAAAATACAAGTGTTATATTAAAAAAAAACATGTAAAGATAAAAAAAATAAATACATGAAAAAAAAAAAAGTTTTGTTACTTAGGAAGTCACGTGACATTTTAATTCTGGCAGTAATAAAGGTAAGTTGTGATATATGAACCTTTATTTAAGCTATGCTATATAAACCTTTATTTTAGCTATGCTATATATACCTTTATTTTTCGAGTCCAGCATTTACTAATACATTAAACTGTGTAGGGTTACTTTATATCATTAATAATAAATAAATATATTTAAAACAAAATACTATGACTAGATTTGATATACATGATTAGCTAAACATTTATCTGGAATGTTTTCCTAAAAGTTTGTAATGATGGTATTTTAGTTATATTTATATATTGGTCAATTTCCTTTATCTAGTATAAGTATTGAATGTCGTTACAAAAATTTAAATTTCTTTAAATATTCCAGTATGCTAATACTTTCACTGGTCAGGCCAGCTACACCTGAAGAAGTGGGGAAAATTATATCTCTTGAATTGTTGTGCATATACTAACCTGTATGCTATTACTGACAGTTGCATGTATTTGGAATATTTAAATAAAATAAATTTTTTTTAAAGACATTCAATACTTATATTAGATGATGGAAATAGTTCAATATATAAATAAATATAATTATCTAGAATAATTTGATAATTTTTCATTTTTGTATTGTTTTAATTGGAAAGTAGAAATGCTTTTGATAAAAGTTGTCTTATTTCTAAAAATAAATGTCAAATATTAGTTTATATATTTATATTTTTATTTGATTTATTATTATAAAAAAGTATAAAATATTATTTTAAAGATTTATGGAAGTTTGTTACAAATTCTTTATCTTGCTTTACCATTATAAAAGACATAAATTTGTAAACAAAAAGCATAAAAATATTGGACTATTTTACAGGTACCAAATATTTTATAAAATGTTCATGCTTATTAATATTTTTTATGATTAAAATCAAGTTTTTTCCCTATAATTTTTTTGTTTATATTTAAAGCTGCTACTTATAATTATCAATTAAGTTTTAAAACAATAGACTGCAACTTTCAGATAATAAAATATTTTATCTTTTATGAATATCATTAATCCATATAGTGTAATATTTTTAGTTTAGAAAGACTTCTAAAATATCAAAACAAAATATATTAAAATTAGTCTCTAAAAACTCACTCTACTTAAACAAGTTATTTCTTTCACAAAACTTCATGTATCATTGCCATCTCTTTTCTAGCACAAAAACATTAGAAAATAATATTTCTAGTAACATTTTCCTACACACTTCCATAATTTCCTAAACTTTAAGCAAAGTACAAATTATATGGCAGCTCCAAAATACTAATGAATGCTTGAATGACCTTCAAAAAACTTATTTAAATTTTGTAAATCATTTTAAAAGCTTAAGTTGATTTCAATACTATTGTTAAAAAAATTTAGTTATCTGAATCTACCATTAATAATATTAATTTCCAGTATAAAGATCATAATATTAACTTGTTGTAAATCACAAGATTTTGCAAATGTTAATTTGTATATGAAACAATGGACTTAAACAGTAGATGGAACAACAGCTTCAAACTCCCAAATCAAGATGCTTCAGATTGGTCTATATAAGTGGAATGTTAGGTTAAAGAAAAGATGGCCACTCTTATCTTTATAAAAGTCATTATCTTGTGTTGTGGTTTGAGAAGTCCCTCTATAGGCAAAATAAATATATTGCTTGCCTGTTATAAATTTCAAGGTGCATTTGATACAGGTTAAATCCTGTCTTAAAAGTATTTACATTAATAATATTGCAAATTAAAAAATATGATATGACTGCAAGAAGTCATGGCTAGAAAATGTAAAGCATTTTCATAATTTAAACTATATGAGTTAAACAATCTGAAAAATTATGAAGCTATCCAATATAACAAAATTCTTCACTTTTCAGAGTCATATTTAACCATTCTGACAAATATTTGATTTTAAAATCATATTGGAATTCCAAAATTACTTCTAATCAATTTCCATATAAAACTTTATTTTTTCTACTTTCTTGATAGTGTTATTTTAGCAACAATGAAGAAACACACACATCATTTGTCATGTTGCCATTAGTATATATAACTAGTCGCATGTTCAAAGAAAGATGGAATAATATATAACAAAAGAATACTTGATCACTGGTAATGGTATTTTATTATTGCATTGCCATCTTCTTAATACAATTTATTTTAGGATCTCAGTTTTAAGAATTATATTATAAATATCGTTGATTCCTTATATCAATAAGTCATTAGTGGCTTCAGTTTTTTTATCAGTGCATTCTGCATTTCAACTTCACCACATTCAACCATCCACCAACTCAGAATTTTATGAACTGATAGATGATTCTGCCATGGTAGATTTGAGATGAGAAATGCATTACTGAAAACCAAAAAAAAAACAACAACAATATAATAGTATACATAATTTGATCATTAAAAATACTTTATATATATATAT